>CM064511.1:34177030-34197030 GCA_032716605.1 Paralithodes platypus
TCTACCTTAACCCACTCTATCCTAGCCTGGACTTCTCTACCTTAACCCACTCTATGCCTAGCCTGACGTCTCTCACCTAACCCACTCTATTCCTAGCCTGACTTCTCTACCCTTAACCCACCTCTATCCGAGCCTGGACTTCCCTCTACCTTAACCCACTCTATCCTAGCCTGACTTCTCTACCTTAACCCACTCTATCCTAGCCTGACTTCTCTACCTTAACCCACTCTATCCTAGCCTGACTTCTCTACCTTAACCCACTCTATCCTAGCCTGACTTCTCTTGACACTAAGGAAACGCAACCTAACCTCACCTACCCTAATCTAACCTAACCTCACCTACCCTAATCTAACCTAACCTCACCTACCCTACCCTAACCTAATTTATCCTAACCTAACCAATCCTAACCTAACTTAACCTATCCTGCCATAATCTAAGACTCTAAGTTAACCTGCCATTTGTCTCATTCATACACGTAGCAAACATATATACTAACTAACCTAATCTAACTAATTGATTGACCTAACCTAATCTAAGCTAACTAACATAACCATACCAAACTAAACCTAACCTTTAAAAACCTAGCCAAACCTTTTCTAAGCTAATCGAAGTTTACTTATCCTAATTGTTCACAACTTAACCCAAGCTAACCTAACTCAACATACTCTAACATAATATATAACTACATAACATAACTCAAACGGCTTTAGATAATTGGAAAAAAAAACTTATTGGCGAAAATACGTGTGGGCGAAAATACGTGTGGGCGAAAGACTGATGTGCCACAACCGCCTCTGACATTCCAAAGACGGTGAGCAATGGCCGGGGATTTGTGTGTGTTGAATAGCTGTTTTGTGTAGGTGTAGGTGTGTGTGTGTGTGTGAGTGTGTGTGTGAGTGTGTGTGTGTGTGTGTGTGTGTGTGTGTGTGGTTGGTGTGGTAGTAGCGTGTGTGTGTGTGTGTGTGTGTGTGTGTGTGTGTGTGTGTGTATGTGTGTGTGTGTGTGAGAGAGAATGTGTGTGTGTGTGCTCTCTTTTTTTCGCATGTCTTGAATAGGTGTTATGTGTGTGTGTGTGTGTGTGTCCGCCGATCACTACACTCGATCCATATCCGTCTAAATTGGTCTATTCACATACACAACAACAACCACGAACGTTTGTATACAACAGTACCCCCAACGTATCATTACCCACGTTCAATACCCGCCACAACATACCCATTACCACTGGCTCACGGGGGGAGGACTTACTTTTGGGTCTATTTGATCTATTTAGTTATATATTTAGTTATTTAGTTATATATTTAGTTATTTAGTTATATATTTAGTTATTTAGTTATATATTTAGTTATTTAGTTATATATTTAGGTATTTAGTTATATATTTAGTTATTTAGTTATATATTTAGTTATTTAGTTATATATTTAGTTATTTAGTTATATATTTAGTTATTTAGTTATATATTTAGTTATTTAGTTATATATTTAGTTATTTAGTTATATATTTAGTTATTTAGTTATATATTTAGTTATTTAGTTATATATTTTTTCAGTTTCATCGTTATTTCCACATAGTGATTTATATTGTATCGTTCCTGTTTTGCTTTGATTATTTTGCAAGTTTGATATTATAATTTCCTCGCTAGACCTCCATCAAGCTTAAAAAAACACCCCCTTTCAAGACAAATTTGTACATTTTTCAGTAGAAAAATGTATCGGTCGAAGGTCGGTTCCTTCTAAAATTACAGACTCGCTATCGCTCGTCAGGAAAAAATCGACACCTAAAGGACACGAAAGGTCTTAATGTTGACAGATAAATGGTATGAAAGGTCTGAACATTGACAGATAAATGGTATGAAAGATCTTAATATTGACAGAGAAATGGGACGAAAGGTCTTAAAATTGCCAAACTAATGGGCCGAACGTCTTAAAATCTGAAAACTAGTGGGGCTAAGCATGAGGGAGAAGGGGAGGGTTAGGGGGAACCATAAAAAACAACCCCCTCCCCTTAAGGCGGTACTTAAGGCGGCTGTATGTTAAGGCGGATATTATGACCACCGATACCACGTCACTTTTATGGCGTCTTATGTGTCCACCCATTAGTTTGATGATTATAAGACGTTTCGAGCCATTACTTTGACGATTTTAAGACTTTACGACCCATTAAGTTGACGATTATAAGACGTTTCGAGCCATTACTTTGACGATTTTAAGACGTTACGACCCATTAAGTTGACGATTATATGACGTTTTGAGGCAGTAGTTAGGCAAAATTATGTTTCGACTCATTACTTCGGCGATTATAAGACGTTTCGACCCATTACTTTGGCGATATTATGTTTTGACTCTTTAGTTTGGTAATATTATGTATTGAACCATTAGCTCCGTGATTATAAGACCTTACGAACCATTAGTTTGGCGATTATAAGACTTTTTGACCCATTAGCTTGGCGATTATAATGTTATATCACCCCGTTCAGGTGCGATTTTATCCTGGTGAGCGATAGGAAGCCTGTTACTTCGGGTTAACATGAGGATGAAGAGGGTGATTGGAATGGTAAAGGGTACTGAATCCAAACGAGAACATTGCTATAACACAATCATAGCATTAGTATCAGAGTTGTGATTTAATAGCTCACCGATTTAAATGGGTATCCACGTATTATCGCTCCCTAGCGTACATTAATGCTATAAGTCATGGAATACACATAGAACAGTGTATTAATGTAATGGCGGTCGATATATATTGGTGGTAAATTATAAAATGATATTTGAGGTTGATTTATGGGGACATTTATTATGGGGACATTTATTAGTTTGTTTATTACTCCCCCGCCCCCTCCACCCTGGACTTGCACCCCTCCCTCCCACCCTAGACTTGAGACCCCCACCCACCCCACCCTAGTCCTTGCAACCCCCCCACCCCTAGACTTGCTACCCCCCCACCCTAGACTTGCCCCCCCCCCCCCTCAACCCTAGACTTGCACCCCCCCCACCCTAGGACTTGATGTCCCCCCCACCCTAGACTTGTGCAACCCCCCCACGCCCTAGACTTTTGTCACCCCCCCACCTAGGACGTTAAGACCCCCCCCCACCCTAGACTTGAGACCCCCCCCCCCCTAGACTTGCACCCCCTCAGAACTACCCACCCTAGACTTGAGACACCCCCCCCTACACTAGACTTGCGAACCCCCCCCACCCTAGACTTGAAATGTTTTCTAATCGACAAACTAATAGGACGAAACGTCTTATAATCGCCAAACTAATGGAGTGAGAGCTCCTAAAATCACCAGGCGAATAATGCGAGACAAGGTACCCAAATAGACCACCTCTGGATTAGATATAGTTAAACAGAAAATATATATATATAAATGTAATGATTCTCGATATAATTATATTGGTAGTAAATTATAAGTAACTGTTATCAGCGGGTGATATATTGGGACATTTATTACTTTGCTTATACCTCAGAACTGGCCACGATGAAATAGTGGTGTTATGATTGTCAGGGTCAGTATGTTTATTATTATTATTATTATTATTATTATTATTATAATTACCTTATTATTATTATTATTAATATGAGTATTATTATGAGTATTATTATTATTATTATTATTATTATTAATATGAGTATTATTATGAGTATTATTATTATTATTATTATTATTATTAGTATTATTTACCTTATTATTGTTATTATTATTATTAATTATCAAATAAATACTGCCCTACCCCTTTAAGGTCTTTAGGCCTGACAGACAAACAACAACAACAACAAAAACAACAACAACAACAACAACATAAGCTACACTACAACTCCTACTAGTGGGAATGGTGCAACCTTCTCACTCTGTGCTATTATATGGTTGGTTGGAGAGAAGATCAACCCTTTTAAGGGGGGTCACCGGCATTTTTTTATGTCTCTACTTTTCTTCCTTTCCCTGGCTTCTATCCATTCGGCCCCATTCAGCCAACTGTTTTAAGACGTTTATCCCCATCCAGGTCTCGATTTCTTCCTGGCGAGCGATTGCGAGCCAGCATTGTAGGGAGAAATCAGGCTTTGCCGGAGAAATATTTCTATCGACAAATGTGTTGACAATTTTGAGCTTGCTGTCATAACAAAAATATATATATACTGGCTCGCTACCGCTCGCCAGGAAAATATTGACACCTGGATGGGGGTAAACGTCTTAAAGCAGTAGGCTGAATGGGGCCGAATGGATACAAGCCAAAGAGAGAGGGAGAGAAAGACAAAATAAGCGAGGTGGGCTCCCTTAACCCTTTCTGTACCAGTGACGTTATTAATTGAATTCTAGCTATATATATTTAGACGATTTAATTCTCTCTCTCTCTCTCTGTATATAAATGTAAAACCTTAAATGGGTTCGAACTGTTCCCTTTATGTGGCTATCTATCAGGCACAACAATATACCACTGGTCCTCCGTCCCTCCTTACTGCTCGGGCGTGAACTCGTAAATATAAGGCACAGAAAGGAGTTGTCTCGTAAGGTGCTCGTAACTCTTAAACAAACGTTGAATACCTACGAATAGACAAGCGGAGATATGTAGATAGAAATACACACACACGTGTGTATATATATATATATATATATATACATATATACATATATATATATATATATATATATATAATTAGGCTATTATTAGACGATTTTATGCAGATTAGGAAGGGTATATATGGAAGTCAGGGGTTGAATTAAAAAAACGTATTTACCTCTATAGCTTCCATAGATCCTTCCTAAGCTGTACAAATTCGTCTAATGATAGCCAGAATTAGAGGTGGACCGGATATTGATTTCTTGATATTTGCGGATGCGGATGTAGATGCGGATATTTATTTTCAGTATTTGCGGATGCGGATAGTCCTATTTACTTCTTAACCCTCTGAGGATCCATGAAAAGGACCATGATGCACTTTTTTTTTTTCTCTGACTATTATTAGACGATTTTTTTTCAGATTAGGAAGGGTATATGGAAGTCAGAGGGTTGATTGGGATAGTCTTTAGTTCTTTACCCTTTTAATACCCACATATCCTTCCTAAGCAGCATAAAATCGTCTAATGATAGCAAAAATAAACTGCTAAAACGTGTCAGAGCTTCAAGGGGTTAATAGTTAATTAGTTATTCTGTAAAAGTGTAAATATAATAAGTTTTTATGACTTATTAGTTACGAAAATATCCGCACTATATCTGCATTATTGGATGCGGATGTACAAAATGATGCGGATATCCGCGGATGCAGATGCGGATACGGATATCCGGTCCACCTCTAGCCAGAATACACTGTCAAAACGCGTCATGATCCTCAAGGGCTTGTAACTACCTCAGATCCTTCCTAAGCTCAGTAAAATCGCATGAGGTTAGCCTGAATAATGTGGGGAAGCCGGTCATAAAATTAAATGGGTTAAGGGGCGATGGGCTGGTTTTTCTGGCATCCCTTCTCCCTCGTGTTTAGCCATATTGATTTTGTTTTTAAATTTTAAGACGTTCGGCTTATTAGTTTGGCGATTTTAAGACTTTACGCCCCATTTCTTTGTCAATATTAAGACCTTTTGTGCCATTTAGGTGTCAATTTCTTCCTGGCGAGCGATAGCCAGCCTGTAATTTTAAGAGTAACCGGCCATCGGCCGGTAAATTTTTCTACCGAAAAATGTACAAATTTAACTTGAAGGGGGGTCTAGGGGGTGTTTTTTACAGCTTGATGGAGGTCTAGGGAGGAAACTAAAACATAATAAATAGATAAAAACAACAAGCAAACAAATACGCCCATCTCCCTTTAATACGCCCATCTCCCTTTAATACGCCCATCTCCCTTTAATACGCCCATCTCCCTTTAATCAAAACCTACTAAATGCTACGCTAATTCCGAAAACCAATACATCTGAATAGGATGATATTGTTTTTATTTTTTTTACTTCAATAGAAATACGACGCCGAGTCTTTGAGAATCGCTGTCGCCTCGGAAACAAATCCCTGAACGGAGCTAAAATATTACTGAAGACTTACAACTGGAACCAATACCAGTTAGAACTACACATTATTATTTATGAAGGACTTGAAGCTCCCCCATTATGCAAGCCAAGTTTGTTTTCAATGAGGATTAATATGAAATACAAAAAAGAAAAAAAAAATCTGAATATAATTGATCACTATTCTGTATTACTCCCACATCGACACAATCCCCGACTCTTTGAGGGGGTAGTACTCGCTTTTTCTGGACCCCCTTCTCCCTCATGTTTAGCATATTAGCTTTGAGGTTTTAAGACGTTCGTTCCGTTAGCTTGGTGACTTTGAGACCTTTCGCCTCATTTTTGTTTTGTATCAATATTAAGACCTTTCGTGCCCTTTAGGTGTCGATTTTTTTCCTAGCGAGCGATAGCGAGCCTTAAATTATAGAAGGAATAGGCCTTCGGCCGGGACATTCATCTACCGAAAAATTTCCAAATTTATCTTGAAAGGGGGTCTAGGCCCTAGGCCTAGGGGATGTTTTTCTAAGTTTGATGGAGGTCTAGCGAGGAAACTCAAAAATAAATGAATAAATAAATATATAGACCAAAAACCAAGCACTGGGGTACCCCCTTAAGGATCGCTGTCGTATCGGAAACAAATCTCGAAATCAACTCAAAATATTAGTGAAGACTTAAAACTGAAAAGACAATCACTGGTTCGAACAAGTCGAATTAAACTGATTAGATTAAAGACTTGGACACATGATTGATACAGACAGAGTATTTGTTCTTGGGAAGTTGTAGAAAGTAAATTAAGGAAGTAGTGCTTGGTTTTTGGTCTATATATTTATTTATTAATATATTTTTCCATGTTCTATGCTGGGGGTCACATGGCTAGAAATCGATCGTGGGTTGGATGTGCTGAGGGCCACAAAAGGAAGCCACATTGAAGTTTTGTAAAACGTTATTGTGTAATTCATTTAATTAATGAAACTCTAGTGCGTAACTTATATAAGAAAACTATATTGTGTACTCCATATTATGCACACAACAGTATCATTCTATTCCTAATGGGTTTAGTTGAATAAATATTTAAAATCACTCAAGGACTTTACGAAGAACCTGTAACATACTTGGTGACGGATAAATTCGCTACATCCTGATTCCGTTAGATCCCGATTTAGTCAATCTCTCAGTGCATGAGTATATCTCAATTGAAAACAACAACAATAATAATAATAATAATAATAATAATAATTAAAATAAATAAATAAACAAATCTCTCTCCCGACCAGATAAGTGTTTTTCACCTAAACTCTCTCTCTCCCTCCCTCTCTCTCTCTCTCTCCCCCCCCCCCCCCCCCCACCCCTCGCGCACCACCACCACCACCGCCGCTAGTCACCGTAGGAAGCGAACCCAGCCGGAAAAAGACAATTGGTGCAGCTTTTACAGTCGCGGGAATAGCCGGAACTGTCGGGGCCGCTTTCAACACTTTCCGAACCATTGTGTGGCCTTGTTTTTTTTGTTTTTTTTTCCCCCCTTTTTTCTCTCTCCTTGTTTTCGATTTCAACACTTTCTGAACGACTTTTTTGTTTTGCATATTTCATTATTTGCGCTTTGAACACTTACTTTGAACACTTACTTTGAACACTTACTCAACTTTATTTATTTATGTATTTTTTGTTTTTTCTATTATCTTTATTTGCGCTTTCAACACTTTCTGAATAACTATATTTGATTATCTCATTGTTGGTCTATTTAACGGGGTACTACTCGGGTTGTTGGTCTATTTAACGGGGTACTACTGGGTTTGTTGGTCTATTTAACGGGGTACTACTGGGTTTGTTGGTCTATTTAACGGGGTACTACTCGGTTTGTTGGTCTATTTAACGGGGTACTACTCGGTTTGTTGGTCTATTTAACGGGGTACTACTCGGGTTGTTGGTCTATTTAACGGGGTACTACTGGGTTTGTTGGTATATTTAACGGGGTACTACTGGGTTTGTTGGTCTATTTAACGGGGTACTACTGGGTTTGTTGGTCTATTTAACGGGGGTACTACTCGGTTTGTTGGTCTATTTAACGGGGTACTACTCGGTTTGTTGGTCTATTTAACGGGGTACTACTGGGTTTGTTGGTCTATTTAACGGGGTACTACTGGGTTTGTTGGTCTATTTAACGGGGTACTACTCGGGTTGTTGGTCTATTTAACGGGGTACTACTGGGTTTGTTGGTCTATTTAACGGGGTACTACTGGGTTTGTTGGTCTATTTAACGGGGTACTACTGGGTTTGTTGGTCTATTTAACGGGGGTACTACTCGGTTTGTTGGTCTATTTAACGGGGTACTACTGGGGTTTGTTGGTCTATTTAACGTACTACTGGGTTGTTGGTCTATTTAACGGGGTACTACTCGGTTGTTGGTCTATTTAACGGGGTACTACTGGGTTTGTTGGTCTATTTAACGGGGTACTACTGGGTTTGTTGGTCTATTTAACGGGGTACTACTCGGGTTGTTGGTCTATTTAACGGGGTACTACTGGGTTTGTTGGTCTATTTAACGGGGTACTACTGGGTTTGTTGGTCTATTTAACGGGTACTACTGGGTTTGTTGGTCTATTTAACGGGGTACTACTGGGTTTGTTGGTCTATTTAACGGGGTACTACTGGGTTTGTTGGTCTATTTAACGGGGTACTACTCGGGTTGTTGGTCTATTTAACGGGGTACTACTGGGTTTGTTGGTCTATTTAACGGGGTACTACTGGGTTTGTTGGTCTATTTAACGGGGTACTACTCGGTTTGTTGGTCTATTTAACGGGGTATTACTGGGTTTGTTGGTCTATTTAACGGGTACTACTGGGTTTGTTGGTCTATTTAACGGGGTACTACTGGGTTTGTTGGTCTATTTAACGGGGGTACTACTCGGTTTGTTGGTCTATTTAACGGGGTACTACTGGGTTTGTTGGTCTATTTAACGGGGTACTACTCGGGTTGTTGGTCTATTTAACGGGGTACTACTGGGTTTGTTGGTCTATTTAACGGGGTACTACTCGGGTTGTTGGTCTATTTAACGGGGTACTACTGGGTTTGTTGGTCTATTTAACGGGTAATACTCGGGTTGTTGGTCTATTTAACGGGGTACTACTGCTTTGTTGGTCTTTAACGGGGTACTACTGGGTTTGTTGTCTATTAACTGGGGTACTACTGGGTTTGTTGGTCTATTTAACGGGGTACTACTCGTGGTGTTGGTCTATTTAACGGGGTACTACTGTTGTTGGTCTATTAACGGGTACTACTGGGTTGTTGGTCTATTTAACGGGGTACTACTCGGGTTGTTGGTCTATTTAACGGGGTACTACTGGGTTTGTTGGTCTATTTAACGGGGTACTACTGGGTTTGTTGGTCTATTTAACGGGGTACTACTGGGTTTGTTGGTCTATTTAACGGGGTACTACTGGGTTTGTTGGTCTATTTAACGGGGTACTACTGGGTTTGTTGGTCTATTTAACGGGGTACTACTGGGTTTGTTGGTCTATTTAAGGGGGTACTACTGGTTTTTTGGTCTATTTAACGGGTACTACTGGGTTTGTTGGTCTATTTAACGGGTACTACTGGTTTGTTGGTCTAAACGGGGTACTACTGGTTTGTTGGTCTATTTAACGGGGTACTACTGGGTTTGTTGGTCTATTAACGGGGGACTACTGGGTTTGTTGGTCTATTTAACGGGGTACTACTGTTTGTTGGTCTATTTAACGGGGTACTACTTTGTTGGTCTATTTAACTACTACTGGGTTTGTTGGTCTATTTAACGGGGTACTACTGGGTTTGTTGGTCTATTTAACGGGGTACTACTGGGTTTGTTGGTCTATTTAACGGGGTACTACTGGGTTTGGGGTCTATTTAACGGGGTACTACTGGGTTTGTTGGTCTATTTAACGGGGTACTACTGGGTTTGTTGGTCTATTTAACAGGGGTACTACTGGGTTTGTTGGTCTATTTAACGGGTACTACTGGGTTTGTTGGTCTATTTAACGGGGTACTACTCGGTTTGTTGGTCTATTTTAACGGGGTTATTACTGGGTTTGTTGGTCTATTTAACGGTACTACTGGTTTGTTGGTCTATTTAACGGGGTACTACTCGGTGTGTTGGTCTATTTAACGGGGTACTACTGGGTTTGTTGGTCTATTTAACGGGGTACTACTGGGTTTGTTGGTCTATTTAACGGGGTACTACTCAGTTTGTTGGTCTATTTACGTATTACTGGGTTTTGTTTGGTCATTTAACGGGTACTACTGGGTGTTGTCTATTTAACTACTACTTTTGTTGGTCTATTTAACGGGGTATACTGGGTTTTGTTGTCTATTTAACGGGGTATACTCGGGTTGTTGGTCTATTTAACGGGGTACTACTGGGTTTGTTTCTATTTACGGGGTACTACTGGGTTTGTTGGTCTATTTAACGGGTACTACTCGGGTTGTTTGGTCTATTTAACGGGGACTACTGGGTTTTGTTGGTCTTAACGGGGTACTACTGGGTTTGTTGGTCTATTTAACGGGGTACTACTCGGTTTGTTGGTCTATTTAACGGGGTATTACTGGTTTGTTGGGCTATTTAACGGGTACTACTGGGTTTGTTGTCTATTTAACGGGTACTACTCGGTTTGTTGGTCTATTTAACGGGGTATTACTGGGTTTGTTGGTCTATTTAACGGGGTATTACTGGATTTGTTGGTCTATTTAACGGGTACTACTGGGTTTGTTGGTCTATTTAACGGGGTACTACTCGGGTTTGTTGGTCTATTTAACGGGGGTACTACTCGGTTTGTTGGTCTATTTAACGGGGTACTACTCGGTTTGTTGGTCTATTTAACGGGTCCTACTGGGTTGGTGGTCTATTTAACGGGACTACTGGGTTTGTTGGTCTATTTAACGGGGGTACTACTCGGTTTGTTGGTCTATTTAACGGGGGTACTACTGGGTTTGTTGGTCTCTTTAACGGGGTACTACTCGGGTTGTTGGTCTATTTAACGGGGGTACTACTGGGTTTGTTGGTCTATTTAACGGGGTACTACTGGGTTTGTTGGTCTATTTAACGGGGGTACTACTCGGTTTGTTGGTCTATTTAACGGGGGTACTACTGAGTTTGTTGGTCTATTTAACGGGGTACTACTGGGTTTGTTGGTCTATTTAACGGGGGTACTACTCGGTTTTTGGGCAACGGGGTACTACTGGGTTTGTTGGTCTATTTAACGGGGGTACTACTTGGTTTGTTGGTCTATTTAATCATTTATATTTTAGTTTCATCGCTAGACCTCCATCAAGCTTAAAAAAAAACACTCCCTAGACCCCCCTTCAAGATAAATTTGTACATTTTGCGATAGAAAAATGTCTCGGCCAAAGGCCGGTTCCTCTTAAAATTACAGGCTCGCTGTCGCTCGCCAGGACAAAATTGACACCTAAATAGCACCAAAAAAAAAAAAAAAAAAAAAAAATGAAATAGACAAATTAATATGAGCAACGTCTTAAAGTCTCAAAACTATTGGGGTTAAACATGAAGTAAGAAGGGGTACAGAAAAATAGAAAATCCCTTAATTGCATCATTCGCTATCCCAATTATATCCATTTACCCTTTCCACCCAATTATATCCATTTACCCTTTGCACCCAATTATATCCATTTACCCTTTCCACCCAATTATATCCATTTACCCTTTGCACCCAATTATATCCATTTACCCTTTCCACCCAATCGAAAACCAATAGGTTTAAAATGTCGTTCGTGATGGCTCGTACAAAATTCTCGAAAATACATCAAGCTAGTCGATGATGAAAAGAAAAGGTTAAATTCGAAACTGAGAAAGATTGTACACTACGAATTAAAGTCAATGTAGTATCATTCAAATATACCGAATATATAGATTAAATTAAGGAAATCATAAGGAAGTTTGAATAATCAGAATAGTTCGTCAATTTATCATAATTGGTGCTTCAAAAATTGCCAATACATTCCTGATCACGACAGTACAGTAAAACAACTGGTCAAATTGGATTTTAGGTCACGTATGTGTGTTTTGTATTATAATCCTTTATCACATCAGTTTCTTCATTGATTAGTGTGTTTTAAGGTGTTTTAAGGTGTTTTAAGGTGTTTTTCCTTCTGGAAATTAATATTTACCCATTATTTTGCAATATTAAAACATGCCCCTTAAAACCATATTTTGTCATTACCCTAACCTAACAACCTAACCTAACCTGGGGGCTGCCGCCCCCAGACCTCCGCAGGGTTAGTATTGATATAGAATATGACAAAATACTAAAACTAAGGTAAACAAAATACAAATATTAGTACTCAGCTGATCCAAGATGGCCGCCATCACCCTTATTTAACCCACAAAGTCTAAGGAAAAATAATTTAATCTGCAGCGGTAAAGACCTATATTGTGGCGATTAATACTCTAATACAAAGCTATAGTATACATTTAGAACCTTATATCCCATACGTGACCTAAAATCCAGTTTGTCCCAACAACTTAGTAGACACAGACAAAGATATATATTTACACCCGACAAGTATACGATTTACGAGACGCAGCCACAACCTAAAATACCACACCTATCAGGCAAGCACGGACATATTTAGACATTAATGTTTTCCCCGCAGCATCCAAGAGTGGAACCACTTCCCATTTCATGTAGTTAATAGCCCCACTCTTGATTCTTTTATGGCTAGAATCACCCAACATTACATACCTAATCCTGATCTTGTCCCCAACCACTTTAGTCTATTCGCTGTAAGTAGGCGAGAAATCAAGACCTCTAACCTCTGTACCTCAAAAACGACTGGAGTAATCGAGCTAATATTTCTATCAATTGGGAAGGGTCAGCCAGGGAATAGGTGTGGGAATTTACAGCAAATTTGCTCCAGCCCTTTTTGAGTTACAGAGGTTAGAGGTCATGATTGTTCGCCTACTTACAGCGAATAGACTATAGTCCTAAGGCACAACCCCTGCATATCATGCCGACCGAGAGCGGCCCTCTGTGGGTCCCTCAACGTAAACAATACGAATATAGAGAAATACTCACAATTTATAGAAGGCCGGTAAATATGGGTCTTGGACGGACAGGGTTCTGGATATCACTGTCACACTCGGGGAGATTTCCACTTTAGTTTTTTTTCGAACCTCCTACTCCCTCATGTGTAGCCCCTTTGTTTTTTTTTAAATTTGAACAACTTTCACCCCATTTCTGTCAGTCTTATGATCTGTTGTGGCATTTAGGTGTCGATTTTTTCCTGGCGAGCGATAGCGAGCCTGTAATTTAAGAGGAACCGGACTTCATCCGGGACATTTTTCTACCGAAAAATGTACAAATATATCTAGAAGGGGAATCTTGGGGAAATTTTTAAAAGTTTGATGAAGGTCTAGGAAAGAAACTAAACAATGAAAACAAATACAAAATAAATAAATAAATTTTTAAAAGTTTGATGAAGGTCTAGGAAAGAAACTAAACAATGAAAACAAAATAAAAAATAAAAAAATAAATATGCGAAATAAGTAACACCCCGTTCTTAACATAAATCATCAATTACAAACCCCAATGTCCTTGAATAATGAACCAAAAACCTATACCTTCCCCCCCCAAACACCCTCTTCTACAACACTCGAACGCAACTCTCCACCTTGCTGCCATGATGCCTCGACCTGTGGGTATAAAGAACATTGTAGAGTTAATTTATATGTAAGGAAATATATATATATATATATATTAAATATAACCCATTGTCCCATGTAAATATCTTAACCCCTTCAGCACGATGACGTAATATTAATTTGATTCTGGTTCCCATTAGACGAGTTTCTTTATCTTACAATCTACCGCTGGGTTTGTAATGGGTCAACACGATCTTAATGTTGTATAAAATCGCTTAACTTCATCCAGAACTATAGGTATAAAGGCGTTAAAGGGGTTAATATACAAGGCAAACACTAACATATATATTTATATAGACATTCTTCCCTCAGCACCCCACACATGTAGATACAACAATAATCTTCCATCCCAAGCAGTCCTACTCAAGATACTTAAGGGGAGATTTCCACTTGAGGGATTTTTTTTCTTTACCCCTTTCTCCCTTATGTTTAGCCCCATTGCTTTTGAAGTTTTAAGACGTTCGCCCCATTAGTTTGGCGATTTTAAGAAGTTTCACCCCATTTATGTCACTTTTAAGACCTTTCGTGCAATTTAGGTGTCGATTTTATCCTGGCGAGCGATAGCGAGCCTGTAATTTAAGAGTAACCGGCCTTCGGCCGGGACATTTTTCTACCGAAAAATGTAAAAATTAATCTTGAAAGGGGGTCAACGGGGTGACATTTTAAGATTGCTGGAGGAGTAGGAAACAAACTAGAAACCTTCCCTTAATGCACCAAGGAGCACCAAACATCACGTACACTCGGTCAAAGAAGTATCTGCACCCCTACGCTGATCATCTGGTGTACAACTATATCCATGTGTCAGAGAGGATCGTCTCTGACACATGGATATAGCTGCAGGCAGAGGTGCCAACCCTACCAAGCTCTGTACACACCAGATGATCAGCGTAGGGGTGCAGATACTTCTTTGACCGAGTGTACATTACAGTTGCCCACATGTATTCATATAATCTCGGTAATTGTATGTATGGCGCATAGTCTATGGTATGGCAGGAATAAATTAGCATGCCTGTTGATCACAAGGTCCAGGGTTCGAATCCCAGGTGGTTTGTAGAGTTTTTTCTCAAGTGGCATTACTTGATTTAAAGATTTTTAGATGATTATGACTGAATTAGGATTGCACCTTCTTATAAGGTAGTGTATTGACACTGTTCATTTATAGATGCAACTTAATATAGATTGAATGATATATATATAAATATGGACTTATAATTATTGTATGTATAATTACATTCATAAATCAACTTCCATAGATATGATTACATGATCAAAAACAAGAGGGATCCACCGAGATTTACTATCGACTGAACAAGGAATGGAAAAGATAATCTCAACTTGGATATTTTACCTTTTCCGTATCGAATTCTAGCCTCCGTTCCCATCCATCAACATCACCTCTCCCCCAGCACAACCCCCGTAGATCATGCCGCCCAAGAGCAGCCCCTTGCGGGTTCTAGAAGTATACAACACGTGTAAATAAGTGATTAACTCACCAGAAGCCAGAGACGGTGGGAGGCAGCAGCGGCGGTGTGAGAGTGTGGTGGTGGTGGTTGTTGGGAGGCGCGTGGGATTGTGGGAGTGATCACGTGACTCAATCCCCCACTCCCCCTACCTCCCTCTTGTGCTACACCCCCCTCATACCCTCCCTCCTTTCCTCCCTACCTTCCACCACATCTCACACCCCATGTTATTCCTCCCTCCATTCCTTCCTCCTACCACCAACCCCTCTCTCCCTTCCTTCCATCTTCCTTTTCTCCCGCTCTTCCTCCCTCTATCCCTCCCTTCTTCCCTTCTCTCTCCCAAACTACCGCTCTCTTTCTTTCCCTCCTCTCTCTCCCGTCCCTCGTTTCCTCCCTCCCCGCCCCTTCCCTTCCACCCCATATATTCAATTCTTCCTTCTTCATCCCTCCCTTTCTTACCTTCATCTTTTCCGTTCTCCCTCTCTCCTTTACTTCTTTCCTTCTTCTCTTCCACTCCCTCCATGCCAAGCGTCTCTCCCTTTGCCTAACCCCCCATAACACCCCTCTCTACCTCCACCTCCTTCACTCCTCCCACCCCCGCTTCATACCCCCTCCCTCCCTTTCTCACTCTGTCCATCCCCCAGGCACTTCTCCCATTAATACCCCCCCCCCCCCCCCCCTCTCAGCTTAGTTCATGGGGCTGCTCTCGGGTTGTGTGGTCTGCGGGAACTTAAGGGGGTAAAATAATAATAATACGACCAAACCGCAAAACAACAAATTAACAAACAAGGTCACCACGCAACTGCCATTTCTTCTTTTTCTTCTTCTTCTTCTTTGTTTTATGTTTCAATTGAGCTTGTTCTGGATTCTTGCGGGCCGTTGAAAAGGCTATCTCCCCGAAAATACGCCAGACCAGATTCCACGGGACTCTCCTTTGCATCGGGCTAGTTCCGAGTATGGAGCGGGATTGTCAGGGTGGGAGGAAAGTCGTGGGAGCAGCCACCAACCCGCAATCCCTCCCTCCCCCCCATCCCCATCCCCATCCCACTCATACCTCCCTTGTGTCACATATGCCCCCCCTCCCCCCCTCTTCCTCCACCCTCCCGATCTCGCACTATATAGGTACAGTCGTGCGACATAATACCTGCACACCCATTTCAATGTCAATCTTTAACCCTTTCACTACCGGTGCTGTCTTTTCTTCAGCTACATTGGACAATGTTATGAAGCTTCGGAAGGATATATGGTAGCTAAATGGATTAAATGAGATATTTTGCAACCTATTAATTAATGTGCAGACGTCCTTCCGAAGCTGGATAGAATCGTCTACTAGTTGCCGGAATATGATGCAAGAGACGTCATCGGCACTGAAGGGTTTAAGGCCAAGTTGTGTGAAGCCTCTGGGATAATATAATGTAAAACTTGCAAAATAAACAAACTAGAACCTGGGACGACACAACATTGGATTGTCTGGCTTGGGTTCGATACATATTCCAATGGTGTGTGCCGGTAAAATGGCTCGCGACTGTACAAGAGCGAGGAAGTAACTGAGAACTCGCAAGGAGAGTGATAGAGCGATCTCTTTAGGTTAAGTTAGTAAGGGTAACATAATCCCAACCTCTCTCTCTCTCTCGTAATTAAGTTTCCTCACCCTTCTACAACACACACGCACACACAAACTCTCTCTCTCTCTCCCTTTAACACACACTGCAAGTGTTTGTCACAGAAAGATGATTAGAGATGATTAGAGAATGAGATGATTAGATGATTAGAGAATGGGGGGTGGGGGAGGACATATAGGAAGAGAAGAGGAGTGTAGGGGAGGTGGAGGAGGAGGAAGAAGAATGGCGGGGTGGAGGAGGAGAAGAGGAAGAGGTGGAGGAGGAGAAGAAGGGGAGGAAAGAGGAAGAGGAAAAAGAAAAAGAAGAAGAGGAAGAAGGAGAGGAGGAAGAGGAGGAGACAGAAGAAGATAAAGCACAAACGAACCAAACAGAGAAGGAAGACCCACAACCAACCATTCAACCCCCCCCCCCCCCCCCATCACCTCAATAACAACAATACTACTGATAATAATACTGTACCACTTTACCACTTGCCTGGCCTCCCCCCTTTATACCACTTCACACCAACAAAGAACGCCGCCTCGTGTGTCCAGCGGCTGAGTTATTATGGCTTCCGCTTCCACTATCACCAGGGATTTTTGAGGAGGTGCTTTGGTCATTACTCACTGATCGGCCCTGCTTTGTGTGGAATAAACATGTATTTTTCGGAGTTTTAGATCGTCTTTGTTACCCGTGACGGATTTATTGGGGTTTTATTGTGGGTGCATTGCGGGTTTATTGGGGTTTTATTGTGGGTGCATTGCGGGTGTATTGCGGGTTTATTGGGGTTTACTAGGGGTTTATTGGGATTTTATTGGGGGTTTATTGGGGTTTTATTGTGGGAGCAAGTAAGTGGGAATTTATGATAGTAACGGATTGGTTTATAGCCAAGTTACACAAAGGATGACGTCACACAAAGGAGGTTCACAAATGATGACGTCACACAAAGAATGACGTCACACAAAAGAGGTACACAAATTATGACGTCACACAAAGGATGACATCACACAAACACTGGTAATGGAAAGCAAGCTACGAAATATATATTCAACCCCTTGTGGATTACATACATACATACATACATACACAAATATAAAGACCTAGTACTCCACACGAAGCAGCGCGGTTCTGGTCTCACGTCCTAATGGCGGTGTTCCAGGCAGCCCTGTTAACCCTTCCAATCCCAGCGACGGCTACCATCCGTCTGTAGATAAGTCACTCCCCAGTCCCAGCGACGGCTGGGAGCCGCCAGTAATGTACTTTCCTTGTAACTGCCTGTATCAGGCTGAGCACTTTTCTCGATATGGCAACACTTCTCAGCTTATATCCAACCCTCTGAAGGCTGAGGGAGCCAGTCTCCCTTCATCTCTTGAGGTGGAAGGTTGTTCTATCTTGCCATTTTGGCCAAATTGCTTGGGACTGGGGGGGGGGGACTTTTATTACTGTATCCTACTGTATCCTACTGTATCCTACTGTATCCTACTGTACAGTAGAGGTTAAGAGCTGCCTCACTTGTCAGGTTCTTTGATTTAAGATCAGATCGCAAAGTCCGATCCCACGTCTTTCTTGGTCCGCCCCTTCGTGCAGCTCCCTCCACATCCAAGGACTTGCATCTTTTCACCCAGCTTAGTTCATCCATCTTTTCCACTTGTCCAAACCATCCAAGCCTGCTAGTGCCCATCTCATCACTGATCCTCTTGATACCTAACCTACCATAGGGAAGGGACTGGAATGCTCGAATAGGGGCTCCAGTCCTGACACGATTCTTGACTTACAGTGTGCTGGCTTAATAATCCAGAAGAGTTGATAACCTCTGAAGTCCTATTTTAACTAACTAAAACATAGCCTTTGAAGACATTTAGAAACACATAGTTTGGCTAGTGAGTAATTGATATGGTCAGCAATTTAGTGAATGATGGATCAGTATATTGTTTAACCTCTTCTGTACCGGTGACGTCTTTTGTATGTTATTGTAGCTGTATTTAGACGACTTTGTGCAGTTTTATTGTAGCTATATTTAGACGACTTTGTGCAGTTTTATTGTAGCTATATTTAGACGACTTTGTGCAGTTTATTGTAGCTATATTTAGACGACTTTGTGCAGTTTTATTGTAGCTATATTTAGACGACTTTGTGCAGTTTTATTGTAGCTATATTTAGACGACTTTGTGCAGTTTTATTGTAGCTATATTTAGACGACTTTGTGCAGTTTATTGTAGCTATATTTAGACGACTTTGTGCAGTTTTATTGTAGCTATATTTAGACGACTTTGTGCAGTTTATTGTAGCTATATTTAGACGACTTTGTGCAGTTTTATTGTAGCTATATTTAGACGACTTTGTGCAGTTTATTGTAGCTATATTTAGACGACTTTGTGCAGTTTTATTGTAGCTATATTTAGACGACTTTGTGCAGTTTATTGTAGCTATATTTAGACGACTTTGTGCAGTTTTATTGTAGCTATATTTAGACGACTTTGTGCAGTTTAAGAAGGATCTGTGGTAGTAAAAAGGGTTAAGTGAGATAGTTCGAAGTCTGTTAATTGCTGAAGGTCCCTTTTAAACTGAATGGAATTGTCTAATAACTCTAATAGAAGCCACACATAATATAAATAATGACGTCGCCGGTACAGAAGGGGTTCATGGGACTGGAGTTCTCGAAAAGGGGCTCCAGTCCTGACGTTATTCTTGACTTACAGTGTGCTGGCTTAATAATCCAATAGGGTTGATAGCCTCTGAAGTCCTATTTTAACTAAACAATCGAATATTAGCCAAAATAAAACAAAACAAGCCGCCGCCGGTACAAAAAGGGTTAATTAATGTTATGGCCCACTGTATCCCACCTAACTGGCCACAACTATACTGTACACTACCCCTACCTGTACACCCCCCCCCCCACCCCTGTACACCACCGCTTCCTGTACACTACCGCCCCTGTACACCACCGCCCTCTGTACACCAACGACCCCTGGTACACTACCGCCCCCTGTACACTACCGTCCCCTGTACACTACCGTCCCCTGTACACCACCGCCCCCTGTACACTACCGCCCCCTGTACACCACCGCCCCCTGTACACCACCGCCCGGGGTTTGGTCGGAGGTGCGCTAATCAGTAACTCGTTTGAAGTTCTCAGACGGGGAATATTAGATTACAGGGGGCAAACCTAGGTTACTGATAGAGAGAGAGAGAGAGAGAGAGAGAGAGAGAGAGAGAGAGAGAGAGAGAGAGAGAGAGAGAGAGAGAGAGAGAGAGAGAGAGA
>CM064511.1:34202030-34209530 GCA_032716605.1 Paralithodes platypus
ATCGAAATGTCTGGACGTAATTCAAACTACTTCAAGTTTTAAGAAGAAAACAGAACTGTTATTCATGTGAGGGATCCAGTATCTATCTATTTATCTATCTATCTATCTATATATATATATATATATATATCGGTAATAACCCCTGTGCCCCTCACCACTCCTGCAGTCATCCATTGGTAGCGTCGGTTTCATGTCAAGATTTCCCAGGAGTCGAATACACACATATATACATACATACACACACATACATACATACACGCATATCCTACATATCTCACTGCATTCCTAGAACACGGAGAGGAGCAGGAGTGTCGTGTGTTCCTTGTTTTAGTTACATTGTCAATGATTGCATCTTAACCCTTTGCAGATTGTGACGCATTTTCATAGTTCATTCTGACAATCATTGGAAGATTAGGTCGTTTAACTCCTTCTTTACGGTTTAGAAGATTTTGTACACTTTAAGGGGAGATTTCCACTTGAGGGATTTTTTTCTTGACTCCTTTCTCCCTCATGTTTAGCCTCATTGTTTTTCTAATTGTAAGACGTTCGCCCCCATTATTTTGAGGATTTTAAGAACTTTCAACCCATCTCTGTCAATTTTAAGACCTTTCGTGCCATTTAGGTGTCGATTTTATCCTGGCGAGCGATAGCGAGCCTGTAATTTAAGAGGAACCGGCTTTCAGCCGGGACATTTTTCTACCGAAAAATGTACAAATTTATCTTGAAAGGGGCTCAAAGGGGTGTAATCTTAAGCTTGATGGAAGTCTAGCGAACTAACTAAAAAACCTCCCCTCTGTGATAGTAAAATGGGTTAAGTGAGAGAGTTCGAAGCCTGTTAATTGCTGGAGGCCTTATTTGAACGGAATAAAATCGTCTAACAGTTGCCAGAATAAAGTACAAACAGACGTCGCCGGTACAGAAGGGGTTAAGGAGCCGTGGGAATCACACGGGTAACGACTATCTCAAATTAACTCTCTGACTACCATAATATCCTTACTAATCTGAATAAAATCGTCTAATAAAAGCCAGAAAACAGAACAGAAACGCGTATTGGATCTTCAGGGGAGGCAGGCCGTTTGTTTGGTCTATTAATTCATTTATTCATATATTTGTCTTAGTTTCCTCCCTAGACCTCCATCAAGCTTAGAAAAACACACCCTACACACCCTTTCAAGACAAATTTGTAAATTTTTCGGTAGAAAAATGTCCAGGCCGAAGGCCGGTTCCTCTTAAAACTGCAGGCTCGCTATCGCTCGCCAGGAAATAATCGACACCTAAATGGGACGAAAGGTCTTAAAATTGACAACAAAATGGGGCGAAAAGTGTTAAAATCGCCAAACTAATGGGCCGAACGTCTTACAATCTTAAAACTAGTGGGGCTAAACATTAGGGAGAAGGGGGTCCAGAAAAACGGTCTGCCTCCTGTTAAGAGGGTTAATTAGGCATCGGGAGTTAACCCTTCCCAGATTCGATGACTATGTTCTAATTTCTGCCTATAGTCTATTCGCTGTAAGTAGGCGAGAAATCATGACCTCTATCCTCTGTAACTCAAAAAGGGCTAGAGCAAATTGGCTGTAAATTTCCACATCTATTCCTTGGCTGACTCTTCCCAAATGGTAGAAATATTAGCTCGTTTACTCTAGTGGTTTTTGAGTTACAGAGGCTAGAAGTCATGATTTCTCGCCTCCTTACAGCGAATAGACTATAGCAGGCCTACTAGTAACTAGACGATGTTTTCAGATAAGGTATATTGAAGTCAGAGGGTTAAGGGGAGGTTTTTAGTTTGGTCTCTAGATATCCATCAAGCTTAAGATTACACCCCCTTGAGCCCCTTTCAAGACAAATTTGTACATTTTTCGGTAGAAAAATGACCCGGCTGAAAGCCGGTTCCTCTTAAATTACAGGCTCGCTATCGCTCGCCAGGATAAAATCGACACCTAAATGGCACGAAAGGTCTTAAAATTGACAGAAATGGGTTGAAAATTCTTAAAATCATCAAAATAATGGGGCGAACGTCTTAAAATTAGAAAAGCAATGGGGCTAAACATGAGGGAGAAAGGAGGCAAGAAAAAACTCCCTCAAGTGGAAATCTCCCTTTAATTGGGATGGTCTGTACCCTTGTAATTCCCACCGATCCTTCCTAAGCTGTATACATTCGTGTAATGATAGCCAGATCGAACAGACTGTAAAAACGCGGCGTAATCCTCAAGGGGTTAATTGAGTTACACATCCACTTTGTTCACCCGGGGAATCGAAACCGGAACCTATTGGGTGTAATCAGAGCGTATTACCAATCCCCCCACAGGTTAATATACTTTACAGCTGATTTTAAATACGTGTTTGAGTTACGTATACGCTATTATCAAATACAGTTAAAATGGCAGAGAAATACATGTTATAATCAGGCTTAAGGGAGGTAACCTGCTTTTTTTCTCTCTTTTTTTTTTTCTCTTTCTCTGGCTTGTATCCATTCGGCCCCATTCAGCCTACTATTTTAAGACGTTTATCCCCATCCAGGTGTCAATTTTTTACTGGTGAGCGATAGCGAGCCAGCATATTTTTCAAATGTTTTTGACAGCAGGCTAAATTCGTACATTTTTCGATAGAAAAATTTCTCCGGCGAAGCCGGATTTCTTCATATAAAGCTGGCTCGCTATCGCTCGCCAGGAAGAAATCGACACCTAGATGGGGATAAACGTTTTAAAATAGTTGGCTAAATGGGGCCGAATGGATACAAGCCAGAGAAAGAGAGAAAAGGAGAAAAATACAAAAAAAAACAGGTGACCCCCTTAAGTATACAGTATTAACAGAGGGATTTATATGTTACAACCGGAGTTAAATATGATAGTAAAGAGATACATACTATATCTATCTATCTATTCTATCTATCTATATGCTCAGGCCCATTCCCCATTTTAGGGGTAGCCGACTCAAGACAGAGCAAGAACAGGGAAAACACAAAAACAACATAAAACAAAAAATAAACACAGATAAAAAACACAAACTCTCTCACATACTATATACAGTATATATATATATACTGTATACATACACGGTACAGTATATATATTACAATCGAAATTACATATACTAGCAAACGTATTAGGTAGGTGACGTACTGTACACCACGTCTGTCATATGCATTATAAAATACAAAAAAATACATAAAAAAAAAAAAAAAAAAAAAAAAAAATCATAATTGTCAACATAAAAATATAACATTACATTAGTTAAGCCGGTATCACACGAGCGCTTTTTCCCTCAACATTTATCCTCAACACTGGTCTGACAGCTTATGAGGTCAACATTTATCATATTTTCGCTACCTAAATTCATCTACCATCAGTCTAGTTAGCGATACCAGTGCACAATAGGTCAGAGATGTTGCCAGAAAAATGTTGATTATCGAATGTTGACTATAAAAGCTCTCGTGTGATACCGGGTTTATAGACCAGGAAGCACGGTACTGACGCATGTAACTGCTAATAATACTAATAGTGTTTATAGTGCTAGGGGTCTCTCTCTCTCTCTCTCTCTCTCTCTCTCTCTCTCTCTCTCTCTCTCTCTCTCTCTCTCTCTCTGTATATACAGTATATATATATATATATATATATATATATATATATATATATATGTATATATATATACATATACAGTATATAGGCTACAGAGAGAGAGAGAGAGAGAGAGAGAGAGAGAGAGAGAGAGAGAGAGAGAGAGAGAGAGAGAGAGAGAGATAAGAGTTAGAGCGAAAGGCAGTAAAAGCGATAGATAGATAGATAAATAGATAGATAGATAAATAGATAGATAGATAGATAGATAGATAGATAGATAGATAAATAGATAGATAGATAGCGAGAGCGAGTCTGTGTGTGTGAGTCTATACACATTTCAATCAAAACACACTCTTTTCGCGAATACTTTCTGACATACTTAATTATTGGCACCACTTGTATACGCTCGATAACAAGATTGGCTAATGGAAAGTACCCACTGTCACACGAGCGCTACTTCCGGCAATTTGTTAAAGCTCCTGTACATAGGCACCGGAAGCTAGACTGGAGGTGGATTATGTTAGGTGGCTGGTTTCTGATAACACTTAAGGGCGGTGACCTGCTTTTTGTTATTTCTCTCCTTTTCTCTCTTTCTCTGGCTTTGTATCCATTCGGCCCCATTCAGCCAACTATTATAAGACGTTTATCCCCATCTAGGTGTCGATTTCTTCCTGGCGAGCGATAGCGAGCCAGCATTATATGAAGAAATCCGGCTTCGCCGGAGACATTTTTCTATCGAAAAATGTACAAATTTAGCCTGCTGTCAAACAAAAATAAAAAATATGCTGGCTCGCTACCGCTCACCAGTAAACAATTGACACCTGGATGGGGATAAACATCTTAAAACAGTAGGCTGAATGGGGCCAAATGGGTACAAGCCAGAGAAAGATAGAAAAGGACAGGACAAAAACAGGTCACTCCCCTGAAGTGGGGTAGTGGCTGTTTTTTGGGGGGGGTCTATTCATTAATTTATTAATTATTTATTCATTCATTTATTAATTTCTTTTTTTAGTTTCCTCGCTAGACCTCCATAGAGAGATAGATAGATAGATATATAGACGTAAACGTACTAGTAAACACACACACATAGATAGATAGATAGACGTAAACGTACTAGTAAACACACACACATCGATAGATAGATAGATAGATAGATAGATAGATATAGATAGACGTAAACGTACTAGTAAACACACACATCGATAGATAGATAGATAGATAGATAGATATAGATAGACGTAAACGTACTAGTAAACACACACACATAGATAGATAGATAGACGTAAACGTACTAGTAAACACACACACATCGATAGATAGATAGATAGATAGATAGATATAGATAGACGTAAACGTACTAGTAAACATACACATAGATAGATAGATAGATAGATAGATAGATAGACGTAGAAGTACTAGTAAACACACACACATAGATAGATAGATAGATAGATAGATAGACGTAGAAGTACTAGTAAACACACACACATAGATAGATAGATAGATAGATAGATAGATAGACGTAGAAGTACTAGTAAACACACACACATAGATAGATAGATAGATAGATAGATAGATAGATAGACGTAGAAGTACTAGTAAACACACACACACATATATAATATAGTATATATTTCTACCCAAAAGTAATAACAGAAGACCGTCATAAAATGCGACTATCGAAAACGGTTTGCAATATTTCGGGTTCTTGGTCGTATCTCTGCCTTTGAGTTACGATATTGACGCAGTGACCATTAACCCCTTCCGTACCGGCGACGTCTTTTTCATTTTAGTCTGGCTATATTCAGACGATTTTGTGCAGTTTGAGAAGGATCGGTGGTAGTAAATAGGGTTAAGTGAGACAGTTCGAAGCCTGTTCATTGCTGGAGGCCCTTTTTTAACTGAATACAGTCGTCTAATAGTATTAAGTGAAAAAGGACGGCACCGGTACTGAAAGGGTTAATACCAAGATTAAGGGGAGGTTTCTGTTGTTTTTTCCTGGACACCCCTCTCCCTCATGTTTAGCCCAATTACTTTTGATATTTAGCCAATGTGTTCTGAAGTCATACCATCATATTGAAACTTCCTAAAATATGGTAATTTCATCACTTAATAAAAATAGTGTTTTATACTGCACACACACACACACACACACACACACACACACACACACACACACACACACACACACACACACACACACACACACACACACACACACAGACACACACGCACATACACACACACGTTCGCCTGCATATAAGAAAAGCCATCATACATCAAACATACGATACCCAGAACTGCCACCTACTTAGCCAAATGAGCCACCCAAAAGATGTGTGTGATGTCCGGAGAGTTGTGCATATCAGAAGCCATTGATTTGCCAGATTGTAATTAGGGAGAGCTTTCATTAACGTCTCCATGTTTTAATTAGTGCAAACATTGATATTATTGTGTGATGGTAAACAAGGGGGTATTTAATATATATAAAATATATATATATATATATATATATATATATATAATATATATATATTATATATATATATAATTTTATATATACCGGTATATATATATATATATATATATATATATATTAAATACCCCCTTATATATATATATACAAATATACACACACACACACACAGACACACACACACACACACTCACACACACTCACACACAGACACACACACACACTCACACACAGACACACACTCACACACAGACACACACACACACACCTTCGAAGTAAATCAAAACACATCGACTTAGATGATATTAATATTGAATCAAGAACACACCAACAGCAGTTGTTGTTGTTGTTCCCCAAGCTGCCTGGCCAAACAGCCCCAAGGCCCCGAGCAAGGCCAAGGCCATAACCTAGCACCCCCATAGAACCCTCCCTGCCGACCACAATAAAGCCTGGGTGACCGAAGCCACTCCATGGCGGGGAGCTGAGGAGGGTGCGGAAACGCCCGGGAAACCAAAGCCCCACCCAGGGCCCTGTGCCCCTCAGCAATTGTGTAGAGAAAGTTGAGGGGCAAAGGAAAAATGTGACGCTTTGGCTTCCAATCTTGGTAGATTGGGAGGTCAATCCACGGAAGAGATGCCGTCACTTGAGATCTAGAAAATATATAAGTAAAAGTAACAGTCGGAGTAAGCTATGGGTATGGCAGAGATCGCTCAGTTCTCACTCTGATAGACCAGCCCATCACCACATGACTAGAGCCCAATCCTCTCAGCATCAGCTAGGAAAGGCCCTAGAAATCCACCTTTGGCGGGGGGATAGCTCCCCTATTTCAACCCCTTTCGGGGTTAAATTTCTATGAAAACATTTCACACTGATATTTGGTATTGATGGTATTTATCAATACCAAATATCAGCAGTAGTAATAATGTGCAACAAAAAACGCTGAAAAAACACACTATTATTGGCACAAGTGTAAAATAGAACATTATCAAGCTCAGACCTTTCAAAACACACATTCAATTAAGCACTTGCGAGTTTCAGAGATTACAAAACAAGAAAAAGAAAAAGTTAAGGGGAGGCAGACCGTTTTTCTGAACCCCCTTCTCCCTAATGTTTAGACCTACTAGATTTGAGATTATAAGACGTTCGGCCCATTAGTTTGGCGATTTTAACACCTTTCGCCCATTTCGTTGTAAATTTCAAGGCCTTTCGTGCCATTTAGGTGTCAATTATTTCCTGGCGAGCGATAACGAGCCTGAAATTTTAAGAGGAACCAGCCTTCGGCCGGGACATTTTTCTACCGAAAAATTTACAAATTTATCTTGAAGGGGGGTCTAGGGGGTGTTTTTCTAAGCTTGATGGAGGTCTAGGGAGGAAACTAAAGAAAAACCAATATATGAATAAATGAATTAATAGACCAAAGAAACGGTCAGTGTTCCCTTAATTCATTAACAATGTAGCCAATCATTATAC
>CM064511.1:34212030-34254530 GCA_032716605.1 Paralithodes platypus
TACATACACATACATACACACAAACATACATACATACATACATACATATGTTCTGTATATGAGTAAGTCAATAAATGTGTATATGTACTGTATATCACTTACTCTTATGGTTATTTTATGATAATTTGTATTCTGCACATGCATCATTATTGTATTTATTTATTTTGTTTGTAAACTAAGCTTACCATCCTCATATCTGTACATCTCATGTTCATCCACTAAATTGTAAAATGTGTATTTTCAGCTCATGAGGCTGCCATTCTTTAATAAACCGTTTATTATTATTATTATTATTACATACTAACCCATCTGTCCACTACTAACTTCCTAATCCTGCCACGGACATTAGTTCCAGGGCAGTAGTTCCCTTTCCAATGTTCCCTTACCCACTCTAAACCACTGTTTGGACACTTGATCCTCAGTGTTTTGGAGGACAAAGCAGCCTAGAAGGCTCACTAGGCCTGTTGTTGCTTGATTTCCTTTGTACTCCTTTATACATACATACATACATACATACATACATACATACATACATACATACAGAACAAACCATGCCTTTAATAATTGCTATACACATAATATTCGCATGCATGTATTCAAGCTATAAATAATTGCAAAACTATTTCGGAGCGCAAACACTAATACCTTTCGGAAATACTTATACACATTTATGACTACGAAAAACAATTCAGTTCGACATTTTCTTTTCATTTCAAAAAGATAATTCCAGTTTTCCCATAAAATATCAAAAGTGTTTCCACAAACCTTGGAGGCATTTTGCAATTTTAATATGTTGATGTATTGTTTGCATATGTTTTTAATTATTACAATTTACGCTCGGATAATGTTAAGCTTGAGAGGGAGGTAGTCGCTTTGTTCTGGACCCCCTTCTCCTTCATGGTTAGCATATTAGTTATGATATTTGATGACGTTCCTTCCATTATTTTGGCGATTTTGAGACCTTTCGCCCCAATTCTTTGTCAGTATTAAGACCCTTCCTGCCATTTAGGTGTCGATTTTTTCATGGTGAGCGATAGCGAGCCTGTAATTCTAGGAGGAACCGGCCTTCGACCGGGAAATTTTTCTACCGAAAGATTTATCTTGAAAGGGGGCATAGTGGGTGTTTTTTTTTAAAGCTTGATGGAGGTCTAGCGAGGAAACTAAAAAAATAAATAATAATAATAATAATAATAATAATAATAATAATAATAATAATAATAATAATAATAATAATAATAATAACTAAATATTGTATATAGACCAACATACAAGCACTACCCTCTTAAGCTTAAAACGTTTCACTCTGCTTTAGAAGCCAGTGGAAGTAGCGGAAAAATGCTAAAGTTATTCTTAAAAGTATTTTTAATGCTAATATGGAACGAGAAAAACCGTACTCATCGAAAATTGCCGAAAATTACACCTTTAAATAGATGGTTAGATATTAGCTATAATAATAACCCAAATATTGATTAGCAGTGCCCATATATATCATAGCTGCGAATGGGTGTCCTTAAATATAGATAGATAGATAGATAGATAGATTTTTTTTGTATCACAATAAGGTTGATAACTAAACATAGTCAGCTAAGTGAATTATTCCTTTCCCTCATCGACGCAAATACTGGAAACCAACCTGCGAATCTATCCTTCAATATAACGCGAATACTGAAAACCAACCCGCGAATCTGTCCATCGATATAACGCAAATACTAAAAACCAACCCGCGAATCTGTCCTTCGATATAACGCGAATACTGGAAACCAACCTGCGAATCTGTCCTTCAATATAACGCAAATACTGGGAACCAACCTGCGAATCTGTCCTACAATATAACGCAAATACTGGAAACCAACCTGCGAATCTGTCCTACAATATAACGCAAATACTGGGAACCAACCTGCGAATCTGTCCTTCAATATAACGCAAATACTGGGAACCAACCTGCGAATCTGTCCTTCAATATAACGCAAATACTGGGAACCAACCTGCGAATCTATCCATCGATATAACGCGAATACTAAAACCCAACCCACGAATCTGTCCATCGATATAACGCGAATACTGATAACCAACCCGCGAATCTGTCCTTCTCTCCTGCCACAATATCGGGTTTTATTATATCATTGTGATAAAACAAATAAACCACGCCTCGGGATATTAGTGACGCCCTGGTATTGGCCGTGCGTGTCTGTGAATACAATATACCTGAAACTAGCTGATAGGGATTATGTTATTGATGGTAATTTGTGTTGGGTGTGAATATATGTGGATCCGATGATATGTAAATGCTATGATATGTATTCTGGAGTTTCCCTCTGTTTCTCTTGGTATAAGTACACACACACACAATCACACATATTCCCTCTCTCTCTCTCCAAAAACCCGCATATTCTCAACCCCAACCCTATCTCTCTCCACATTGCTAATTCTACCCACCTCTCTCTCTCTCTCTCTCTCTCTCTCTCTCTTTCTCTCTTTTCACCTGACGTAAATTATGGGTTCTGAGCAGCCAAGTGACATCGGGTGACCTTTTGTGAAGTGTCAGACTCAGAGGAGAATGTCGAACAGCGAAAGAATATTGTGGCCTGATAGTTAAGTCTGATAGTGCCGTAGTCCCCCATGTCCATCACTCTGGCAGGTTAAACTCGCTCTCTTTCTCTCTCACTCACTCCCACACACACACACACACACACACACATATTTAGAAGGTGGTCCAGAGAAAATGCCCCCTAACCCCCTGGAAAAGATTTGGAATAATCATCGTTTATTACAAAAGCGAATTTACGTCAGTGTGGTGGTTTGGTAGTGGTTATTATTGATATATGTTATACCACCTAACCGATAATATACCGCTGATCATATATCACCTAACCGATAATATACCGCTGATCATATACCACCTAACCGATAATATAACGCTGCTCATATACCACCTAACCGATAATATAACGCTGCTCATATACCACCTAACCGATAATATAACGCTGATCATATACCACCTAACCGATAATATAACGCTGATCATATACCACCTAACCGATAATATAACGCTGATCATATACCACCTAACCGATAATATAACGCTGATCATATACCACCTAACCGATAATATAACGCTGATCATATACCACCTAACCGATAATATAACGCTGATCATATACCACCTAACCGATAATATAACGCTGATCATATACCACCTAACCGATAATATAACGCTGATCATATACCACCTAACCGATAATATAACGCTGATCATATACCACCTAACCGATAATATAACGCTGATCATATACCACCTAACCGATAATATAACGCTGATCATATACCACCTAACCGATAATATAACGCTGATCATATACCACCTAACCGATAATATAACGCTGATCATATACCACCTAACCGATAATATAACGCTGATCATATACCACCTAACCGATAATATAACGCTGATCATATACCACCTAACCGATAATATAACGCTGATCATATACCACCTAACCGATAATATAACGCTGATCATATACCACCTAACCGATAATATAACGCTGATCATATACCACCTAACCGATAATATAACGCTGATCATATACCACCTAACCGATAATATAACGCTGATCATATACCACCTAACCGATAGTATAACGCTGATCATATACCACCTAACCGATAGTATAACGCTGATCATATACCACCTAACCGATAATATAACGCTGATCATATACCACCTAACCGATAATATAACGCTGATCATATACCACCTAACCGATAATATAACGCTGATCATATACCACCTAACCGATAATATAACGCTGATCATATACCACCTAACCGATAGTATAACGCTGATCATATACCACCTAACCGATAGTATAACGCTGATCATATACCACCTAACCGATAATATAACGCTGATCATATACCACCTAACCGATAATATAACGCTGATCATATACACCTAACCGATAATATAACGCTGATCATATACCACCTAACCGATAGTATAACGCTGATCATATACCACCTAACCGATAGTATAACGCTGATCATATACCACCTAACCGATAATATAACGCTGATCATATACCACCTAACCGATAATGTAACGCTGATCATATACCACCTAACCGATAATATAACGCTGATCATATACCACCTAACCGATAATATAACACTGATCATATACCACCTAACCGATAATATAACGCTGATCATATACCACCTAACCGATAATATAACGCTGATCATATACCACCTAACCGATAGTATAACACTGATCATATACCACCTAACCGATAATATAACACTGATCATATACCACCTAACCGATAGTATAACGCTGATCATATACCACCTAACCGATAATATAACGCTGATCATATACCACCTAACCGATAATATAACGCTGATCATATACCACCTAACCGATAATATAACGCTGATCATATACCACCCAACCGATAATATAACGCTGATCATATACCACCTAACCGATAATATAACGCTGATCATATACCACCTAACCGATAGTATAACGCTGATCATATACCACCTAACCGATAGTATAACGCTGATCATATACCACCTAACCGATAGTATAACGCTGATCATATACCACCTAACCGATAATATAACACTGATCATATACCACCTAACCGATAATATAACGCTGATCATATACCACCTAACCGATAATATAACGCTGATCATATCCCTGGACTGCCACATGTATTTGTTGATTTCATTAATTGAGTTTAGGAGTAAAGTCGGTTGGTGGAGGTAACATAATAATGTGTATACCGTTGTTCATAGGGTACTATTTCGAAAACAAAATAAATTAATAAATAAATCCTGTGTATGAAGGAGACAAAAGGCATAGCTGCCTGTAACAAGTGTTTCCCCAAAAGTTGAAAGAGTGATAGAGAACCAAATTCAAGGTACGTTGGAGTCAAAATTATTGGACACACGGAGCTTGAAACGGTTTAAGTCATAGGATGAGGGAAAGACAGATTGAAGGATAGTTACAAGGGTTACTTGTTCGAAGACTGTGAAAATCGGTTCACTCCTGAGTTAGAGAGTTATTCCTAATTATTCCTTGAGCCCTATAGAACTCATTTGGGAGAGTCAGTGGCAAATGTTTTTCGTTAGTTTATTGTTATCGTTTCTCAAAGTTTACTGTTTATAGTTTATAGTTTATAATAGTTAATAATTAATTGTTTATCGTTTCTCATAGTTTATTAGTTAATAGTCTATAGTATATTATTTAGTTTATTGTTTATCGTTTCCCATAGTTAATTGTTTATATTTAATAGTTTAATAATTTTCGTTTTTCATAATTTATTGTTTTGCAGTTTATGTTTACAGTTTCTAGTATATTGTTTTTCGTGTCTCATTGTTTATCGCCAAGGAGGATTTGAGTCTTCTCTGTTAAGCGGCTTATATTAAGGGGGAGGTGGGCGCTTTTTCTGGACCTTTTCTCCCTCATGTTTAGCATATTAGTTTTGAGATTTTAAGACGTTCGTTCCATTAGTTTGGCGCTTTTAAGACCTTTCGCTTTATTCCTTTGTCAATATTAAGATAAGACCTTTCGTGCCATTTAGGTGTCGATTATTTCTTGCCGATCGATAGCCAATCTGTAATTTTAGGAGGAACCGGCCTTCGGCCGAGAATTTTTTTCTACAGAAAAATGTAAACAATTATCATGTCTGGGGGTCTATAGAGGGTGCCTTTTTACTTTGATAGAGGCTTAGCGAGGAATCTAACAATTGTTATGCATATACAAATAAATATATATATATGAGTAGACCAAAAAAATAAATAAATAGCCCCTTAAGAGGTTTATATTAATATTGTATTGTTGTTATACATTGTTATAATAGATGTTGTTTTGTGGGTTTATTTTGTGTTTATATTTTCATAGTATTGTTTAACTAAATCCTCACATCGTTAATTCCACATGGAGATTTTGGTAAGTTCAAAATAGTAGTGTTAGAGTTCATAACATTGTTAGTATTCATAACATTGTTAGTATTCATAACATTGTTAGTATTCATAACATTGTTAGTATTCATAACATTGTTAGTATTCATAACATTGTTAGTATTCATAACATTGTTAGTATTGTTAGTATTCATAATAGTGTTAGTATTGTTAGTAGTCATACTATTTATAGTATTGTTAGTATTCATAGTATTGTTAGTATTGTTAGTATTCATAATATTAATAGTATTGTTAGTATTTATAGTATTGTTAGTATTGTTAGTATTCATAATATTAATAGTATTGTTAGTATTGTTAGTATTCATAATATTAATAGTATTGTTAGTATTCATAATATTAATAGTATTGTTAGTATTGTTAGTATTGTTAGTATTCATAGTATTGTTAGTATTGTTAGTATTCATAGTATTGCTAGTATTGTTAGTATTCATAATATTAACAGTATTGTTAGTATTTATAGTATTGTTAGTATTCATAATATTAATAGTATTGTTAGTATTGTTAGTATTCATAATATTAATAGTATTGTTAGTATTCATAATATTAATAGTATTGTTAGTATTGTTAGTATTCATAATATTAATAGTATTGTTAGTATTGTTAGTATTCATAATATTAATAGTATTGTTAGTATTCATAATATTAATAGTATTGTTAGTATTCAATAAATATTGAATGCGATCTTTTCACATGGAGATTTTGATCAGTTCTTCTGACTTTGTGTTCTGCGGTTCTTGTGCTGGTTTGTTTGTTTTTCATGTTTTTTACATTTTTAATATTGATAGTAGTAGTAGTAGTAGTAGTAGCTGTAAATATACTGTATATCATTCATATTCATAATATAAATATTATTAGTTATATTATTATCATAATTGGCATTATTATTATTATTATTATTATTATTATTATTATTATTATTATTAAGGGTTCTCTCTATCACTTCTCCAACCTATAATTTGTTCTAAGTCTAGCTAGTTCTTTCTGACTTTGGTTCTGGAATAAGTTTGAGCATGTCTGAGTGAAAAGTTGTATAATTATCATATTTGAGTCTTTGGGCTAAGGTTGAAGACATTTTATTATTGTAGTAGTAGTAGTAGTAGCAGTAGTAGTAGTAGTAGTAGTAGTAGTAGTAGTAGTAGTAGTCTCATTATTATTTTCATCCATTTGTATTATTTTGTTTTTGATTATTATTATTATTATTATTATTATTATTATTATAGCATTCTTTCTATTGCTTATCCAATCTGTAATATATTCCAAGTCTAGTTTTGTCTGACATTTTAATTTGTGGAATAACTTTGTTAATCTCTGAAAACAGTTTTTAATTTTTCGTTCTTGGGGCTAATGTTACAGATTTGTTTTGTTTTTTTGTTTTTTGTTAATTTATATAATTTATATACTGTCTTCGTGACGCAATGCATAAGTGTGTTGATTTTCTGTGTGAGCGTCCTGGGTTCGAATCCCCCGGACTGCCACATGTGTTTGTTAATTTCATTAATCGAGTTTAGGAGTAAAGTTGGTTAGTGGAGAGAACATAATAATTATAATTACTATTGTTGATTTTGTATTTACTGTCATTACTGTTGTTTTCTTTATATATTGTATTCGTGTTTATCCAAATAATAATATTATTATTATTATTATTATTATTATTATTATTATTATTATTTGCGGTAAGGAAGATGCAATTTTAATCTACTAAATTACGATTCTCCTTAATAAATATAGTCAGAGAGAGAGAGAGAGAGAGAGAGAGAGAGAGAGAGAGAGAGAGAGAGAGAGAGAGAGAGAGAGAGAGAGAGAGAGAGAAGAACTTTACCCACAGACTAAGGGAGTGAGGTAGAACTCTGGATGGATTACTTTTCTTGACGTACCAGTTGCAAAGGTCGGGTTCAATATCCAGCTGTGTGTGTGTGTGTGTGTGTGTGTGTGTGTGTGTGTGTGTGTGTGTGTGTGTGTGTGTGTGTGTGTGTGTTTTGTGTGTGTGTGTGTGTGTGTGTGTGTGTGTGTAGCGTATGCAGATTAGGTGACGTAAGAGACTGATGTTAATCCTATTTGGTGCGCAGGGGGTCTTTCTGGAAGTTCCCTGTTTCGCTCCAGTAGTTTGGAGATTTTAAGTCGCTTCACCCCATCAGTTTGGCAATAATAACCCGCTACATCTCATTCATATGTCGATTTATTTTTGGGGTAGCAACAGCGAACCTGTAACTTAGAAAAATTCGGTCTTCGGTTGGGACATTTTTATATCGAAAAATGTACAAATTTAACTTGAAGGTGGTCTGATTGGGCATTTTTTTAGTTTGAAGGAAGTCTGGGAAGGCGTTTTTGTTAGTCTAGGGGACAAACTAAAATGCATATTGATGGTACTAAACCCATCTAATACAAGGATAGACATGTAAATCACTATCAACAACACTACGCAATGCTAGGAAAAACCATAGATACCTGAATGAGGTTAATCGTCTTTAAATCGCGAAACTAATGGGGCGAAACCGAGCCAACCTGGGGAGGAGGAGGACCAATAAGACCACCCATGGATAAGATAAGCATAAATAAAGATGGTTTCGCTATATACCGTATATCTTACATTTGGAATCCCATTACGCCATTACTAGGACCACACGGCTGGGAAAGTGTAGATAGCAGAGAAGAGGTATTGTAGATAGAGGAAGCTGTTGGAGTGGCTTTGTTGTGTGTGTTTATTAGTCTGACCACGTTTATCAGAATATCAACTTGTGGTTTAGTATGCTCGAACCAGAGGGCAGTTATTTCGATGATGATAAAATGGTCTTGAGGGAATATGCCAGCCCAGACGTGGAATTGGAATATTTTTGTACGAGAATGGACATATCGTGGCAGGTCTATTTAGAGGAGGTGGGTTAAAACGGCCCCACTCCTATACGTCCCTACTCCTAAACGGCCCCACTCCTATAAGGCCCCACTCCTAAACGGCCTCACTCCTAAACGGCCCCACTCCTATACGGCCCCACTCCTAAACGGCCCCACTCCTAATTAAACGGCCCCACTTCTAAACGGTGAAGTAGTGGTGATGGAGGGGAGGTGGAGTAGTTGAGGAGAAGAAGAGGTGGAGTAGAGGAGTGTCAAGTGGAGTAATGTGGTACTGGATGTGGTGGAGTGTCAGGGTGGAGTACCAGAGTGGTGGAGTGTGAGGGTGGAGGAATGAGGTTACTGGTAGTGGTGGAGTGCTAGGGTGGAGTAATGTGGTACTGGTAGGGAGTGAGTCAATTTCGTGCACAGCTTGGTGGTCACTGGGTGGAAGTAATACTAAAAGCTTCCTCCCTCTCTCTCTCTCTCTCTCTCTCTGCTATATATATATATCACAATGCATTTAATTCGATATAACCATGTTTCGAACGTGCTTTAATAATGGTATTTCGTAGACTAACCTACGCACACGTTTACATTTGTGTGTGTGTGTGTGTGTGTGTGTGTGTGTGTGTGTGTGTGTGTGTATGTGTGTGTGTGTGTGTGTGTGTGTGCGTGCGTGCGTGCGTGCGTGTGTGTATGCGCGCGCGTGCGTGCGTGCGTGCGTGCGTGTGTGTGTGTGTGTGTGTGTGTAAAGATGAAGGCAGGTTAAGCACACACATATGGTGTGAAAAGACCACCAAATTCAATTCTCGTTCGTCAACATTCCTGCCTTCTCCTATAACTACAAGGTCTCTCTCTATATCTATCTATCTATCTATCTATCTATATATCTATCTATAATAATAATAATAATCTCAGTTTTTTTCAAGAAGCACCATTTCTGTCTAGCCTCCACTCCGAGATTCAATGCACACTCTCTCTCTCTCTCTCTCTCTCTCACTACATTTCAATATTATTAATCTAACACCCTTCAACATATGACCCACGAATACATTCACCCATAAGATAGAATACACAGTGTAACGCAAGACTCTTCTAAACGTAATACAGTACTTCCATCCAATACAAAACAACACAAATAAATTTAAAGAATGCCTCTCGGTATGTTAAGGAGAGATTTTTAGTTTGAATATATATAAGGAAATTGACATCCAAATTACAAAATGAAAGGTATTAAAAAGGCCAAATTAATCGGGCAAAAGTCTTACAATCTCAAGACTAATGGGGCTAAACATGAGGGAGAAGAGGGTATAGGAAAAGTATCCCCTTAAGGTGCATTATGTATTCTATATTGCACACATATATATTGCACACATATATATTGCACACATATATATTGCACACATATATATTGCACACATATATATTGCACACATATATATTGCACACATATATATTGCACACATATATATTGCACACATATATATTGCACACATATATATTGCACACATATATATTGCACACATATATATTGCACACATATATATTGCACACATATATATTGCACACATATATTGCACACATATATATTGCACACATATATATTGCACACATATATATTGCACACATATATATTGCACACATATATATTGCACACATATATATTGCACACATATATATTGCACACATATATATTGCACACATATATATTGCACACATATATATTGCTGTATACTTCTTGCCTTGTATCTAGTATATATATATATATATCTGGGCTATCTGGTCAGGGTGACAAGGTAGGGCGCTCTCAGGGGATACATGGGGTAGTAAATGATACATAGCAAACCCTTCATGGTGGCAGGATTTCAGGAATACTGGTACAATGCAATAGTTGAAATGTGTGAGAGAGAGAGAGAGAGAGAGAGAGAGAGAGAGAGAGAGAGAGAGAGAGAGAGAGAGAGAGAGAGAGCATAATAAACCAGCTAAACTGTAACTGTAACTTGGAAAAGAATCAAATAGAGTCAAAAATATCAGTGGAATTATGCTCAGACTATGGGGGCCACACACACAAGCCAAGTTGAAATCTTACACATTAATGAAGAACCCAATCACCTTACCAGACCAGACCAGGTGCGTCCCTCCCATTCCCACGATTCTAGGTGTGTGTGTGTGTGTGTGGAAGAGGGGGGGGGGGGAGCCTTTTACTTAACCCCTTCTGTAGTAATAGGACATAATTATAAAATATCCATATCATTAAGCGCAAAAGACTATTAATGACCACTAATGGAACTCCTATTCTAGCTTGCGTTTGTTTAGCTGTGTTTTAGCGTTACTTTACAAAATCATAAATATTAATAATAAATAATATCATAAATATCATAAATAATAATTATAAATAGAAAATATCATAAGTATTATTATATAGTAGTAATAAATAGTCTATCTATCAATATATCTACTCAGACATATACCCCAGTTATTCATTTTTTTGTTTCATATTTTAATTTTTAGCTGGGGTGACTAAATAGAAATAATATATAGACCAAATCATACATAATTATCCTCAACATTTATAATAAATATAAACAGTAATAATAAATAATACATATCATATATATCATCTATCTATCTATATATCTATCTATAATTATGCTCAGGCCCAATCCCCACTTTCCCTATTTTATTGTTATTTATTTATTTATTTATTTTTATTTATTTTATTATTTTTTTTTGGGGGGGGGGGGGGCTTGGCCGACTCAAGACAGAGCTTAGAATAGGGACAACTCAAAACACAACACAAAATAATGAACACAAAAACAAAATACACATTCACACACATCTATTAATAATAAATGGTTAAATCCTAAATAGTAATATCGGCGGGTTATTAAGTTTATGGCCGTGTAAAATTAGGGAATTGTGGTGGCAAATTTGTGGTACCTGTTGTGCGATATAAACGAACATAGATAGATAGATAGATATATAGACAGACAGACAGACAGCGAGACAGACAGACAGACAGATAGATAAACAGACAGACAGGCAGGCAGACAGATAGATAAACAGATATACAGATAGATAGACAGATATAGACAGATAGATAGATATAGACAGACTGACATATAGATAAATAGATAGATAGATAAACATATATACAGATAGATAGACAGATAAATTGAAAGACAGATAGATAGATAGACAGATAGATAAATAAATAGATAAACAAATACAGACAATCAGTGAACCTAATTAAACTTCTCCTTCCAAGTTACAAATGGTCCACTGAAAGTTTTAATGTAAGCGATAAAGCCCAAACTAAGTAAAGGCGAGAGTACTCATTTATTTTCAAACTATTTATTTACTTTTAAACTTCGAAAGGATCCGTGAGGTAAAATAATTATGAGGATATTTAGACCTTTAGTTTTAAGTACAGGTATTTTGGAAAAGTACAGGTATTTTGGAAAGTACAGGTATTTTGGAAAGTACAGGTATTTTGGAAAGTACAGGTATTTTGGAAAGTACAGGTATTTTGGAAAGTACAGGTATTTTGGAAAGTACAGGTATTTTGGAAAGTACAGGTATTTTGGAAAGTAGTTTGATTTTCTTACATCGGTATCGACTTCTTCTTACTTTTTATTTATTTTTATTTGTTTATCCAGACGCCGTTATTCCCGAGAAGGGGTGGCCATGAACATTAGGCATTCGTCACAAATCGCTAGATCAAGTTGCCCGGGCTTGACATCTACCAATAACATTTTGACAGTGAAGGCTCGATCCACCGACCCTATGATCAGCAGCTAACGATCTACTGACTATGCCACGGCTCGGGGTGTCGACTTACCAGAATATATTTACCAGAACATGGTGAATAATATAGTCAGATATTTATGGGCAAAGGTATATATATATTTTAATGTTTACTTTGCGTTCAGAAATGGGATAGTAGAGTCGCGCTAATAAGTGATGTCTTGGCACCAATTATGTTTTGATCAATAATTTGTATCAGCAATATCCAAAACTTGATTTATTCGTTTCGAGTGAGATATACAAACATATGTTCCTAAACTTACTCAACCCATTCAACATCTAACAGACATTAATGTAGTACAGAGCGAGCCAAACGTAATGACAGCTGAGGCATGACTTATTAGCGCGACCGTACCACGACCCCTCCGCATCACAGAAAACCCCAAGAAAAAAATTGATTCCTGAGAGATGGTGACCATAAAGGAGGTGGAGAACTATAGTCTATTGTTGTCCAGCTGAGGGTAAATTGTCATGTTTCTATCTTGGTTACTCGGCTATAAGGTAGATTTTGTAGCGAAATATGGTGTTAATTATGAAAACTTGGCATTAATACGACACACAGCCATAGTGGTTTCATATATTTCCATTACGTATCGAGAAATCAGCCACTAAGGGATTCAATTTACCATCAGCTTTAAAATAAAATAAGAGTATAGCTCATCGAAGGCCTGGTGACAGCTGCATGCTGTATATACAGTATATGCTGCATGATGTATATACAGTATATGCTGCATGATGTATATACAGTATATGCTGCATGATGTATATACAGTATATGCTGCATGATGTATATGCAGTATATGCTGCATGATGTATATACAGTATATGCTGCATGATGTATATACAGTATATGCTGCATGATGTATATACAGTATATGCTGCATGATGTATATACAGTATATGCTGCATGATGTACATACAGTATATGCTGCATGATGTATATACAGTATATGCTGCATGATGTATATACAGTATATGCTGCATGATGTATATACAGTATATGCTGCATGATGTACATACAGTATATGCTGCATGATGTATATGCAGTATATGCTGCATGATGTATATACAGTATATGATGCATGATGTATATACAGTATATGCTGCATGATGTATATAAAGTATATGCTGCATGATGTACATACAGTATATGCTGCATGATGTATATACAGTATATGCTGCATGATGTACATACAGTATATGCTGCATGATGTATATACAGTATATGCTGCATGATTTATATACAGTATATGCTGCATGATGTATATACAGTATATGCTGCATGATGTATATACAGTATATGCTGCATGATGTATATGCTGCATGATGTATATACAGTATATGCTGCATGATGTATGTACAGTATATGCTGCATGATTTATATACAGTATATGCTGCATGATGTATATACAGTATATGTTGCATGATGTATATACAGTATATGCTGCATGATGTATATACAGTATATGCTGCATGATGTATATGCAGTATATGCTGCATGCTGTATATACAGTATATGCTGCATGATGTATATACAGTATATGCTGCATGATGTATATACAGTATATGCTGCATGATGTATATACAGTATATGCTGCATGATGTATGTACAGTATATGCTGCATGATGTATATGCAGTATATGCTGCATGATGTGTATACAGTATATGCTGCATGCTGTATATACAGTATATGTTGCATGATTTATATACAGTATATGCTGCATGATGTATATACAGTATATGCTGCATGATGTATATACAGTATATGCTGCATGATGTATATACAGTATATGCTGCATGATGTATATATAATTTGTTTTGTAGAAGAGGTTGGGTAATAAATAATTATCTTGGACTCTTGGATATCATTTGATCATCTCTTTCCTAACGAGGCCTTTTTTAAGCTGAAAAATCGTCTCCTCTTACCCAAACAAATGAAAATCACGTAATTTGTTCATTCCCTAGACACACACCCTCACTTCCCCCTCGCAATAAACTGGTCTCCGGGCGGCCTAAATGAAGCTAAAAAGGTAATTTCCCCGAGATGGCTAAACACTGTCCAGCTTTTCCATCGGGCCCCCCCCCCCCCCTCCCCACCCCGAGTTCCCCCCAAGTGCGAGGGAGGGGTATTGTTTTTCCTGGCCCGATGGGGCTCTATGAGTGATGTCGGAGAGTGAGTGCAGCAGTACGCTGCCATGGCTAACTGAAAATAAAATAAAATAAAATAAAAATAAATAAAAACCGGAACTATGGATGCTAACTACACAAACTGCCCATCTCCGTCCTAATTAATAAATAAATAAATAAATAAATAAAACACGGAATAATGTTGACTATACAAACTCCCCATATCCGAGCTAAAAAATAATACAAACATAGATAAATAAATACATAAATAAATAAATGAATACATAAATTAATACATAAATAAATAAATACATAAATAAATAAATGAATACATAAATTAATACATAAATAAATAAATACATAAATAAATAAATGAATACATAAATTAATACATAAATGAAAAAATTAATAAATACATTTATAAATACATAAATAAATAAATGAATACATAAATTAATACATGAATAAATAAATAAATAAATAAATACATAAATAAATAAATGAATACATAAATTAATACATAAATAAATAAATTAATAAATAAATACATAAATAAATTAATAAATACATTTATAAATACATAAATAAATACATATAAAACTGTAAAATTGATAATGACTATGCAAACTCCCCATATCAGAAAAAAAAAAAAAAAAAAAAAAAAAAAAAAACACAAACAGGCCATCCGGTAACACAGGGATATTGTCGCGAGCCGTGGGCCAATTTTTGAGCGGCCCCGAACGGAATCCGGCCGCGGGAATTCTCAATATCCATTATACCGGTAATGGAAATAACACGCCGGTCCAGGTGAGAGCTGTTAAATGGGGGATGGTCGGTTTTTCTGGACCCTCTTCTCCCTCATGCTCTAAGCCCCATTAGTTTTCTGATTTTAAAACGTTTAGCCCATTAGTTTGGCGATTATAAGACCTTTCGCCCCATTTATTTGTCAATATTAAGATTTTTCTTGTCATATAGGTGACGATTTCTTTCTGGCGAGCGATAGCGACCCTGTAATTTAAAATGTCACGGCCTTCGGCCGTGATTTTTTTTTATCAAAAATTTACAATTTTAGCTTGAAGGGGGTGTTTTATTAAGCTTGATGGAGGTCGAGGGAGGAAACTAAAAAATATAATATATAAAATACATAAATGAGGAAATATATACGGCCATTAATATATACGGCCATTAATATATACGGCCATTAATATATACGGCCATTAATATATACGGCCATTAATATATACGGCCATTAATATATACGGCCATTAATATATACGGCCATTAATATATACGGCCATCCCCCTTAACATTAATATATACGGCCATTAATATATACGGCCATTAATATATACGCCCATTAATATATACGGCCATTAATATATACGGCCATTAATATATACGGCCATTAATATATACGGCCATTAATATATACGGCCATTAATATATACGGCCATTTAATATATACGGCCATTAATATACGGCCATCCCCCTTAACATTAATATATACGGCCATTAATATATACGGCCATCCTCCCCTTAACATTAATATATACGGCCATTAATATATACGGCCATTAATATATACGGCCATTAATATATACGGCCATCCCCCTTAACATTAATATATACGGCCATTAATATATACGGCCATCCTCCCCTTAACATTAATATATACGGCCATTAATATATACGGCCATTAATATATACGGCCATCCTCCCCTTAACATTAATATATACGGCCATTAATATATACGGCCATTAATATATACGGCCATCCTCCCCTTAACATTAATATATACGGCCATTAATATATACGGCCATTAATATATACGGCCATCCTCTCCCTTAACATTAATATATACGGCCATTAATATATACGGCCATTAATATATACGGCCATCCTCCCCTTAACATTAATATATACGGCCATTAATATATACGGCCATCCCCCCTTAACATTAATATATACGGCCATTAATATATACGGCCATCCCCCCTTAACATTAATATATACGGCCATTAATATATACGGCCATCCTCCCCTTAACATTAATATATACAGCCATTAATAAATACGGCCATCCTCCCTTAACATTAATATATACGGCCATTAATATATACGGCCATCCTCCCTTAACATTAATATATACGGCCATCCTCCCTTAACATTAATATATACGGCCATCCTCCCTTAACATTAATATATACGGCCATTAATATATACGGCCATCCTCCCTTAACATTAATATATACGGCCATTAATATATACGGCCATCCTCCCTTAACATTAATATATACGGCCATTAATATATACGGCCATCCTCCCTTAACATTAATATATACGGCCATCCTCCCTTAACATTAATATATACGGCCATCCTCCCTTAACATTAATATATACGGCCATTAATATATACGGCCATCCTCCCTTAACATTAATATATACGGCCATCCTCCCTTAACATTAATATATACGGCCATCCTCCCTTAACATTAATATATACGGCCATTAATATATACGGCCATCCTCCCTTAACATTAATATACGGCCATTAATATATACGGCCATCCTCCCTTAACATTAATATATACGGCCATTAATATATACGGCCATCCTCCCTTAACATTAATATATACGGCCATTAATATATACGGCCATCCTCCCTTAACATTAATATATATACGGCCATTAATATATAACGGCCATCCTCCCTTAACATTAATATATACGGCCAAGTAATATATACGGCCATCCTCCCTTAACATTAATATATACGGCCATCCTCCCTCAACATTAATATATACGGCCATTAATATATACGGCCATCCTCCCTTAACATTAATATATACGGCCATTAATATATACGCCATCCTCCCTTAACATTATATATACGGCCATTAATATTACGGCCATCCTCCCTTAACATTAATATATACGGCCATTAATATATACGGCCATCCTCCCTTAACATTAATATATATACGGCCATCCTCCCTTAACATTAATATATACGGCCATCCTCCCTTAACATTAATATATACGGCCATCCTCCCTTAACATTAATATATACGGCCATCCTCCCTTAACATTAATATATACGGCCATCCCCCCTTAACATTAATATATACGGCCATCCTCCCCTTAACATTAATATATACGGCCATCCTCCCTTAACATTAATATATACGGCCATTAATATATACGGCCATCCTCCCTTAACATTAATATATACGGCCATTAATATATACGGCCATCCTCCCTTAACATTAATATATACGGCCATTAATATATACGGCCATCCTCCCCTTAACATTAATATATACGGCCATTAATATATACGGCCATCCTCCCTTAACATTAATAATATACGGCCATTAATATATACGGCCATCCTCCCTTAACATTAATATATACGGCCATTAATATATACGGCCATCCTCCCTTAACATTAATATATACGGCCATTAATATATACGGCCATCCTCCCTTAACATTAATATATACGGCCATCCTCCCTTAACATTAATATACGGCCATTAATATATACGGCCATCCTCCCTTAACATTAATATATACGGCCATTAATATATACGGCCATCCTCCCTTAACATTAATATATACGGCCATCCTCCCTTAACATTAATATATACGGCCATCCTCCCTTAACATTAATATATACGGCCATCCTCCCTTAACATTAATATATACGGCCATCCTCCCTTAACATTAATATATACGGCCATCCTCCCTTAACATTAATATATACGGCCATTAATATATACGGCCATCCTCCCTTAACATTAATATATACGGCCATTAATATATACGGCCATCCTCCCTTAACATTAATATATACGGCCATTAATATATACGGCCATCCTCCCTTAACATTAATATATACGGCCATCCATTATATATATACGGCCATCCTGCCTTAACATTAATATATACCATCCCCCCTTAACATTAATATATACGGCCATCCCCCCTTAACATTAATATATACGGCCATCCTCCCTTAACATTAATATATACGGCCATCCTCCCTTAACATTAATATATACGGCCATCCTCCCTTAACATTAATATATACGGCCATCCTCCCTTAACATTAATATATACGGCCATCCTCCCTTAACATTAATATATACGGCCATCCTCCCTTAACATTAATATATACGGCCATTAATATATACGGCCATCCTCCCTTAACATTAATATATACGGCCATTAATATATACGGCCATCCTCCCCTTAACATTAATATATACGGCCATTAATATATACGGCCATCCTCCCCTTAACATTAATATATACGGCCATCCTCCCCTTAACATTAATATATACGGCCATCCTCCCTTAACATTAATATATACGGCCATTCTCCTTGTCCATGGTGTGGCTGAACCTGTCATTGGAGGGGGACTGTTTTATGTGTACGGTTTATGGAAGGTTAGTTTTAATTGTAATAGAACATCATGATATAATTTGCGGAGGATATATTGCTATTTGCGGAGGATATATTGCTATTTGCGGAGGATATATTGCTATATTTGCGGAGGATATATTGCTATATTTGCGGAGGATATATTGCTATTGACTCATATGCAAACATGTTCAATAACAAGTATACACCTAGTCTTGGTTTTATAACTATAGTCTGTTTATTCTAGGTTGGCCAGAAATCGTAACCCCTAACCTCTCATAACTCATAAAGGACTAGAGTAATCGAGCTAATATTTCTACCAAATAGGAAGACTTGGCTAGGGAATAGGTATGGAAATTGACAGCTCATTTGCTCTAGCCCTTTTTGATTGAGTTACAGAGGTTAGAGGTTACGATGTCTGCCCAACCTACAATGAACAGACTATAACCTCACATCAGTCGTTGCTATTTTGTATGTATGTATGTATGTATGTATGTATGTATGTATGTATGTATGTAGTCAGACACGTAACACATAGCTGGGGGTTGCCGACTCGAGACCTGATATAAGAGCTATTAGTTCACCTGATCTTTATAATGTAAGGTGTGTGTGTGTGTGTGTGTGTGAGTGTGTGTAAGAGAGAGAGAGAGAGAGAGAGAGAGAGAGTTCACCTGATCTTTATAATGTAAGGTGTGTGTGTGTGTGTGTGTGAGTGTGTGTAAGAGAGAGAGAGAGAGAGAGAGAGAGAGAGAGAGAGAGAGAGAGAGCAGTGACCTTTTGATTTAGAGTTGAACGTGCCTTTAGCTATCCCATAATTCTACCAATTAAACTCTACCAATCAGTTATTATACCTTACCTGATATGATAACTATCCCAGAATTCCACCTATCATACCTATTACAGGATATTAAAGTTGTAGCAGAATTCTACCCATCAGATCTGTTATACTAAACCAGATATTATAACTAATATGGTGATGGGCTGGTATATCAGTGAGAACTGAGCGATCTCTGCCATACCCATAGCTTACTCTGACTGTTCATTTTACTTATATATTTTCTAGATCTCAAGTGACGGCGTCTCTTCCGTGGATTGACCTCCCAATCTGCCTACCTAGAAGTTGGCAGATTGGAAGCCAAAGTGTCACATTTTTCCTTTGCCCCTCAACTTTCTCTTCATAATTGCTGAGGGGCACAGGGCCCTGGGTGGGGCTTTGGTTTCCCGGGCGTTTCCGCACCCTCCTCAGCTCCCCGCCATGGAGTGGCTTGGGTCACCTAGGCTTTGTTGTGGTCGGCAGGGAGGGTTCTGTGGGGGCGCTTGGTTATGGCCTTGGCCTTGCTCGGGGCCTTGGGGCTGTTCGGCCAGGCAGCTTGGGGAACAACAACAACAACAACAACAACAACAACAACAACAACAACAACAACTAATCCATAATTCCACCCATCAGAAAAATTATACCATACAGGATATTGATGGTGTAATGGTTTGAGTATTTAAGATATGTGTGTGATAACTTAGGTTCGAATCCCGGGAAGATCACACACTTTCATTAAATTTCATTGGGAGGTGTTTGGTGTTGGGAGGGAAATAAGTAAATTAGATTATTACAGCTAATCCATAATTCCACCTATCAGAGCTATTAGGCCTTACCCGATAATCCAGTTAACCCAGATTCCAAAAATACTTGCAAATCCTAATCCTCTTATTACTAATCCAACGTCTATATCAAATAATCCTCTCTATCCATTTCACCGTTAATGGGAATAAACGCGATGATCTGAATGTCAAGGTGAGAGCTGCTTAACCCCTTCTGTACCGGCGATGTCTGTTTAACTTTATTTTGGCTACTATTAAGCGATTGTATTCAGTATAAAAAGGGCCTCCAGCAATTAACAGGCTTCGTACTATGCCATTCAATCCTTTTTTACTACCACAGATCCTTCTTAACTGTACAACAAAAAAATAGCTCGAATGAAATATAAAAAACTTCCCCGGTACAGAAGGGGTTAAGGGGAGATTTCCACTTGAGGGATTATTTTCTGGACCCCTTTTCCCACATGTTTAGCTCCATTGCTTTTTCAGATATTAAGACGTTCGCCCCATTAGTTTGACTATTTTAAGTAGTTTCGCCCCATTTCTGTCAATTTTAAGACCTTTCGTGGCACCTCTGCTTGCAGCTATATCAATCCGAGACGAGTCTCTGACACATAATAAACAACGTATCTCCTTAACACTTGTATTACCGAGCTGTAAACACTAATGAATAGCGTAGGGGGCGCATACCATTATTTGACCAAGTGTACAGTCGCGCTAATAAGTGATGTCTCGGCACCAAGTATGTTTTGATCAATAATTGGTATCAGCAATATCGAAGCTTCATTTCTTCATATCGAGTGAAATATACAAACATGTTCCTACACTTACCCACCCTAGTCATCATTTGACATACATTATTACAGCATAGAGCAAGCCAAACGTAATGACACATGGGACATGACTTATTAGGGCGACTGTACCTATCGCCAGTAATCTTCTAATAATCTGCCATTAGAGATAGACACCATAAACACCCCGTTGCTACTCACTCTGCGGTCGGGGATAAAAATTGTATGTTTGGTCTTATTCATTATTCCGTTAGATGGGAAGTTTTTGGAAAAGTTCGGGCTGGAAGGGAAGTTGCTATTATATTATTAGTTCTTATTTACCTATTTATATATTATTTATCTAATATTTTGTTATTAATACATGCATATACTTTTATACTTATATATGTTATAATTACCGGTAATACTGTTGTCCACGACCATTACAGAATATTACGCAATGTTTTATAGTTTGCGTATGATAGACGCGCAACCCGGAAACCAAAGGGACCCGGGTAATTTAGTTTGTAAAATATGTAACACTTGAATGAAGGAACGATTGATTGGATGAATAAGTGAGTGAGTGAATTAATGAGTGAGAGAGTGTGAGTGAGCGAGTGAATGAGTGAGTGAATGAGTGAATGAGTGAGTGAGCGAGTGAATGAGTGAGTGCGTGAGTGAATGAGTGAGTGAATGAGCGATTGAGTGAATGAGCGAGTGAGTGAGTGAGTGAAAGAAACAGAGATAGAAACAGAAATGTAAAGAGACAGGAAAAAAGAAAAATATATATAAATTATATAAATTAATGTCTAGGGATTATTATTTATGGGGGGGGGGGTCCGAATGTTATAGTCTCTGTGTGTGTGTTTGTTTGTTTGTTTGCTCTCTTCTTCCTCTTTGCTATCCTTTCCTTCCACTTCCCCTTACGCTTAGGGCTGCTATCTCTACTAGGATTACATTTTGGCCACCTCGCATGGGTCGTAAGATCTGTGTGGCCAGTGTATCTATGTATATCTATGTAAATCTTTCTCTCTCTCTCTCTCTCTCTCTCTCTCTATCTATCTATCTCTCTCTCTCTCTCTTTCTCTATCTATCTATCTATCTATATCTCTCTCTCTCTCTCTCTCTATCTATCTATCTCTCTCTCTCTCTCTTTCTCTATCTATCTATCTATCTATCTCTCTCTCTCTTTCTCTATCTATCTATCTTGGATGATTAGATAGACATAGACATATTATGATTAGATATAGATGATTAGATAGACATAGACATAGAGATAGACATAGATGACAGCAAATGCCAGAAAAGAGATAAATATGAACTTATAAGAGACAAGTTAAATGTGCATGTGCAAAGAGGCAAATTATTGGGAGTTATCAACACCAAAGATGTTTGTTTGGCATTATCTGAGCTAAATTGGGTCATTGGCCATGATAACATTCATTCTAATCATGTGAAGTTTTGTTCTGAAAGCGCGGTAAGACTAATTGCTAAAATGTTTTCATCATTTATTGCACATGGACATTTGCCTGATGAGATGACGTCCGGACTTATTTTGCCCCTTATTAAAGATAAATATAAAGATCAAAGCTCCTTGGATAATTATAGACCTATTATATCATCGCCAGTGTTCTTAAAATTATTTGAATATTGCTTAAAATATAAAATTTTGCATTATGTGAACTTTAATGAGAGGCAGCATGGGTTTAGGGCTAATCACTCTACATCCTCAGCGTGCTTGATTTTTAAAGAAACAATTTTAAGATACAGATTAGAAGACTCAAATGTTTATACAGCTTTCATTGATTTTAAAAAAGCTTTTGATAAAGTTAATCATTTCACATTAATAAGTAAACTTATTGAAGCAGGTATTCCACACTTTTATGCGAACATAATATTATATCTTTATAGAAATCAACTGGTTGCTACTAAGCATAAAGACTCAATATCAAAACCCTGGAAAATAATGAATGGAGTAAGACAGGGAGGAGTCTTGTCTCCGATATTATTTAATCTTTATATAGATAAGCTGATTGAAAAAGTGTCTAAATGTAAAAAGGGGTGCACACTAGGAAATATATCCAGTAATATTAGTGCTTACGCTGACGATATTGTTGTATTAGCACCATCGTCATCGGGATTACAGTTTTTACTAAATATGCTTGGAAATGAAGCAAAAGAAATTGATATTGACATTAATATTAATAAATCATCATGCATGTATTTCGAAGACAATAAAGATAAAAACTTAAAGCCAAAGTTGATGCTATGTGGAGAGATATTGAATGTTGTTAATGAACAAAAGTATCTAGGGTTTATAATAGATGATAATTTAAATAATGACAAAGACGTAATTAGGTGTCGTAACAAGTTTTATAATGAATTTAATTGTATGTTACGTAAATTTGCTAATGATAATGTTAGGGTTTTTACTCAGTTGTTCCAAAGTTACTGCTCAAGTTTTTATGGTTCTGAATTATGGTTTTATAACAAAAAGTGCAAACTTCCTCTTAAGCAATTTGCAATTGGTTACCACAAAGCAATAAAGAAATGCTGAAATTAAAATATTGGGAAAGTAATCATCATGCATGTGAATTGGCTGGACTAATGACATTTAATCATTTAATGAATTGGTTAAAAATAAGATTGTCTCCTAAAACCTTGCAAGTTTTTACAGAAATGTTTATTAAACCTTGATGAATACCTATCGTTAGGAAAGGAAGTTAACCATATCCTATTACATGAATATGACGTATCAGATTTGAAAACTAATGATATAAATGCTATCAAGTCAAGAATTATGTTTGTACAAAACCATGAACCTAGAATGCGGTAATGTATGAGGTTACTGTTATCTCTATTGTTAATTATGTAAAAAGTTAATTATGTTGCCTTTTATGAAATAAAGATTTGAGTCTGAATCTATCTGTATATATGTAAAATGTTACCATGTAACCTTTTATGAAATAAAGAATTAACTAACTAACTATCTATCTATCTATCTCTCTCTCTCTCAATACCTATATATATATATTTTTGTTTTAGTATCATTATTATTATTTGTCTATCTGTATGAAGGAGACAAAAGGCAGGTTCCTTCCTTCAATAGAATCTAAATATAGTAATAGATTGATAGAAGACCAGCCAGGTGATCTTTAGTGGTGTGAAATGTCAGGTCCAGAGCCATCATTAATACACCAGATCAATATGAGGAGAGTGAACAAAGTTATCAGGTCTATTATTTCATCAGTTAGGGGAGATTTCCACTTGAGGGATTTTTTTCTTTACCCCTTTCTCCCTCATGTTTAGCCCTATTGCTTTTGAGATTTTAAGACGTTAGCCCCCATTAGTTTGGCGATTTTAAGAAATTTCACCCCATTTATGTCACTTTTAAGACCTTTCGTCCCATTTAGGTGTCGATTTTTTCCTGGCGAGCGATAGCGAGCCTGTAATTTAAGAGGAACCGGCCTTTGGCCGGGAAATTTTCTACCGAAAAATTTACAAATTTATCTTGAAAGGGGGTCATGGGGGTGTAATTTCAAGCTTGATGGAAGTCTAGGAAACACACTAAAAACCTCCCCTTAAAGGTCAGGAGAATGTGATATCTGAAACTCCAAATACTTCACAGAAAGGTTTGGTATCTATGAACAATAATAAGAATAAGAATATTCATAATAATAATATTAATAATAGTTATCTATCCATGAATCTACCTCTTCTATCTATCTATCTATCTATCTATCTATCTATCCATCTATCTATCTATCTACCTTCCAACCCAGCAGAAGTGATAGAGAACACAGCGCTCTCTCTCTCTCTCAATCAATCAATCTATCTACCTACCTACCAACCAAACCTACCTATAAGCCTGCCCCAGCAGAAGTGATAGAATACACAGTTTTTTTCTCTTTCTCTCTCTCTCTCTCTCTCTCTCTCTCTCAATCTACCTACCTACCTACCTACCAACCAAACCTACCTATAAGCCTGCCCCAGCAGAAGTGATAGAATACACAGTTTTCGGCCTGGCTCGCGATATGCAAAACGCGAAGAGCGAACAGCAGAGGGTGCACCATGGACGCTGGGTACTGGGTGCTTCGGGAAGGAGGGGATTGGTTGGTTATTTATGAATTCATTTATTAAAAACAAAAATTCTAAATGTCATCCTTTGCCAGCATTGTTTAACCCTTTGAGTACCAGTGACGAGAGAGAGAGAGAGAGAGAGAGAGAGATTTACATAGATTTACATACTGTACCTGTAGATACACTAGCCACACAGATCTTACGATACCTGCGAGGTGGCCAGGACTTAATCCTAATAGAGATAGCAACCCTAAGAGAAAGTGGAAGGAAAGGATAGCAAAGAGAGAGAGAGAGATATGAACTCCCGTCACTGTCAGTTGATGTCAAAGCCACACGAGTTTCAACAGTCGCCGGGAGGTCATCTTTCAGGAAATGTTAGTGAAACGACTGTGTCCTGTCAGTTCACCTGTTTGTCTGTCTGTCGGCATGTCTGTCTGTCTGTATTCATGTCTGTCTGTCTTTCCATCTGTCTGTCTGTGTGTGTGAGTGGATCTGTCTGTAACTGTCTATTCACACATACAGGTCAGTGCGCCATTACAACTCAGTGCGTCTCCCTGGTAAAAGACTAATTAAGCACGCGATAGTCTGTCTGCCTGTCTGTCTGTCTTCTCTGTCTGTATGTCTGTTTATCTATCTGTCTGTCTGTCTATCTGTGTGTCTGTCTGTCTGTCTTCTCTGTCTGTATGTCTGTTTATCTATCTGTCTGTCTGTCTCTGTATCTATCTACTCACTCATGCAGATCAAAGCATCAGGACAATTCGGTGCATCTAACTGGTAAAAGACAAAGTTAAGTACACGTTTAGTCTGTCTGTCTGTCTGTATGTCTGTCTATCTATATGTCTGTCTGTCTCTGTATCTGTCTACTCACACATGCAGGTTAACTCGGTCCGTCTAACTGGCAAAAGACGAATTAAGGGGAGGTGTTTAGTTTGTTCCCTAGACCTCCATCAAGCTTAAAATTACACCCCCTTGAGTCCCTTTCAAGATAAATTTGTAAATTTTTCGGTAGAAAAATGTCCCGGCCAAAGGCCGGTTCCCCTTAAATTAGAGGCTCGCTATCGCTCGCCAGGATAAAATCGAAACCTGAATTGCACGAAAGGTCTTAATATGGGGTGAAAGTTCTTAAAATCGCTAAACTAATGGGGCAAACGTTTTATAATATCAAAAACAATGGGGCTAAACATGAGGGAGAAAGGGGTCAAGAAAAAAATCCCTCAAGTGGAGATCTCCCCTTAAGTACATGGTAGTCTGGAGTTGGGTAATTGTGTAGTTGGTTTTCGCGTAGGTTTGGTGCGTGGTTGTGTTGCATGGTTGTGGTGCATGGTTGTGTTGCATGGTTGTGTTGCGTGGTTGTGTTGCGTGGTTGTGTACTATAGTTGTGTTGTGTTGTGTTGCATGGTTGTGATACGAGGTCGTTGTTTTTTTGCGTGGTTGTGTTGCGTGGTTAAGCTGCGTGGTTAAGTTGCGTGGTTGAGTTGTGTGATTGTGTTGCGTGGTTGAGTTACTAGTCGCAAAATACAGCCAGTTGAAAAGACGTCGCCGGTACTGAAAAGGTTAACACTCTTGACACTACGCTCTGAGAATCTTTGATATTAGCGACCGAAAGATTGTGTCTCCTCGTGTCCTGTTAACAAGTGAGCTGCTGTGCGTGTTAGCGGCACAATGTTATGGGTCGTTTTTCTAGACTGCCTTCTCCCTCATGTTTAGCCCCATTAGTTTCCAGATTTTATAACGTTCGGCCCATTAGTTTGGCGATTTTAAGACTTTCGCTCCATTTATTTGTCAATATTAAGACTTTTCGTATCGTTTAAGTGTCGATTTTTCCCTGGCGAGCGATATCAAGCCTGTAATTTAAGAGAAACCGGCCTTCGGCTGGCACATTTTTCTATCGAAAAATGTAAAAATTTATCTTGAAGGAGGGTCTTGGGGGGTGTATTTTAAAGTTTGATGGAGGTCTAGGGAGGAAACTTAAGGGGAGATCTCCACTTGAGGGATTTTTTTCTTGACCCCTTTCTCCCTCATGTTTAGCCCCATTGCTTTTGATATTATAAAACGTTTGCCCCATTAGTTTAGCAATTTTAAGAACTTTCACCCCATATTAAGACCTTTCATGCCATTCAGGTGTCGAGTTTATCCTGGCGAGCGATAGCGAGCCTGTAATTTAAGAGGAACCGGCCTTCGGCCGGGACATTTTTCTACCGAAAAATGTACAAATTTATCTTGAAAGGGACTCAAGGGGGTGTAATTTTAAGCTTGATGGAGGTCTAGGGAACAAACTAAATACCTCCCCTTAAACAATATCAAACCAAAAATATAAACTAGCCAATAAACACGCTCATCCCCCTTAATGCTCTTGACTGTCCACCCTGAAACCCTTTGATATTAGCGACATAAAGATCGTGTCCTCGTGTGTGATGTTAACAAGTGAGCTGTACCGTGGCGCTAATAAGTCATGTCTCACCTGTCGTTACGTTTGGCTCGCTCTGTGCTGTATTAATGTATGTCAGATGTTGAATAGGGTGGGTAAGTGTGGGATAATGTTGGCATATCTCACACAGCAAGTAGAAATCATGTGTAAATATTGCTGATACCAATTATTGATCGATATATACTTGGTGCCGAGACATCACTTATTAGGCCGACGGTACAGTCGCGCTAACAAGTGATGTCTCAGCACCAAGTATGTTTTGATCAATAATTGGTATCAGCAATATCTAAGCTTCATTTCTTCATATCGAGTGAAATATACAAAGATGTTCCTACACTTAACTACCCTATTCAACATCTGACAGACATTAATACAGCACAGGGAGACCCATACGTAATGACAGCCGAGACATGACTTATTAGGCCGACTGTACGTGTTGTCAGCGGCGCAATAAACTCCCAACCTCTGAAGGGGAGTCGTCAAAAGCTAAACTACATCCACACACTTACTCTGAGTGAGGTACAGTCGTGTGCCATAGTACCTGCACACTCATTGGAACCTGTATCGAACCCAATAATACAAATAATAATAATAATAATAATAATACAAATATTTATAATATATCTATCTCTTGCCTGACGCCGTGATCCCCCAAGTGCAGAAGAGGTTAATGTTCTCCCAGGTTTTTATAGTTTGAAGGAGAGTTAGATTATCCTTTTGTATGTATAAATGTTGTATAATGTTGTATAAATGTTGTATAAATGTTGTATAATGATATATACAGGTGTTGAGATCATACACTCAAAGTATTACTACGAATTAATCAGTTATAGTGGATAAACACGACCCGCTCTCTGCAACGGTTGTCCCACATTCACCTCTCGTCAACTGTGCCTACTAAAAAGCTTTGTAATTGATGATGACCGATAAACTTAATTCGTCCTAGACCGGTGTCAACAAGGCAAGAGCATAAATCGCGACCTACCCATTTAATTCATTATCGCCAAAACATAAATAACAAGTAAATAAATAAATAAATAAACAAATATATATATATATATATATATATATATATATATATATATATATATATATATATATATATATACCTGTATATACACATAAATAAATATATATATAAATATATTAATAAATAAAATATAAAATAATGCAGTTATAATATAAGGTATCCCAAATGGTTCACCGCTTGGGTTTAAAGGTACAAGGAGTCAAATGGGTATAGTCGTACTATTGCTGACTACTTTACATATTGCAAGTCTTTGATATTGAGGACTGCAAGACTCCTCAGCTGATGTAAACAAACGAGCTGGTTGATGTAAACAAGTGAGCTGTACATGTCAAGTGAACAATGAACGACCAGCCTTTGACGGAGGCTGATCAAAAGACTTAAGGGGGTAGTGCTTGGTTTTTGGTCTATATATTGATTTATTTATTGATGTTTGAGTTTCCTCGCTAGACCTCCATCAAGCTTAGAAAAACACCCCCTAGACCCCCTTTCAAGATAATTTTTACATTTTTCGGTAGAAAAATTTCCCGGCCAAAGGCCGGCCTTATTAAATTAGAGGCTCACCATTGCTCGCCAGGAAAAGGTCCATAAAAAGCGAGTACTACCCCCTTAAATGAGTGTATAATACCGTGTGTGTGTGTGTGCGTGTGTGTGTGTGTGTGTGTGTGTGTGTGTGTGTGTGTGTGTGTATGTGTGTGTGTGTGTGTGTAAGTTGCTCAGATCTGTCTTTGTGTGTGTGTGTGTATGATTATGAGGTGTTTGTGTGTGTGTGTGAGTTGCTCAGATCTCTCTCTGTCTGTGTGTGTGTGTGTGTGTGTGTAATAATAATAATACTAATAATAAACGGTTTATTAAAGAATGGCAGCCTCATGAGCTGAAAATACACATTTTACAATTAGTGGATGAACATGAGATGTACAGATATGAAAATGGTAAGCTCAGTTTACAATGGGTGAGTATAATATACTTTACATTAAAACAAGAAATTAATACAATAATTATGCTAGTGCAAAATACAAATTATCATAAATTAACCATGAGAGTAAGTGATTTACAGTGCATATACAGTACACATTTATTTTACTCATATATATACAGAACATACATACTGTATATACGCATACGTACACACATAAATACGCATAATTATGTATACATATATATATAAGAACATAAGAACATGCAGTAAGTGTGCACATGCCCGTATACATAAACGCTCACGTATGCAAACAAACATACATACATACAAAAACTGTTCTGGTAGGGTCAGGTGAGGCTAATAATGGGAGTTAAATCCTTGGGAGAGATTAAATGAGGGAATTGGAAAAGGTTTAATGGGGCAACAGACTGTAGGTCAGGTAAAGCCAATTAGAATGGAATGTCAAACGTCGGAAGAGATCAAATGAGGAGTTTGAAAAGGGTTAAGGCGAAATGGCCTACGGGTCAGTACAGGTAGGGTCAGGTAAAGCCTACTACAATGGGAGGTAATCCTCGGTAGAGAACAAAAGAAGAATATAAAATAAGGAGAGACAGCTGGGGGAATTATAGTATATGGGACATTCTACAGTGTGTGTGTGTGTGTGTGTGTGTGTGTGTGTGTGTGTGTGTGTGTGTGTGTGTGTGTGTTTGTGTGTGATAGAATACTCTCAGCCGGGCTCGAGCCTCGAACCACAAACAGTATACACTATAGACACATACATATATAGATAATTAACGCATACATACATACACATATACGCACACATACATACACATATACTGTACATACATAAATGCACATATACATATACACACATATACATAAACAAACTCAAGCAAATACATACATATATTCTAATACACACACGCGCACACACTTATGCATACATTATTAAAGGTGGGCGCGTATATATGGTGTGACAGGCCGGCATTACACATTATTAATAATATTTACAATGGTTGGGATAGGACTATTTTTGTATCTGTCAGTTCTTGCCCTTATTGGTTGGAGTGTGTTGAAGTGTCGAGCTGCACGTGTTGGTCTAGGGGCGTCTGGTGGAAGTAAGTTTCTGTGTCGTGGGTGAACAAGCAGCTTAGATGCAAACTGCTTGAGTGTGTTGTAGTGGTGGGTTGAAAGTGCAGGTATGCTAAGGGTGGTGTGTGTGTGTGTGTGTGTGTGTGTGTGTGTGTGTGTGTGTGTGTGTATATATATATTATAGTGTATTGAAAAACGATAATCCAGCCATAACCTTTGCAGACTCTCCGATATTATGAACCAGAAGGTCAGATAACCAACCCAACATATAATAACACACTACAGCGCCAGGAATTCAGTGTTTACCATTCAACTGCAAAACAAACAGAACAACAACAACAACATCAACAACTTCAAAGCAGCAACACCACCACCACCACCAACAACAACAATAACACATACAATTTAACTGCAAAAACAAAAACAACAACAACAACAACATAGAAGCAACATCATCAACAACAATAACACCACCACCAACAACAACAATACATACAATTCAACTACAAAACAACAACAGCAACAATAACAACAACATAGAAGCAACAACAACAACAACAACAACAACAACAACATAGAAGCAACATCAACAACAACAACAACAATACATATAATTCAACTACAAAAACAACAACATAAAACAACAACAGCAACAATAACAACAACATAGAAGCAACAACAACAACAACAACAACAACAACAACACATATAATTCAACTACAAAAACAACATAAAACAACAACAGCAACAATAACAACAACATAGAAGCAACATCAACAACAACAACAACACATATAATTCAACTACAAAAACAACAACATAAAACAACAACAGCAACAATAACAACAACATAGAAGCAACAATAACAACAACAACAACATAGAAGCAACAACAATAACAACAACAACAACAACAACATAGAAGCAACAACAATAACAACAACAACAACAACAACATAGAAGCAACAACAATAACAACAACAACAACAACATAGAAGCAACAACAATAACAACAACAACAACAACATAGAAGCAACAACAATAACAACAACAACAACAACATAGAAGCAACAACAATAACAACAACAACAACAACATAGAAGCAACAACAATAACAACAACAACATAGAAGCAACAACAATAACAACAACAACATAGAAGCAACAACAATAACAACAACAACAACAACATAGAAGCAACAACAATAACAACAACAACAACAACAACAACAACAACAACAACAACCATCATAACAACTATCTCTTGCACAGTCGGGTTCCAGGAATGATATACCTTATCCCTCTCCGTCATTGTACAGCGTACTGTATATGCTTTCATTATGGCGAATATTAGAGGATTATATTAAGCTTAGGAAGGTGTTCTACATATCAGAAGATTAACCTTCAACCCCAGCCTTACACCGGTTCTTCCCAAGCTGAACAAAATCGTCTAATGCTAGCCAGAATATATATATATATAATGGAGACAGTCTTCATGATACAGAGAGAGCTGGTGATCATACTTAAGTTTGAAACTGGCAGATCAGATTATAACAAGACAACATGGATGAATATATACATACTTAGATACACAAACACATACATACATAAACACACACACACACACACACACACATATATACTGTGTATATATTTATATATATATATATATATATATATATATATATATATATATATATATATGAATAAATAGATAAAACATAAAAAAATCAGATATTGTCACACTATCGCAAAATGCTATTAATAATTTTTCACACGATCGGCTCTCTAGGGAAACTCATTATGATTGGCTGAAATAAAAATGGTTTATGATTTTCCACCTCTTGGTAAAGCCTGTATCTATATCAGCAGAGGGCTTTATTTTGATCAAGCCATTGAATTGGAAAAATTAAGATAAATACAATATACATTACTGTATATTAAGATAAATACAATATACATTACTGTATATTAAGATAAATACAATATACATTACTGTATATTAAGATAAATACAATATACATTACTGTATATTAAGATAAATATAATATACATTATATACTGTATATTTGTAATCCTTTTACTATTATTCAAGTGCATTGGAGTTTGTAATTGATGATTAATGTTAAGAACGGGGTGTGACTTAATTATAATTATAGTTCTGTATAATTATAAGATTTGTGTATTACTTAGACCAAAGTAAATGGATACATACATACATTCATAAATAAACATATAAACAAATAAATACATCATAAATATATAGATAGGACGTTAAGCCCCCTCCAGCATATATACAGTATATATTTGTGTTTTACAGCAAGCTAAATTCGTACATTTTTCGATAGAAGAATGTCTCCTTGGGGATAAACGTCTTAAAACAGTTGGCTGAATGGGGCCAAATGGATACAAGTCAGAGCAAGAGAGAAAAGGAGAGAAAGATAAGAAAAAAAGCAGGTGACCCCCTTAACTATTTCATATACCTTATATATTTTATATACTAGATAGATTATTCACTACCAATGTACGTAGAGTTGCAAATATTCATGATATTGATTTTCTCTCCCTTTCTCTCTCGCCCCCCCCCCCCCCCCGCGCCCGCCAATACACACACACACACACACACACACACACACACACACACACACACACACACACACATATACAGTAGATAGATAGATAAGATAAATAGATAGATAGATAGACAGACAAATAGCCAATCTATCAGCTAGCACAAGCCCTGAGTCAGCCCTTCCCTCCTGTCAGCTGTCCTCTCTTTAAAATCTCCTCTGAAATTTCCATGGGGATTTCAACAGACAAAATTTTGCATTTTGTGGGGGGTGTCAGAATTTGAGTGTAAGGGTAAAAGGATTAATATTTGTTATGTGTTGTAAGCATATCTCTCTCTCTCTCTCTCTCTCTCTCTCTCTCTCTCTCATAATCGTAGCCTGAAGGGGATCTGGTAAGGAATGATTTCGTGTTTTAAAAAAAAGTCCGGGAAGATGTTTTTGTTGGCCTAAGGAACAAACCAAAATACAATACATTACTCGTAAATGGCGAAAAAAAAAAAAAAAAAAAAAAAAAATACAAACCTTAAGAATCAATAAATACTACATCATAATAACCCACCACACGTCGGCCCAGATAGCGTTAACAGCTGGTCTATTTGTTTTATATCCCAACATATCAAACACCACTTCTGACAGCCAAAATCTCCGCCTGGGTTGGGTATTCTGAACGATTGGACAGGAAGATAGACACGGGTTGGGGCCTTTTGGAGATTTTAAGATGTTTCACCCCATTAGTTTGGCTATAATAAGACATTTCACACTATTCAAGTGTTGATTTTTTTCTGGGCGAGCGATTGCGAGATTATAACGTTAAAGGAATCGGTCTTTGAACAAGACATTTTGTTATCGAAAAATGTACAAATTTAGCTTGAAAGAGGTCTGGGAGGGCATTATTTAGTTTTAAGGAGGAGGTCTGGGAAAGAGTTAAAATATAGTACTTGTAAATGGCAAAAGTTATCATAATTCCAGTTTCAGCAGGACCTATAAAGTAATATATAACTCAGCATAACAAACACCCATTCTGCCAGCCCCAATCACCGCCTAGTGTTGGGTATTCTGAAGGATTGGACAGACAGACAGACGGACACGGGGTTGGGGTGGCATGATAGCGTGATGGATGGGTTGTTTATTTAAGGGGGGATGGCCGTATATATTTAAGGGGGGATGGCCGTATATATTTAAGGGGGGGATGGCCGTATATATTCCCTCCTTTATATATATTTTAAATAATTTCCATAGTGTTCTCCCTAGACCTCCATCAAGCTTAGGAAAACACCCCCTTCAAGATAAATGTGTACCTTTACCTGGTACAATTGGCCAAATAAGTCGTGTCGCCGCTGTCATTACGTTTTGCTCGCTGTGTGCTGCATTAGTGTCTGTCAGATGTTGAATAGGGTGTGTAAAGATGGGAACATGTTTGTATATCTCATTCGAAACAATGAATTAAAACTTAGATAGTGCCGATATCAATTATTGATCGAAAAATACTTGGTGCCGCGACAGGACTTATTTAGGCAACTGTACAACATTATAAACAACTAACTTTTGGTGTATTAGGAAGTTGGAGCTGTGGCCGTCAATATTTAGCAGAATTATCAGCTAAACTACGACCATTATACATTTATGAACGCATACAACCAAATTGATCATAGCTTTAATCCATCAGAAACCCACATTATTATTGTGTTTCTCTTTAATATCGATGTTCACGTCTCCAACTTCCTTATAGCCTCAAACTCGCAAATGGTCAATTCCCGCATGAGGAATGTATTGGGTGAATAATGAGGAGAGATCTGGGTAAGGACAGCAGACATCTTTCCAAAACATCTAAATTACCTATAATGCACCTTGATTGTGGCTCTGTCTCTCTTTCAACCCTTGTGTGTGTGTGTGTGTGTGTGTGTGTGTGTGTGTGTGAGTATATTGAATGTCTGTGCGTGTGGCTATGTGTGTATGTTTAATGTTTTAGCATTGTTTTCGAAATATGTGTGTGTGTGTGAGTTTGTGTGTGTGTGTGTGTGTGTGTGGATGTGTGTGTGTGTGTTTGTGTGAGTATATTGAATGTCTGTGTGTGTGGCTATGTGTGTATGTTTAATGTTTTAGCTTTGTTTTCGAAATATGTGTGTGTGTGTGAGTTTGTGTGTGTGTGTGTGTGTGTGAGTTTGTGTGTGTAGGCATGCATGTATGTATGTGTGAGAGTGTGTGTGAATTGAATGTGCAAGTGCTTATCTATACATGTGTGTGTTAGTGTACGTATGCGTATGTGTGTATGTATGATTGTAGGTGTGCAATAATAACAATAATATATAATATAAAATAAATATATATATAATAAATATATATAAAATAAATATATATAAAATAAATATATATATAATAAATATATATAAAATAAATATATATAAAATAAATATATATAAAATAAATATATATATAATAAATATATATAAATAAATATATATATAATAAATATATATATAATAAATATATATAAAATAAATATATATAAAATAAATATATATAAAAAAAATATATATATAATAAATACATATATAATAAGTATATAAATATATATATAATAAATATATATATAATAAGTACATAAATAAATACATATATAAATAAATATATAAATAAATACATATAAATAAATATATATATAAAATAATACATTATATATATAAAATAAATATATATAAAATAAATATATATAAAATAAATATATATATAATAAATATATATAAAATAAATATATATAAAATAAATATATATAAAATAAATATATATAAAATAAATATATATATAATAAATATATATAAAATAAATATCTATCTATCTATCTATTGCCTGACGCCGTGATCCCCGAAGGGGTGGCCACGAACGAACCGCCCCATGCACCTCTGTCCCCAGTCAGTCGACGCCCCTCCCCCCAACCAGCACCACCTTCGTTCATGTACTTCCTCACTCCATCCTTCCACCTCATATTCGGTCTACCTCTCCCCTCTGTCCCTCCACCTCGCTCTCGTACACCCTCTTAGTCATTCTCTCGCTTTCCATACGTTCCATATGGCCGAACCATCTCAAGTTGTTCCTTTTCACACTTTCCAGCACATCTACCTCCACACCACACCTCCTTCTTACTTCCTCATTAGTCTGTCTATCCCTCCATGTAACACCGCACGCACTCCTTAAGTAATTCATTTCCACTGCTCTCACTCTTGGTCTGAGTCTCTCAACCAACGTCCATGCTTCGCTTCCGTAAGTCAGTGTCGGGATTACCACACTGTCATGCAAGGACTTCTTCACTTCCATACTGACCACCCTATTTCTTGTTACTGCTTTTAGCGTTCCTACAACCCTCTTCCCCTGTTGTACCCTCTCCCGCACCTCTTCATCCATAGTCCCATCTTTACTCAACACACTGCCCAGATACTTAAAAGAGTTGACGATCTCCATAGCCTGACCGTTCAGCTTCACCTCACACTCTGTGACTTCACCCCTTTCGAAGACCATAACCTTGCTCTTCCCCGTATTTACCTTCAAATTCCGTTTTTCGCACACTGTTCCAAACTCATTTACCAGACCCTGCAACTCCCATTCATTATCACTCATCAGAACTGTATCATCCGCAAACAGCAGTATAGGTAGCTTCCACTCAATTCCCTCCCTTTTCAGCGATACACCAACATCCACTGCTCTTGATAGTATTTCTTTCATAACTCCATCCATATATACAGTAAACAACCACGGGGACATCACACACCCCTGTTTCAAACCAACATTCAGGTCAAAGAACTCGCTCTGCTCACTCTCCACACGTACTGCCGCCTTTGCACCCTCATACATGCTCTTCACTGCTTTCAGCAACTTGCCCTCTACTCCGTATATTCTAAGTACTTTCCACAAACCTTCTCTATCCACTCTGTCATAGGCCTTCTCCAAGTCCATAAAGGCAACATACACCTTTTGTTTCTTCTCCAGATACTTCTCCACAACACAATTCAGGGTAAAAATCTGATCTACACATCCTCTTCCCTTCCTAAAACCTCCCTGCTCGTCGCCTATCCATTTCTCCGTTCTCACTCTCACTCTCTCAATCACTACCCTACTGTATACCTTCCCTACTACGCTTAGAAGACATATTCCTCGGTGGTTACCACACACTCCTCTTTCCCCTTTGCCCTTATATAGGGGGACTATTATGCCAGTCTTCCAGTCATCGGGTGCACTCCCCTTCTCCCATGCTAGTTTGCACATTTTCCATACCCATTCTATCACTATCTCACCACCATACCTCAACATTTCCCCACACTCCATCTGTTCCTGGTGCTTTCCCCAACTTCACTCTTTTCATGGCTTCCCACACTTCTGACCTCCTGATCCCCACCTCCTCCTCCACTACTTCTCTTCTTCTCCCTCCCATACCATATCCAGCTATGTTTGCTGGCTCTTCATTCCTTTCATTTAGCAACTCACTGAAGTACTCCCTCCATCTTTCGACTCTCTCTTGCTTCTCGGCTAGCATTCTCCCATTCTTATCTTTCACACCCTTACTGTTTCCCTTGCTACCTTCCCTAACTTTCTTGACTTCTTTCCAAAACAGTTTCTTACTCTCCCTCCATTTTACACTCAGATTCCTTCCAAATTCCTCATCTATTCTTCTCTTACTTTCCTTCACTACTCTCTTCACCACCCTCTTACTCTCCACGTACCTCGCTCGTTTCTGTCTCTCGGAATCTTCATTCCCTCTACTACCCAACCACTCTCTATATGCTTTCTTCTTTTCTTCCACAGCTATTCTTACCTCTTCTGTCCACCATGCTGTACCTTTCACTCCCGTCCCTCTTCTCCTCACTCCACACACCTCCTCACATGCTGCACAGATCTCATCCTTAAACACCTTGCTCATCTCCTCCACTTCCTCCATAACTTCCAAGTCGAACCCACCTAGTCGTCTTTCCACTGCTCTCCTGTACTCCTCCCTGATTTCCTCCTCCTGCAACCTCTCCACCCTCCTCACCATTCCACCCTCCTCTCGCCTCCCTCCCGCTCTCCTCACCCACTTCTTTTGTATCCTAACCTTAGCTACCACTACATAATGATCAGACAGACCCCCTCCATTATCCAAAATAAATATATATAAAATAAATATATATAAAATAAATATATATAAAATAAATATATATAATAAATATATATAAAATATATAAATAAATATAAATAAATATATATAAATAAATATATATAAATAAATATATATAAATAAATATATATAAATATATATAAATATATATAAAAAATATATATAAAATAAATATATACATATATCAAATATATATAAAATAAATATATATAAAATAAATATATATAAAATAAATATATATATAATAAATATATATAAAATAAATATATATAAAATAAATATATATATAATAAATATATATAAAATAAATATATATAAAATAAATATATATAAAATAAATATATATATAAAACACAATAATCTCCCTGTTCGTTAGTGCACTTCTAAATACACCATACTACCTTTTATGACCGGCCTCTCTTATCCCAACTGGCACATATTGCTATTTACGAAATGTCAGAGAATTTATAGATATCAAAGCCAACAATAAAACACATAAAATGAAAAAATAAAAATAAAACTAATACACACACACACACACACAGACACACAGACACACACACACACATATATATATATATATATATATATAGAGAGAGAGAGAGAGAGAGAGAGAGAGAGAGAGAGAGAGAGAGAGAGAGAGAGAGAGAGAGAGAGAGAGAGAGAGAGAGAGAGAGAGAGAGAGAGAGAGAGAGAGAGAGAGAGAGAGAACTGGTGAACAGTAAAATACAGCCTTTGGTTTAAGAAGGTGTAAGATTTAGCAACATTCATTTCTGTCAATAAATCGATATGCATTAAATTATGAAGGTTCTAAATTATCTAGATATGAATTGTTAGCTCTTGTATGTAGGCTATATATGCATCGTCCCTTATAACACTATCTCATTAGACATCTTGAGGATAATTATCAAAAAATAAATAATTATCTTTGAGGATTTTGATTGACTTTGCCATTTTTTTTTTATCAATATTTTTTATTTTAGTTTGCCCCCTAAACTAAAAGAAAACTACCTCTCCAGATCTTCCTCAAGCTATAGAAATGTCCCCTAAACCCCTTCAAGCTAAATTTGTACGATTTTCGGTAGAAAAACGTCGAAGGCTGATGTCTCCTAAATTACAGGCTCGTTTTCGCTCGCCAAAAAAAATCCACACCCGAATGAGGCGAAAACGATTCTCAAACTAGTGGGATGATACGTCTTAAAAATCTCGAAACTGACGGAATGAAACAGGGAGGGTTCAAAAAGGCACCATGGTATTGAAAGGGTTAAGACAAAGCCGACCGAGTTGCGGGTGAAAAAAAAAAGGAATTGGAAAAAAAATGAAGAATACAAAAATACAGAAAAAATTGAACGAACGTCAAACAATCCAAGCTGTCACAGAATTCTGAAGGCCCATTTTTTTTTTTTTATCTCCACACTTTTTATATACCTCACATTGCTGATAGTGTCCTCTGTTAACCCTTTCAATACCGTTGTCGTCCTTTTAACTTCATTCTGGCAACCATTACACGATTGTATTCATCTTTAAAAGGAACTCCAGCAAATTACAGGCTTCAAACTCTGTAACGTTGCCCTTTTTAGTAACACCGATTCTCTTTAAATTGCACAAAAATTTCTAAATATAACTAGAATCAAATTTAAAAAGACGTCGCTGGTACAGAAAGGGTTAGAGTTATCGAACGACAACCTTTATTGCCATTTTTTGGAGGCCAACAATTTTCAGGCAATATTTCTTTGTCAAACAATAAAAAACAAAAACACCACACTAACCCCCCCCCCCCCCCCCCTCCCACACATCATATAAATATAAAATACAAAATAAAATATAAGGTAAAAAAAAATGAAACTATATACAAATTAAATATAATCAAATTAAATTTAAATATAATAAAATTATACTTAAATTAATAAAACAAAATCAAATCAAATCAAAATAATAAATAAAAAAACATATTACAACAACATGCAATTATATAAACATGAAATAAAATAAAATAAAAATAAGAAAAAAAATAATACGGAACAACAAAAATGTGATAAAATAAAAACAAAATGGAAAGGGTATATATAAACCCGATTGGCTTGTGTGAAAGAATTGAAAGAAAATTGAACAATCTTTCCAGACTACTGGGCAATTTTATTTGGACATACCCTGTCAAAAATAGAAAGAGAGAGAGAGAGAGAGAGAGAGAGAGAGAGAGAGAGAGAGAGAGAGAGAGAGAGAGAGAGAGAGAGAGAGAGGGGGGAGAGAGAGAGATATTAGCAGTCGACCACATAAATCCCGATGATTTTATGTTTGGAAGGAAAATTGGTATGATTAAATTATAAGTGTATATTCTTATGCAGTGTTTAAGGAGAGATTTCCACCTGGAGGATTTTTTTCTGAACCTCTTTCTCCCTCATGTTTAGCCCCATTGCTTGTGAGATTTAAAGATGCTTGCCCCATTACTTTGGCGATTTTAAGAACCCTCGCCCCATTTCTGTCAATTTTTAGACCATTCGTGCCATTTAGCTGTCGCTTTTTTCCTGGCGAGCGGTAGCGAGCCTGAAATTTAAGGGGAACCGGCCTTCGGCCGGGAAATTTTTCTACCGAAAAATGTACAAATTTATCTTGAAAGGGGGTCAAGGGGGAGTAATTTTAAGCTTGATGGAAGTCTAGGGAATCAACTAAAAACCTCCCCTTAACCCGTACAGTACCGGTGACGTCTCGTTTATTGGATTTCAGCTACATTTAGACGATTTTATGAAGCTTAGAAGAGATATATGAGAGCTAAGAGACTTAATTGACGACTTGCGAGTTTCGTTCTATAAGGAAGTTGGAGCTGTAGATATTGATATTGATATTTAGCAGAATTACCAGTTATGATACGGTTGGAATAGGTTGATACAATTATATAACCCCAATTCAATATACTTTTTATCCATCAGAAACCTTCATTATTATTGTAATTTCCGTTTAATATCGACGTTTACGGCACCAACTTCCTGCCACGGACATTAGTTCCAGGGCAGTAATTCCCTTTCCAATGTTCCCTTACCCACTCTGAACCACTGTTTGGACACTTGATCCTCAGTGTTTTGGAGGACAAGCAACCTAGAAGGGTCACTAGATCTGTTGTTGCTTGATTTCCTTTGTACTCCTAGAATAGCCTGAAACTCGCAAGTGGTCTATTGAGATAGTCTGTAGCCTTTTAATTGATAGACGCCCTTCCTAAGCTGAAAAAAATTGTCTAATAGTGTCTCGACTATAACAAAGAGAACGTCGCTGGTATAGATAAGTCATGTAACTAAATGAACGGGGTTATAACAATATTATTATTCTTGGCAATCAATCCCACTATACTCCGTTTCTTCACAGCTGGCGGTAAATTGAATCCCTTAGCAGCAAATGTCTCGATACTTAATGGCCAAATATGAAACTACCACATCTCTGCATCATAGTAAGACCAAGGTTAAATAATTAGCACCATATATAACTACGAAATCTTCAAAATAACTCGGACATGTTGATGGGAACGTTGCAATTTACCGCCAGTTTCAAAGAAACAGGTCTCGAAAAATATTGACTCCTGAATGGGGTTAAAGTCTTAAAACAGTAGGCTGAATGGGGCCGAATGGATACAAGCCAGGGAAAGAGAGAGAGAGAGAGGGAGAGAAAGATAAAAACAAAAGGCCGGTGACTCCCCTTAA
>CM064511.1:34259530-34287314 GCA_032716605.1 Paralithodes platypus
AAAATAAACAAATCTGTGACCGTTAGCCTACCTTACATGGTGAACAAGAGCTAGGGTGTATCAATCGCTTCACATGCACAGTTGCTGTCATAAATTCATTCTTATATATATAGATAGATAGATAGATAGATAGATAGATAGATGTATATACAGTACATAGATATTATTTTTCATCATTTTCAAGCCATATAATTTCATGTTGCCCCTCAGAGGAAACCCCCTCCATACAGTCGACCCTCTTTCAAAGCTAAGTTTGTAATTTTGTTCGTCAGTTAAATGTCTCAACCGAATTACAAACTCGCTACCTACCGTTCGCCCGGAATAAACCAACACCTGAATGGGGTGAAACGTCTATTTAATGAACAACCTAAATAGAAAGACAAGTGCTATACAGTTGTTAAAAAATATGTTGAAGTGGTCAGAACTATGAACACCTGTAGTTTGGAAGAAAAAAAAAAAAACTCCAGCACAACATGGTGAACACAAGGGTATGTCAATCGTTTCACATGTACAGTCGCGCTCGGAAATTCCCGTATATTTTGTGTGGGGGTGGGTACTGGTTAAAGTTTACTAGGGTGTGTGTGTTAACTTTAAGGGGGGATGGTTGGTGTTTCTGGCCCCCTTTCTTCCTCATGCTTAGCCCCCATTAGTTTTCAGATTTTCAGACGTTCGGCCCATTCGTTTGGCGATTCTAAGACCGTTCATCCCATTTATGTGTCCATATCAAGACCTTTCATACAATTTAGATGTCGATTTTTGTTCCTGGCGAGCGATAGCGAGCCTCTAATGTACAAAGGAGTACAAAGGAAATCAAGCAACAACAGATCTAGTGACCCTTCTAGGTTGCTTGTCCTCCAAAACACTGAGGATCAAGTGTCCAAACAGTGGTTTAGAGTGGGTAAGGGAACATTGGAAAGGGAACTACTGCCCTGCCACTAACGTGGCAGGACTCTACTATGTAGAGGCAACCGACCTCCGGCCGGAACATCTGTCTATCGAAAAATTTACAAATTTATCTTAAAGTGGGGTCTTGGGGTGTTTTTTATGTTTAAGTTTAATGGAGGTCTAGGGAGGAAACTTAAAACAATAAATACAAATAAAATAAAAACAATAAATAAATAAATAAATAATCAAGTAAGGAAATAAATACGCCCCCCCCCCCATCCCCCCGCAACAGAAGAAACCCCAAATTCCCGGTATCATCATAATATCTGGGAGCTATTGTTTACCCGAGGAGAACAACAGCCTAGCCCAAACTGGTCAACTGAGAGAGGTGGGAATATTTAATACAACCATAAACTGAACAAGGCCGACACAGGGGACAGATTGGGAGAACAAGGTAGGGAAGTTGGATCGAAATAAATATAACATATATTTATAGTTTCTAAATATATGGAGAGGTTATATTGAAACTCCTTAGAAGACTGGACCATTTAGAATTGTTAGTGTCATTTATTTGGATGACAGAGTATGGAAGTAAACAAAATACAAATACAATAGAGCCATATTTATATAAACAACCATAGAGGCCGCTCGCATATGGCCTTGGCCTTGCTTGGGGCCTTGGGGTTGTTCGGCCAGGCAGCTTGGGGAACAGCAACAACAACAACCATAGAGGCGTCAAATGAAAGCTGCTTGCGTATTATAAATGTTAGAAGTGAATTGGAAAACACGCTAGGAAAGTTGATGAAAATATATAGCAGAGATCCATATCATTTCTGGACAAACATAGAGAGGCCAGATTGAAAGGGCTTGCATATTTGAAAATGTGAAAGTGGTAGTGTCAAATATTTGGAAAACACGAGAGGAAAGTTGACGAAAATATAATTATACAATAGATCCATATCATAAGTAACTCCCCGTTCTTACCATTAATCATCAATTACAAACCCCAATGTACTTGAATAAACAGCATATGGTCATCCCGGGATTCGAACTCGGGACACCACACCCAGAACATAAGCATCTAAAGTTCTAAACCATTACACCACCAACACACAATAAGGTCAAATTGAAACTGAAGCATATTAGTAATTTTGGAACTGTTAGTGTCATGTAGTTGAGTGACAGGGTATGGGAGTCAATAAATAAAAATATATCAGATCCAAATAATTTCTGAATAAATATGGAGAGGTCGGATTGAAAGTGCTTGCATATTAGAAAATGTAGAAATGGTAGTGCCATGCATTTGGAAAACAGTAGACGAAATTTGATCAAAATATATATAACAATTCCACATAATTTGATCAAAATATATATAACAATTCCACATAATTTGATCAAAATATATATAACAATTCCACATAATTTGATCAAAATATATAACAATTCCACATAATTTGATCAAAATATATATAACAATTCCACATAATTTGATCAAAAAATATATAACAATTCCACATAATTTGATCAAACTATATATAACAATTCCACATAATTTGATCAAAATATATATAACAATTCCACATAATTTGATCAAAATATATATAACAATTCCACATAATTTGATCAAAAAATATATAACAATTCCACATAATTTGATCAAAATATATATAACAATTCCACATCATTTTGAACTAAGATGGAGAGGTCAGATTAAAGCTGCTTGCACATTAGACATTTTAAAAGTGATATTGTCATACTTTTGGAGACAGGGTATGGAAGTCAATTATATACAAATATATCAGATCCATATAATTTCTGAATAAATATATAAAGGTCAAATGAAAGCTACTTGCATTATTATATTAGAAATGTTAGAAGTGATAGTTGTGTCAGAGAAACAGGCTAGGGAAGTTGGCGAATACACATATAACTGATCAATAATTTACTGGACAAATGTAGAAAGTTTAATTTAACTTACTTGCATTTTGTAAAACTAACCCTTTCAAGATCCGATTACATATATATTTTATATTTGTCTGGCTATAATAAGATTACTTTATTCAGATAAAGAAGGATATATGGAAGTCAGAGGGATAATTGCATTGTTAACCATATAATTCACATAAATCCTTCCTAAATTGCATAAAATCGTCTAATGATAGCCATAACAAACCGCAAAAACGCGTCATAATCTGCTAAGGGTTAAGCATCGTGTTGTAAGCTTAGAGAACAGGATGGGGAAGTTAAAGGGAGATTTTTACTTTAGGGATTTTTTTCTTCAAACCTCCTTCTCCCTCATGTTTAGTCCAATTAGTTTTGAGATTTTAAGACATTCACCCCATTATGTTGGCGATTTTAAGACATTTCGCCTATTTTTTGTCAATTTTAAGACCTTTCGTGCCATTTAGGTGTCGATTTTTTCCTGGCGAGCGATAGCCAGCCTGTATTTTAGGAAGAACCGTCCTTCGGTCTTTGGGGTATATTGTTAAAGCTTGATGGGGGTCTAGGAAGCAAGCTAAAACTCTCCCCTTAATCATTACAAATAAAACAGCACCCACGGAAGGCCACTTAGGCATATGATAAGGAGTTACTGGAATCCCTGTTTCATTTGCCTGGCTTCCCCCACTGTTTCCACCTGTGCCTCACCTACACAGGGAGTAATCCAGCTAACTCTCACAAACACCTCTTCCTCCTCCTATTCATTTCACTACACCACACTTCTTTCCAACACACCTAAAATACCTCTAGCTGCGTACCTTGATTTTGGCTCTCTATCACACTTTCAACTTAGGGGGGGGGGGGTTACACATATTACAGGCAGCATTGCTTTTTGTCTCCTTTAAACACATAGACAAACAGGGTTAATCTAATTATTAACTTAGTGTGAAGACATTTAGTGCATTAACTAATGAAAGAGCTTAGTTGGACACAAATAATTGATTACAAAAACGAAAATCGCTTTGCACATTGGATTGTGTGTGTGTGTGAGGATGTGTGTGTGTGTGTGTGTGTGTGTTTTTTTTTTTTTTTCCCTCGTGCCTGTACACTATGGACTGTGAACAAGCTGTACACGAGTCAGATATTTGGGGGGTTTGGAGAAGAGAGTTTGTCAGTATATAGAAAATAGCACAGTTAGTATATTTAATTCTAGGAGAGTTAGTAATATGTAAATAGGAGAGTTGTTATATATAAAAAAAAAGTATAGTTGGAAAATATATGAATAGTAGTCAGTAATTAAAATGTAAAACTTGCAAACTAAACAAACCAAAATTGGGACAAGGACAATATAAAGTCAAATTAAATTATAAAAATCGCTATGTGGAAACAACATAAAAATAAGAGTTAGTTGATATAAACAAGTAGAGTTTGAAAATATATGAATAGTAGAGTCAGTAATGTGTAAATAGGAGAGCTAGTTGATATGATAAAGTAGAGTTGGAGAATATAGAAAAAGTAGAGTTGGAGAATATATCAAAAGTAGAGTTAGTAATGTGTAAATAGAAGAGTTGTCGTTAAATATTTACTAAACCAAATCGTCCCGTACTAACATTTTAAAACACTGCCATGAACATTAGTCCCGGGGCAGTACTTCCCTTTCCAGGTGTCCCTTACCCACTTTAAACAACTGTTGAACACTCTGAGCAGCAGTGATTTAGAGGGAAACCAACCTCCAGGGGTAGCATAGACCTGTTGTTGCTTGACTTCCTTTGTACCCTCTCTCATTCTCCTTTCCCCCCTCCCTCCCTCTCACGTCCCCACACTCACTTTCTCTCCCACTCCCACTCACTCACTCTCTCACACACACACACACTCACTCTCACTTTCTCTCCAACTCTCTCTCTCTTACACACACACCTGTTCCTGTGGTTCCTGTGGTAGTAGTTGAGGGCTGTCAGTTAGCGCCCCGTGGTCCACACCGTTGCGGCGCCGCCACTGTACATTCCCATCTACCCTCCTCTGTGCCAGCTGGTCAAGAATGCTGTTGCTGGCAGCACGGAGGTAGTGATGGGGTAGGATTGGTTGGTCTGGCAGTGATGACAGGAAATCATGTAAGTCCTTTTTTAATTTTTCACACACACACACTCACTCATTATCTCTCTCTCTCTCTCTCCCCCACACGTACCTGCCCCACCCTCCACATTCATTCCGCCCACAGCAATATCCACCACCACCACCACCTTGTTTACCACACCAACCTCCACCAACACTCACACGCACGTAAACAAACCCCCCCCCCCCCCCCGGAAAAACTGCCGACAATAAAGAAAATACGCCCTTATTGCTGCAGTCAAGAACTTCATAGCCGTGGTTTGGGTTTAGTGGTGGGTTTAGTGGTGGATATAGGGGGTTTAATCCGATGTTCTGAGAGCTTTACTGGTTTGGTGGTGTTGCTATTTCTATTTTATTGGAGGTTTTGATAATTTTTAGAAGTTATTTGAGCAATTTTGATTTGTATTAGTTTTATGTTTAGTGTATATTTTGCTCAAATTATTATTTGTATTAGTTTATGTTTACTGTTTAATTGGTTATATGTGTATGAAGGAGACAAAAGGCAGGCTGCCTGTAACGAGTGTCTCTCCCAAAGCCAAAATAGTGACTGAGGGCCATATTAAGGTTTGCTCAGAAGACCCTATCGAACCCCTCTTCAAGCTAAAAAAAAAAAAAAAAAAAAATCGGAAAAATGTCTCGGCCGATAACTGGGTTTCTATCGCTCACCAGGAAAATAAAAATAAAATCGACACCTAAATAAGTTGAAGCATCTTAAAACCTACAAAGCTATGGGTGAAACGTCTTATGAACGACAGACTATTGAGGCGATAATACTTAAATTCTATAAGCTGTGGGTGAAACGTCTTATGAACGACAGACTATTGAGGCGATAATACTTAAATTCTATAAACTAATGGGGCAAAACAGCTTAAAATCGCTGACTTAAGGAATATACACCTTTATTCCCGCAGTCAAGATTTTGCAGCCGGTGTATATATTTGGTGTTTAGTGTGTGTGTGTGTGTGTGTGTGTGTGTGTGTGTGTGTGTGTGTTTAAGAGAGCTTGTGTGTGTGTATGTGTGTGTGTGAGAAAGAAAGAAAGAAAGAAAGAATGAGTGAACGAATGAAATACATGAGACAGAGAGAGAAAGAGTGAGTCAGTGTGAGAGAGTGTGAGTGAGTGAGTGAGTCAGAGAGAGAAACAGTGAGAGTCAGTGTGAGTGAGTGAGTGAGTCACAGAGAAACAGTGAGTCAGTGTGAGAGAGAGTGTGAGTGAGTGAGTGAGTGAGAGTCAGAGAGAGAAAGAGTGAGTCAGTGTGAGAGAGAGTGTGAGTGAGTGAGTGAGTGAGTGAGAGCCAGAGTCAGAGAGAGAAAGAAAGAGAGAGAGAGAGAGTAATCCATCCAAACAGTTCGGTCTAGCATAAACCCAATCTTTAATGAGAAAACTTTAGCGTCTCTTCCCCCAGTCCTTCCTTGCTCTCTTTGCAGCCGGGGGGGGGGGGGGGGGGTTCCTAATTAAGGGGGTAGTACTCGCTTTTTATGGACCCCTTTCTCCCTCATGTTTAGCATATTAGTTTTGAGATTTTAAGACGTTCGTTCCACAGCTTTGGCAATTCTAAGTCCTTTCGCCCCATTTCTTTGCCAATATTTAACATTTCGTGCCATTTAGGTGTCGATTTTTTCCTGGCGAGCGATAGCGAGCCTGTAATTTTAGAAGGTACCGGCCTTTGGCCGGGAAATTTTTCTACCGAAAAATGTACAAATTTATCTTGAAAGGGGGTCTAGGAAGTGTGTTTTTAAGCTTGATGGAGGTATAGCAAGGAAACTCAAAACAAGATAAATAGGTACAAATATAGACCAAAAACCAAGCATAACCCCCTTAACATCCCCCACATCAAGCCTTCATTTGATGTGTTCATTTATACATCCAGTAATTAAGGAGTGCTGTGGTTTTTGTGTTATTTTGGGGGTTTGTTTTTTGGTTTTGGTTTTGTTTTTAGTTTTCTCCCAAGACCTCCATCAAGCTTAACATATTATAATAAAAACAGCCGAAACAAATCCCTTTACGAGTACTTCGAGATAAATCCCTTTACGAGTACTTCGAGATAAATCCCTTTACGAGTACTTCGAGATAAATGTCCCCACCAAATGCCTGTTCCTCCTAAATTGCAGGCTCACTTTCGCTCAACAAGAATAAAATAGACAACTGAATGGAACGAAACACACAATGCTATATAGACAACTGAATGGAACGAAACACCAATCTATAGACAACTGAATGGAACGAAACACACAATGCTATATAGACAACTGAATGGAACGAAACACACAATGCTATATAGACAACGAGAACGAAACACACAATGCTATATAGACAACTGAATGGAACGAAACACACAATGCTATATAGACAACTGAATGGAACGAAACACACAATGCTATATAGACAACTGAATGGAACGAAACACACAATGCTATATAGACAAGATGGAACGAAACACAATGCTATATAGGCTGAATGGAACGAAACACCCCAATGCTATATAGACAACTGAATGGAACGAAACACAAATGCTATATAGACAACTGAATGGAAACGAAACACACAATGCTATATAGACAACTGAATGGAACGAAAACACAATGCTATATAAACTGAATGGAACGAAACACACAATGCTATATAGACAACTGAATGGAACGAAACACACAATGCTATATAGACAACTGAATGGAACGAAACACACAATGCTATATAGACAACTGAATGGAACGAAACACACAATGCTATATAGACAAATACATATATGGATGAAGTTATATATATATATATATATATATATATATATATATATATATATATATATAGAGAGAGAGAGAGATAGAGAGAGAGAGAGAGAGAGAGAGAGAGACAGAGAGCGAGATAGAGAGAGAGAGAGAGAGAGAGAGAGAGAGAGAGAGAGAGAGAGAGAGATAGAGATAGATAGTACAAAGGAGTACAAAGGAAATCAAGCAACAATAGGTCTAGTGACCCTTCTAGCTGCTTGTCCTCCCAAAACACTGAGGATCAAGTGTCCAACAGTGGTTTAGAGTGGGTAAGGAACATTGTGGACAGGGAACTAACAACTGCCTGCCACTAACGTGGCAGGACTAGGAAGTTAGTAGGGACAATATGGGTTAGTAAATGAGGGAGGATAAAATAAAGTTATTCATTTACAAACGCAGTCAGACGGGTTTGATGCGAGATATTTGTCTAGGCGGAATTTAAATGAATCAACGGTGCTGCAGTCTATAACGTCTCGGGGAAGCCCATTCCACAAGTTGACAACTCGATTGAAGAAGAAATTCTTAGATTCGTGTGAGTTAAAAGATTTACCAATAATTTTGCAACCGTTTCCCCGCGTGTAATTAGATTGGTCGATAGTGAAGTACTTACTACAGTTCATATTGTCGATGCCTTTGATGAGAGAGCGAGAGAGAGAGCGAGAGCGAGAGAGAGAGAGAGAGAGAGAGAGAGAGAGAGAGAGATTATAATATACATATACATATAGATATAGGTACCCTTGTGCTTCCATGGCAACAAAAGTATAGATTCTACTGCATTTTAAGTCTTAACCAGTTTTCTATTCTCACCTTACATTCAATTAAAAAAAGTCATCTATGAAATTAATCTAGACAGGAAATATTGCCAAATCCGCATAAAAGTTGGGATCAGGGTGATAAGTACAAGTGCCGAGAAAAAATAAAACTCCTAGAAATATTGCACAATGTTAACATATTACGCAAAACTCCGGCAGCTTTTACAACGATAATCCGGACGGCATCAACTCCATCATACCGGGTATAACTTCGGTAAAAGACTGTAAGTAATTGCGCAATATAGTTTATTGTGTAAATAATTCTGAAAACCAACTTGGATAAAATGTATACTTGCATTGTGTGGGTATTTTCTAAAAACTCTTAAATTTGGCGAAGTAAATGTCTCCTTTTTTCAAGCTACGAACTCCATATTTCTCGAACAAAACAAAAAAATATACAAATAAAATAATATATAGTAAAAACGCATGCCATGGATGTCATATAATTCTTTGATTTTATTCTAGCTACATCCACCAGATATAAACATGAAAGCCTAATTAAAGAGGGAGGGGGTGGGGGGGGAGGGTTCTCTCTCATGCTTAGATTCATTGGTTTGGACATTTTAAAACGTTTAAAACGTCTTAAAACAGTAGGCTGAATGGGGCCGAATGGATACAACCCAGAGAGAGAGAGAGAGAGAGAGAGAGAGAGAGAAACGAGGTTAGTTAGTTAAAATAGGACTTGAGAGGCTATCAACCCTATTGGATTATTAAGCCATCACACTGCAAGCCACGAATAACGTCAGGACTGGAGCCTCTCTGCGAAAACTCCAGTCCCTTGAAAAACGAGGTGGACCCCCTTAACCCTATATACATCTTGACTGCGACCCAACCAACCATATTCACTATGTGTCCGGTGTTTATCTGCGCCTCACTTAGTTGCATGGTGCCATTCAGTCTGTCTGTCTGTCTGCTTCCTATCTGTCAAACTTAATATCGGTGTGACAGTCAAGTTATAATGTTAATGAGATATACCTTTACCAGCCCCACACCTCTCTCTCTCTCTCTCTCTCTCTCTCTCTCTCTCTCTCTCTCTCTCTCTCTCTCTCTCTCTCTCTATATATATATATATATATATATATATATTACTCTCAATATCGCCTGCTCTCAAATTTAAGATACCTCCCAAACTTATTATCGAGGTGTCAGAAAAGTTAGTTACTGGGATGTAATTACAGTATATGAGAGGGGGAAGGGCGTTCTGCTTGCTTGAAAATCTCTCTTTCACTCTCACTCTCTCTCTCTCTCTGTCTCTCTCTCTCTCTCTCTCTCTCTCTCTCTCTCTCTCCTTTATCTCTCTCTCTCTCTCTCTCTCTCCTCTCTTTCTCTCTCTCCCTCTCTCTCTCTCTCTCTAACCCTCTCTTCTCTCTCCTATCTCTCTCACTCTCTCTCTCTTACTCTTCCTCTCTCTCCTCTCTCTCTCCTATTCTCTCTCTCTCTCACTCTCTCTCTCTCTCTCTCTCGGTATATAATTGAACATAATATCACCCCTCCCCCCCCAAGAATAGTAAACTATATAAGAGTATATACATGTGAGGGACCGGTGGCAGGGTGGCAGGGTGGCAGGGTGGCAGGGTGACAGCTGCTTCCTTGGTGGTTGTCGGAGATGCTGGATCGAGTCTGTGGTGGGAACTGAACAGACATTTCCATTTCCATCACTTCCTCCCCCCCCCCCCCCCCACTCTCCCTTATCTCTCTTTCTTACTCACTCACTCACTCATTCACTCACTCTCACACAAACACATTACACACTCTCTCTCTCTCTCTCTAACTGCTTCTCTCTTACTCTCTCTCACACACACACACAAACACACGCACACAATCGTTTAATGATAGCCAAACATTAAATACTTACATACATAACCCCACAGAAGACACACACACATACACACACACACACACACACACACACACACACATACACTTTCCTCAGCGGTAAATTAGATCGAAATGAGGCGTCTTTGAGCCCAAGTAGGCCATTAGAGGGGCAGATAGTCGCTTGTTCTGGACCCCCTTCTCCCTCATGTTTAGCATATTAGTTTTGAGATTTTAAGACGTTCGTTCCAGTTAATTTGGCGACTTTCAGATCTTTCGCCTCATTTTGTTGTCAATATTAAGACCTTTCGTGCCATTTAGGTACCGATTTCTTTCCTGGCAAGCGATAACGAGCCTGTCATTTTAGAAAGAACCGGCCGGCCGGGACATTTTTCTACCGAAAAATGTACAAATTAATCTTGACAGGGGGTCTAGGGGGTGTTTTATTTTAAGCTTGATGGAGGTCAAGCGGGGAAACTCAAGCATATATAAATCAATTTATATACTGTCTATATACCAAACAACAAGCACTAGCCCTTAAGAGCTCCAGGATTACGATATTAAAACACAAAGGTTGCTAATTTAACAGTGGATTGTCACCTAGCGCCTTCATGGGATTAACGCTAGCTCTTCCGACGTTTGGGAGATGATTTCGTCCAATTTTCCGGACAAAGGCCGGTTTCGCATAAATTGTAGCGCGGGCTGCCTTTTGCTGGCCAGGATAAAACAAACTCGAGACCTGAATGGGGCAAAACTCGACACCTGCATGGGGCAAAACTCGACACCTGAATGGGGCAAAACTCGACACCTGAATGGGGCGAAACGTCATATAATTGCCAAACTAATGAGGCAAAAGGTGCTACAACTGGACAGAAAAGTGGGACATTATAATTACGAGCAGACAGATTAGACCATTACGGTAAAAACCCGCAGAGGGATTGTCACCCACCGCCTCTCATGCTTTTTATGGACCCCCTTCTCCCTCATGTTTAGCATATTAGTTTTGGGATTTAAAAACGTTCGTTCTGTTAATTTGGCGATTTTGAGACATTTCGACCCATTTCTTTGTCAATATTTAGAGCTTTCGTGCCATTTAGGTGTCGATGTTGTCCTGGTGAGCGATAGCGAACCTGTAATTTAAGAGGAACCTGCCTTCGGCCGGGAAATTATTTTTTACCGAAAAATGTAAAAAATTAATCTTGAAAGGGGGTCAAGGGGGTGTAATTTTAAGCTTGTTGGGAGGTTTAGGGAGGAAACTATAAAAATAACAATAATAAATAAACAAATAAGCCAATAAATGCGTCCATCCCCCCTTAATTAAGAATTCAGCCACCTACGTAATCTATCCTCATACACATCACACTGCCTCATACACATCACACTGCCTCATACACATCACACTGCCTCATACACATCACACTGCCTCATACACATCACACTGCCTCATACACTCCTCCTACACATCACACTGCCTCATACACATCACACTGCCTCATACACATCACACTGCCTCATACACATCACACTGCCTCATACACATCACACTGCCTCATACACATCACACTGCCTCATACACATCACACTGCCTCATACACATCACACTGCCTAGATATATAAATAAGAACTCAACTTTCCATTTCCTATCTTTACACACCCTATTCAACATCTGACAGACATTAATACAGCATACAGCGAGCAAAACGTAATGACAGCGGCAACATGACTTGTTAGGCCGACTGTACCAGACTATTAGAAACACCTGCAAAACAAAAATAAACACCAACACTAAAACACCCTGCAAATAAAACACCAACAGTGAAACGCCTGCAAATAAAACTACCCACACTGAAAATCCTGCAAATAAAACATAAACAGTGAAAACAGGGGAGACTATAAAAAAACAGCTCCAATAAAACAGAAAACGGAGAAGACCAACAGAAACACCTCCAATTAAAACAGTCAACGGAGGACACTATCTAAAACACCTTCAAAATAATACACAAAACACCCAGGAACCCACCTGAAACACAAACCCACCCCACCTCACCAAACGGGCCTAATATAAATGCTAAACTGCTCATTTACCGGGAACAGCACCTGAGACCCGAAAATAATTAGGCTCGTCTCTCCGGTGTTTATTATTAGTTCGGACTGAGAACTTGAAGGGGAGATGGGTCGTTTTTCTGGACCCCTTTCTCCCTCGTGTATAGCCCACATTAGTTTTGAGATTTTAAGACGTTCGGCCCGTTAGTTTGGCGATTTTAACACCTTTAGCTCCAGTTCGTTGTCAACTTTAAGACCTATCGTGCCATTTAAGTGTCGATTTTTTACTGACGAGCGATAGCGATCCTGTAATTATAAGAGGAACCGGCCATCGGCCGGAACATTTTTCTACCAACAAATTTTCAAATTTATCTTGAAGGTGGGCTAGGTTTTTTGTTTTCTAAGTTTGAGGGAGGTCTAGCGAGGAAACAAGAAAATAATTGAATAAATTAATTAATAGACCAAAACAAAAACGGGCCATCTCCCCTTAATGCTGAACAGTCTCTTATTGGGCGAATGCCTTTGGTGTAGCCTAGATGAATATATTTTTGTGATGTGAATGTATTGTATGAATGTATTGTATGAATGTATTGTATGAATGTATTGTATGAATGTATTGTATGAATGTATTGTGTGAATGTATTGTATGCATGTATTGTGTGAATGTATTGTATGAATGTATTGTATGAATGTATTGTATGAATGTATTGTATGAATGTATTGTATGAATGTATTGTATGAATGTATTGTATGAATGTATTGTATGAATGTATTGTATGAATGTATTGTATGAATGTATTGTATGAATGTATTTTTGTTGGTAATGTATTAGATAAATATTTGTTCTGGTAATGTATTTGGCGAATATTTGTTTGTGATGGGAATGTATTTGTTAAATATATGTTTTTGTTGGTAATGTATTTGGCGAATGTTTCTTTGTTGGTAATGTATTTGGCGAATGTTTCTTTGGTGGTAATGTATTTGGCGAATGTTTCTTTGGTGGTAATGTATTTGGCGAATGTTTCTTTGTTGGTAATGTATTTGGCGAATGTTTCTTTGGTGGTAATGTATTTGGCGAGTATATCATTTGGTGATGTGAATTTGTCTATCATTACGGGAATATTTATTCAGGATATTATGCAGGATATTATTGCATTGTTCTTAGTGGATGTTATAGTTCATTAATTATAGGTAGGTCAAACATCTCCACCAGTAACCTCTTATAAACTAGTCGAGTAATTGAGTTGATATGTCTACCAATGAGGAAGGGTCAGCCAGGGAATGGGTGTGGACATCTAATTACAGCCCCTTCGTTCTTGCCCTTTGGTAGATATTTATTTTAATTGATGTATGCAAAATGTAATGTACTTGGTGGATATTTCTCTTATTATATGAGTTTGTTTTGATTTATTTCTCCACGTTATGCGAATGTATTGGGCGAATATTTACATGTGAATATATTTTGGTAAATACTTCTTTATGATACGAATACTTTAGGTGAATATATCTTTTCTATGTGAATGTTTTGAGTAAATATGTATTATGGGAATGTCTTTTATTAATATATAGATATACAGTAAATATATATATATATATATATATATATATATATATATATATATATATATACAGTATATATATATTTGTAATGCGAATGTGATTACTTCTCAGATTATGTCAATGCCTTGGAAGAATATATATATATATGTATAATGTGTATGCTTGTGTGGGATGCATGTCTTATAATGCGGAAGCCTTTGGTGAATTTCTCTTTGATGTGAACGCTTATACTGAATGTCTGTTGTATGAATGCTTTTCCTGGATATAGTTTCCTATTTTGTGAATCTATGTAGTAATTATTTCTTTGTGAAGGGAGTGCGTCTTCTTAATACTTATTATGTTTATATATTATTAACAGTTTATTTGTTTTATAAATATAATTGAAAATTTTAATGTTGGTAAGTATTTGTCAAATTACGTGATTGCCTTTGATCAATATACAGTATATATCTATAACTTGTGTGTTTGTATTAAATACCTATGTTACTATGTGAATATATGTAGTGGTTATTTTATTATATATATATATATATATATATATATATATATATATATATATATATATATATATATATATATATATATACACATATATATATATATACATAATGTTTGTATTATACGGATATCTTTGGTGTATTATATTTCTTTGTGATTAAAAAGCTTCTAGTGGATATCGTTCATTATGCCAATTTCCCCATGTCGATTATATTATTGTTAAGGAGAGATGGGCTGGTTTTTCTGGACCCTTTTCTCCCTCGTGTTTAGCCCCATTAGGTTTGATATTTTAAGACGATCAGCCCATTAGTTTGGCGATTTTAACACATTTCGCCCCATTTCATTGTCAATTTTGAGACCTTTCGTGCCAATTAGGTGTCGATTTTTTCCTGGAGAGCGATAGCGACCCTGTAATTTTAAGAGGAAACGGCCTTCGGTCGGGCCATTTTTCTACCGAATAATGTAAAAATGTATCTTGAAGAAGGTCTGTGAGGCATTTTTCTAAGCTTGATGGAGGTCTAGCGAGGAAACTAAAAAATAAATGAATGTATTAATTAATGGACCAAAAATCAGCCACCCCTTGAACGAATAGCTTTGATAGAGTTGCCTTTGTATTATGCCAACACCTTTGATAGAGCTGTCTTTGTATTATGCCAACACCTTTGATAGAGCTGTCTTTGTATTATGCCAACACCTTTGATAGAGCTGTCTTTGTATTATGCCAACACCTTTGATAGAGCTGTCTTTGTATTATGCCAACACCTTTGATAGAGCTGTCTTTGTATTATGCCAACACCTTTGCAGGATAACATTGCATTGCCTTTGGAAGATGTATATTTCAATATAAATGTCTCTGGTAAATTAATCTTTCTGATGTGAACGTTTTTATGATCATCTTTGTATTCAACTGATGCCTTTGGCAAATGTAATATTTTTGTTGTGTGAATGTCTTTGTTGGATATCATAACGCGAAACTCATTAATTAATATTTATGCATGGTGTAAATGTCATTGCTGGCTGTTTGTTTGTGATATATATATATATATATATATATATATATATATATATATATATATATATATAAAAGAAGGTCTCTTGGTGAATAACTTGTATTATTATTGAAATGGCTAAACTATATATTTCTTGTTTAACTCTTCAATCATCATATACATCTTTCAATACTTTCCTGTGTATCTGTTTCGACCCTCCATTCTTGCTATCCCTTCAAACAGCTTTCCTTCTCCACTTCTATCCTATTTTTACTCTTCTATCTCTTTAAAATATCTCTTCTATCTCTTTAAAATATCTCTCCCGTTTCTGACTCTCAAACATTTCCTTTCTTTCGTCCTTTCTCAAATTTCCAGCTTCTGTAAAATTCGGCTTCATTCTCAACTTTCTCAGAGGTTCCCGCAAAAGAGAGGTGTCACAAGAACGTTTTTTTTTTTTTTTTTTTTTTCCCCGGCAATATTTTATCGTTTTTTTCCCCATCATATCGAAGGTTCCTTAAGGGAGGATGGGCCGTTTTTCTGGACCACTTTCTCCCTCATGTTTAGCCCCATTAGTTTGTCAGATGTTAAGATGGTTGCCCCATTAGTTACTTGATTGTAAGACCTTTCGCCCCATTTCTTCGTCAATATTTATACCTTTCGTGCTATTTAGGTGTCAATTATTTCCCCGGCGAACGATAGTGAGCCAGTAATGTTGGAAGAATCGGCCTTCGGCCGGGAAATTTTTCTATCGAAAAATGTACAAATTAATCTAGAAGGGGGATCTAATGGATGTTTTCTTTAATTTGATGGGGGTCTAGGGAGGAAACTAGAACAAATAATGAATACATGCAAAAATAATGAATACATGCAAAAATAATGAATACATGCAAAAATAATGAATACATGCAAAAATAATGAATACATGTAAAAATAATGAATATATGCAAAAATAATGAATACATGCAAAAATAATGAATATATGCAAAAATAATGAATACATGCAAAAATAATGAATACATGCAAAAATAATGAATACATGCAAAAATAATGAATATATGCAAAAATAATGAATACATGCAAAAATAATGAATACATGCAATAATCGGCCAAAAAGTGAACCATCCCTTAAGAGGAGATGGGGGTATTTATTTGCTCATTTATGTATATTTTTATTATGTGTTTTTGTTTTTTGTTTTGTTTTGTTTCCTCCCTAGACCTCCATCAAGCTTAAACAATACATCCGCCCAAGATAAATTTGTACATTGGTCGACAGAAAGAAGCAACAACACGGTAATGGAAGATGGAAACACAGAGAAGCAAGAATAACACAGGAAGAACAATAGAAAACAACAACAAAACCAACAAGAACCAAACAAACCCAAGGCGGAACAAGGATACGACAAAGAAGAAAATAGAAGTGAAAGAAGAAGAACAAGAACAAAAAGAACAAGAACAAGAAGAACAAGAACAAGAAGAACAATAACAAGAAGAACAAGAAGAACAAGAACAAGAACAAGAAGAACAAGAACAAGAAGGAGAAGAACAAGAACAAGAAGAACAAAGGAATGCCAAGAACCGAACAAGAAAGGGTCGTATTTCTCTCGAGTGTTATATTTGTGTATCATATATATTTTCTGTCATGTATTTTTGTTTTGTGTTTAGTAGACAAACTGAATGTAACTAATATACCACCACCAGATACCCTCTTTGACTAATATACCACCACCAGATACCCTCTTTGACTAATATACCACCACCAGATACCCTCTTTGACTAGTAATATTTTGTTTTCTATTTTTTTTTCATTTTTCTTTTTTGAGTAACTGAATGTAACCAATTTACCACCAACAAATACCCTCTGTGATTATTTTGTATTATTATATTTATTTAAATTTGTTGATATATATATATATATATATATATATATATATATATATACTGTATATATATACAGTATACTGTATATGTAATGTATATAGGGTGATTCAAAAAAGGTTCTCCTGCCTCTAAGGTCGTATTTCCCGGTAAACAATAAAGTCATGTTACTCTATGAACATTGGGGGGGGGGGGGATACGTCTTTTACCAATTATTACGGGGGAGGTAGTCGCTTTTTCTGGAATCCCTTCTCCCTCATGTTTAGCTTATCAGTTTTTGAGATGTTTAGACGTTCTTTCCGTTAGCTTGGCGATTTTGAGACCTTTCACCCCATATCTTTGTCATAGTTAAGACCTTTCCTGCCATTTAGGTGTCGATTTGTTCCTGGCGAGCGATAACGAGCCTGCAATTTTTAGAAGGAACCGTTCGGCCGGCATATGTTTCTACCAAAAAATTTAGAACTTTATCTAGAAAGAGTGTCTAGAAGGTGATGTTTTTAAGGCTTGATGGAGGTCTAACGAGGAACCTAACAAATATAGTTAATAAGTCACACCCCGTTCTTAAAATTAATCATCAATTACAAACCCCAATGTACTTGAATAAACTAATGAAAGCATATGGTCTTCCCGGGATTCGAACTCGGGACACCACACCCAGAACATAAGCACCTAAACCATTACACCACCAACACACTTATATATAGACCAAAAAAACAAGACAATACCCCCTTAAGGAATACAGAACGCCGACAATGCAAGCAACAGAAAACGTTATTACCCAAATATCAGATGTGAGGGGGGAAAAAAGTGAATTTTTATGTCGGAAAAAAATAAATGTGATACTGATAGAAAACGGGGAAAAAGGTGGGGGACTGCCATACGGGTGAAAAATTATGAACCCAAAAATGACACTCCCATTTTTACTGACGCGTCCTTTTTTTTTTTTGTTTTTTTTTTTTTTTAGCGAAAGCATTATCGCAAACACGCATATTGTTCGTCTGAATACACGTTTTTATACGGTTTTTTTTTCCAACGATATTTGATCAAACTCATGGCCTTAAAAATACTTTCGCTTTTTGTATTCACCTTGCTTTGATATGTCTTTACCTTTCTTATTGCAGTTTTTTTCTGGATGGTGAAATTTATCTGTATTCTGAGAAATTTATAGTAATCATTATTTTTGCGTTGCTTATAATGATTTGTTTTTCTTTATATTTATTTGTTTATATTTATTTGTTCATTTTGTTTGTATTTATTTTTTTGCATTTTGTGCTTTTTGAGGCCACCGTTAAAGGCGTTGTCATTATATTTTGGTTACCATTAGACGATTTTCTTTAGTTTGTAAATTGCCTATACGACTCAAATGGGTGAATACGATCTAAATAAACCCTCTTAGTAACATAGGTCCTTCTTAAACTGCATAAAATCATCTGATTGTTGCCAGAATCTAAGGTAAAAAGGCATCATATTGCTGAAGAGGTTAAAGACAAATTTGTATTAATTTGTTTATATATTTATTATAGTACAATTTACTCCCTAGACCTCCATCAAGCTCACAAAAAAAAAAAAAAAAAAAAAATATATATATACTGTATATACCGGTATATATATATAATATATATATATATATAATATATAAGATATAATAATATAAATATATATAATATATATATATATATATATATATATATATATTTTTATATACGGTATATATACTGTATATATACTCAACTGAGCTCTGGAATTCTCTCCCATAATCAGTCTTTCCCTCTTCCTATGACTTAAATTGCTTCAAACTCCGTGTGTCCAGGCATTTTGGCTCGAACGTCCCTTGATTGTGGCCCTTTCACTCTTTCAACTATGGGGGAGGCACTCGCTATAGGCAGTTCTGCCTTTTGCCTCCGTCAATCACATAGAAAAACAAATATATATATATACTGTATATATATATATATATATATATATATATATATATATATATATATATATATATATCCAGTATATATATAAAGTATATCGCATAATATACACTCAATTTCTGTTCCCATGTTGGTTAAGTATAATGGCTGTACTCCTGAATAATCGTCTTTAAAGTATTGTTTATTCAACACTGGATGGCTGAACTAAATGGAAAGATAATCCTCAGGCGCATTATATGATTATATTATGTGTGTGTGTGTGTGTGCGCTTACTTGGAATAAAACAGACAAAGTTACAGAAAGGGAGAGAGAGAGAGAGAGAGAGAGAGAGAGAGAGAGAGAGAGAGAGAGAGAGAGAGAGAGAGAGAGAGAGAGAGATGGGGGGGGAAGTCGGCTTATAAAAAGGTTTCCCCCTCAATGTTAATAATATACTGTATACATGTTAATATACTGTATACATGTTAATATACTGTATACATGTTAATATACTGTATACATGTACAGTATATGTTGACAAACACCGAAAACGCAACAGAAGGTTAACTGATATACAGGGTGTTCAGAAAACATGTGTACAAAATGAAATGGGGGATAGGGAACACAGAATTAAACATTTTGTAATCCATGGAGGTATGTCCATAAATGCTTCCTTGCGGTGCTACAGGGAAGATAGTTTCAACGTAATTTCCCTTAATTTTTACCCTAACTTCTCTGTGAGTAATCCGTTTACATACAAACATGGTAATTTAATGTACACAACAGTATGAACATTACTTAATTATTGTCAGTACACTGCAAAAACAGAAGTACATTTGAAACTGAAGTGAAGATTAACAATCATTAACAATCATTCAGAATCGTTTAGTAAACGAAGCAGTTTCATTCCGGCACCATGAAGTGGTTGTTTAGTAGTCGACAAGGTAATGTGTTGGTCTTCACCTACACTCTCCTCTTAGTCTTGAGGTAAACTCCATACGTGTAACATGGAGGGCTTCACGTTTGCTGAATTGGCTGATATGCACCTTGTGTATGGTGCTGCTGGAGGAAATGCCAGAAATGCTGTGAGGATGTACCAGAAGCGTTTCCCAAACAGACGCTTGCCAAACCAACAGACATTTTCCTCATTGCACAGGCGACTGCGTAAAAGGGGAACATTCACTGCCAACGCGCATGACAATGGTCGCCCTAGGCGTGTGCGAACACCAGAATTGGAAGAAGAGGTAATAAGGATGTTCACAATTCGGCCACATGCAAGTACGCGAGGTGTTGGACATGCTCTCGGAGTATCTCATACTCTGGTTTGGGAGGTGTTACGTGACGAACAGCTACATCCATATCATCTACAGAGTCCACGCATTGCTCCCCCCACTCGAGAATTATCGCGTACGTGTAAGAATTCGCACAGTGGTACTATTGCAGCATGACAGCGCTCCAACCTGATTTTCCCTCGAGTGATCTGATGTCTGATGAAGCCTCCCTTCGCCCGTGACGGTGTGGTTCAATATGCCACAATGCGCATGTTCTGGGCTCAGGGCTCAAATCCACAACGCTTTCACCTACGAGCATGGGCATCAGGTGCGGTTTGCAGCGGTTTAATGTTTGGGCGTGGAGCAATCATTCAATAGATAAGCTGATTGGATCTGTACATCTGCCTCCACGGCGTTCTCAACGGGAACATTTATCGGATTTTCCCCTTGAAGGAAATGCTGGCCCCAACTGCTTGAAGTTGTTCCTTTGGCCATCCCGCAGACAAATGTGGTTTCAAAAGCACGAATGGAGCCCGTCCACCACATTTTTGGCAACGTGGTGCGGGAGGTATTTAAATGCAACGTTTCAGAAAACCGATGGATTGGCTGTGGTGGTCATGTTGCCGTGGGTACCAAGATCTCCCTGATTTGACCATCCCATTGAGTTTTTCTTCCTATGGAGACACATGAGAGAACAAGAACCCAAAAAAGATAAAGCCAAAACCAAAGCCTTTGGGTGGTTGAGACACCACGTTGAATCAGAACAAGACCTCGTTGCAAAGAAATTGGTTTGGACAGCCCGCTGGAAAGAATTGCCGGAGGAGCCAGCAACTCTTTGAAGCGTGTACGGTGAATCAATGCTACTGGCGCTGGCCATGCATGCAATACGCGCTGGTGGTCGTACCCTTTTTGAGCAGTGTCTGTACATTGATAATGTCATGATGTTGCATTGTTTTTGCAGCTCTTACAACAGTTTTGGAGTATTTTTGTGCATTCGTTCTTCTACTTTTCAATTTGGGCGACAAGAACGGAAGGTAAGAAATACATTTTTGTACTTGTTGTTTGCAAAGAATACTGCAAATTTCATGAAACAATTACCTGTACACGTACCTTTAATTACCATGTTGGCATATCAAAGTTATTAATGTTAATAAATGAATTACGTTGAAGGCCCACCATAACGAGTATTATTTGGGTTCGGTTGCCTACTACTAATAAGTTGGGATCACTTCTTGGTACTTGAACATAAGACATCCCTTTCGTTGTCAGTAAAACAGTTCTGTCGATGATTAATGATTGTTAATCTTCTCTTCAATTTAAAATGTTCTTCTTTTCTTGTTTTTTGCAGTGTACTGCCCTTAATAGGGGAAGTAATGTTTCATATACTGTTGTGTACAGAAACTTTACCATGTTTTGTAATGTAAACGGATTTACTCACAGAGAAGTTAGGGTACGGAAATTTAGGGAACATTACGTTGAAACTGTCCGGACCCTGTAGCACCGCAAGGGAAGCATTTATGGACATAACCGGCCTTCCCATGGAAGTAACAAAATTAGTTTAATTCGGTGCCTGTGTCGTCCTTATCACACCATCTTCACCTCCCTTTTGTTATCAAACCAGGTTTTCTTTCCTGAACACCAATCCTGTATCCAGCTTTTCACAAGTTCTATATCCTGACGAAACTGTAATAAACCTCTAAGCGACATAGGATCAAACACAACCGGATTTCCTCCTCTTGGAAGTGGTTGGGCTGCATATTCAATGAATAATAAGTGCTAAAGAACTTTATGCAAAAATAACAAAAAAAATTAAAAAAAAAATCTGTCTGTCTGTCTATCAATCTATCTATCTATATATTTAACTATATCTATCTATTTATTTCTAGGACAGGCACTCATATATCTATCTATGTCTATGTATAAAGTTACTTCTATATATACTAGCCATTCATATTCATTCTAAATCTAATTACCACATTTCTCCTATAATTTGTGCCCAAAAAATCCCTCTAAAAAAAATCTATACTATAATCTAGCGAGTCCCTTTCCTTCTAATTTATTTGTCTCTACTAATGCTCTACGTCTATATATTCTAGGACAGGGACTTCTTCATCTCTTCTATCTATCTATCTATCTATCTATCTATCTATCTATATAATTATAAGGCTGTCTATATTCTATCCATCCATATTCATAACAACATTTCTATCCACACACAGTAATGTATCTATCGTGAACAGTATCCAATTCTGTATTGGTGTATAATTATGGACCTTTGCAAGATTGTGTGTGTGCATGTGTGTTCGACCTTTGACCTCGACCTGCATTGTTTTTATATAATGACCTTTGACCTGACCTGTATATATAATTACAAAACAAGATAAAAATAACTGTAATTTTTGTCTTGGTTGACCATTGCATATACAGGTAATAGTGGTGGTGACAGGCTATCATTTTTAGACCAGGTGGTGGGTGGGTGGGGGGGGGGGGGGGAGGGGGGGTGGGGGGGGGGGGGTGGGGGGGGGGGGGCGGGGGGGAGCCGTTTGAATGTGGTGGGGGGAGGGGGGACTAAAATATGCAATAATACCATCAGAAATGTTTGCGTTTAGCGTGCCGGCGGGGGGGGAGGGGCGTGGGTGGAGGTGATGGGGGGATATATGGGTAGGGGGAAAGGGAAAGGCGGGGGGTGAAAGAAAAAAGGGGGAGACATGGAGGGGGTAGGAAAGGGTAGGTAGGTAGAGAAATAGGTGAGGAGAGAGGTAGAGGTATAGGAGTGGGGGATTGGAAGGTAAGGGGTGGAGAGAGAGAGAGAGCGAAAAAAAAAAAAAAAAAAAAAAAAAAAAAAAAAAAAAGAGATGAGGGACAAAAGAAAAAAAAAACACCATCACAGTGACCTTTCCCAAAATGCCCAAGAAATGATGTCACTGCTGACAAGCGCAGACACAAGCCATCATAATGTAGCCCTAAGCGCCCCTAATTACCGACAACCATTTTTGGCTACATAAGGTAACATTAATATCCAGCCGTTAAATGTTTATGAGGAGTTTTGTACTTGAGGGATTTTTTTCTGGACCCCTTTCTCCATCATATTTAGCATCATTGGTTTTGAGACTTTTAAGTCATTCGCCCCATTAGGTTGGCGATTTTAAGAACATTCGCCCCATTTCTGTCAAAGTTCAGACCTTTCGTGCCATTTAGGTGTCGAAGTTTTCCTGGCGAGCGATAGCGAGCCTGTAATTTAAGAGGAACTGGCCTTCGGCCGGCACATTTTTCTACCCAAAACACTATTCAAAATAATCTTGAAAGGGGCTCAAAGGGGTGTAATTTTAAGCTTGATGGAGGTCTGGGGAACAAACTAAAAACTTCCCCCTCAAGAGGAAGTTTTTAGTTTGCTAATTTGACCCCCATCAAACTTTAAATGTCCCCCCCCCCCCACCCTTCCAGATTAGTTTGAACATTTAGTCGGTTCTTCATAAATAACAAGCTGGCTATCGGTAGCCAGGAATAAAATCGACACCTAATTGGCACGACAAGTTTTAATATGATAAAGAAATAGGGTGAAAGGTATTCAAATGGGGTGAAAGGTATTAACATGGGGTGAAAGGTATTAAAATCGCCAAACTAACGACCGTCTTCAAATTTCAAATCTTATGGGGCTAAACATGAGGGAGAAGGGGGTACAGAAAACAGAAAAACACTTTGCTTGGCGGTTGCATAAACATTTAAGTGCCACAGTATCAGATTCTAGAAGTACTCTAAAATATTATGGGTATGCAAAGGGCAATTAATGTGTCCATGATAATACAGCCATAAAAAGGTATATTGACAGTCATAGGAAGCCATATAAGGAAAAAAGCTATATATATATATATATATATATATATAAACCTAATTTGATTTAAAATATATTTAGTATACCTTTATACTTTACACAGTGCATTAGACAGACAGACAGACAGACAGACAGACAGACAGACAGACAGACAGACAGAGAGAGAGAGAGAGAGGAGAGAAAGAGAGATAGAGCGAGTATTAGAGAGAGAGTATATGATGCGAGAGAGAGAGAGAGAGAGAGAGAGAGAGAGAGATATATGGGGGGGTCAAAATTGGGAGCATCACCAGGGGAATTTTGAAATGCAGACAATTATGCATACGACAAGCGCCCCCACCCTATACTGCATGTGCACCATACAGCTACCTACTGTACATGACTCACTGTTACATAGCTATTGTTGTGTGTGTGTGTGTGTGTGTGTGTGTGTGTGTGTGTGTGTGTGTGTGTGTGTGTGTGTGTGTGTGTGTGTGTGTGTGTTATTATATTAATTTATTATATATATATAAGTGTATTAGCAAGTGTACCTGCAGTTTGTATGGGGAAGAGAGAGTAGTTGAGAGATGGCTTTTCCCTTAAAAGTTCAGATGACGCATGGGGTGGGTCTTGGAGGTGTTCAGATGACGCATGGGGTGGGTCTTGGAGGTATTCAGATGACGCATGGGGTGGGTCTTGGAGGTGTTCAGATGACGCATGGGGTGGGTCTTGGAGGTGTTCAGATGACGCATGGGGTGGGTCTTGGAGGTGTGTCAGTGATGACGCATGGGGTGGGTCCTTGGAGGTGTTTCAAGATGACGCATGGGGTGGGTCTTGGAGGTGTTCAGATGACGCATGGGGTGGGTCTTGGAGGTGTTCAGATGACGCATGGGGTGGGTCTTGGAGGTGTTCAGATGACGCATGGGGTGGGTCTTGGAGGTGTTCTTTAGTTTGATGAAGGTCTTGAAAGGAGACTAAAGGAACAAATATATACAATTATACATGTACAAGTAAATACAAATCTCCTCTTAATCCACCTGCACCAACTACAGTACATATCCACCACATAAACATACACATATTGCATTAACATAGACAACACATACAATACCACATAATATACATTCCCACAAACACATATATAACCAAGACACCAGCTACATACCCACCACATACACTTACAACATAAATACAATACCACATACACACTCAAAATACATATCCCCACCACACAAGATATATGCATTACCACATATAAACTCAACACATGAATATATCCACACCACATAAACATCCCATTGCACCAGCTACATACCCACCACATACACATAGACATTCAGCACATGAAGGTTATAGCCACATTCCTCCACAGCACATATACATTACCACATATATACTCCGACAACACATATGGAATTCCACATAAACAATCAACATGTATATATCATTACTACATATACAATCCTTAACACTACACACACCATCATACCACATACATACATACATATCTACACACATACGACACACACATACACCCTAAGCACCAAGTACATACACATAGGCACTTAGCACATATAAGTAATAGCCACATACCTCCAAAACACATAAACACTTACATATTACCACATATACTGTACCATCAACATATACACAATACACACACCATCATACCACATACATACATATCACATAGGCACATACACATTACCACATATACTGTACAATCAACATATACTGTACACAATACCCACACCAACATAACACATACATACATACACATACGACACACATATACACCCTAAGCACTTACACATAGTCACTTAGCATATACAGTAAGGGTAATAGTCTCATATCTCCACAACACATACGATCCACATATACACCCTAAGCACTTACACATACGATCCACATATACACCCTAAGCACTTACACATACGACCCACATATACACCCTAAGCACTTACACATACGACCCACATATACACCCTAAGCCACGTTACATATACGAACACCACATATACAACACCCTAAGCACTTACACATACGGACACACCTATACACCCTAAGCACCTTTCACACATACGAAGAACCCACATATACACCCTAAGCACTTACACATACGACACACCACATATACACCCTAAGCACTTACACATACGACACACATATACACCCTAAGCACTTACACATACGACCCACATATACACCCTAAGCACTTACACATACGACACACATATACACCCTAAGCACTTACACATACGACACACATATACACCCTAAGCACTTACACATAGTTACTTAGCATATACACTAAGGGTAATAGTCTCATATCTCCACAACACATAATTAATAGCACTGCAGTGTTGTGAACTAAATTATGATAATTGTTTTTCCTGGCGCACCTTCCATTTTTATTGTGTTTATTTTCTACAGCGCGAGAGGCTGGTTTCGCATTAAGGGGAGGCTGGCCGTTTGTTTGGTCTATTAATTAATTTATTCATATATATTTTTAGTTTCCTCCCTAGACCTCCATCAAGCTTAGAACAACACCCCCTAGAAAGTCTAGACCCCGCCCCCTTCAAGATAAATTTGGGTACATTTTAACGGTAGAAAAATGTCCAGGCCGAAGGCCGGTTCCTCTTAAAATTGGAGGCTCGCTATCGCTCGCCAGGAAATAATCGATACCTAAATGGCACGAAAGGTCTTCAAATTGACAAAGAAATGGGGTGAAAGGTGTTAAAATCGCCCAACTAATGAGCATGTAACCCTTTCTGTACCGGCGACGTCTTTTGGATTTATTCTAGGTATATTTAGACGATTTTGTGCAACTTAAGAAGGATCTGTGGTAGTAAAAATGGTTAATTAAGATGGTTCGAAACCTGTTAATTGCGTTTACCGGGATATTATTCTACCGAAAAATGTACAAGTTGACTTGAACAGCGTATGTGAGGCATTATTATATTCCAGCTTGAAGGGGGCTTGTGGGCCGTTTTTTTTTCTTTTTTCGATAGTGTAGTGGAGAACGTCTCGGTCTCCCACCACGGCTGACCCGAGTTCAATCCCACGCTCAGGTATGAAGGGTTTTCACATACACTGGTAGCCGGTACCATTTCCCTTGAGCAAGGAAATGGGTAATAGTGTCTGGTAATAAAACTTTGGTGGAGCGCTATTGAATCTCGGAGCGAGGGCTAGAGATAAATGGCGCTATATAAGTAATATAAGTTAACCTGAAATCTATTATTATTATTATTTCACTTAATAACGGACGGGGTTGACCCCTTGCTTTTTGGGTGTTGATTTCTGATTTTCTGGTCCTTTTCTTGTGAGAGATTTTTTTTTCTTGACCCCGCTTTCTCCCTCATGTTTAGAGCCCCATTGCTTTTTTGATATTATTAAAAACGTTTTGCTGCCCGATTATAGTTTTAAAGCGATATTTAAAGAACTTTCACCATTTCCTCACACCCCATATTAAGACCTTTCGTCGCGTGCAATTCAGAGTGTCGATTTTATCCTGGCGA
>CM064511.1:34287414-34289914 GCA_032716605.1 Paralithodes platypus
TATTTAAATTTGAAGACCTTTCGTGACATTCAGGTGTCGATTATTTCCTGGCGAGCGAAAGCAAGTCTGTAATATAGGAGACATTTATCTAGAACGGGCGTCTTGATGTGTTTTCTTAAGGGGAGGTTTCCACTTGAGGGATTTTTTTCTTTACCCCCTTCTCCCTCATGTTTAGCCCCATTGCTTGGCTTTTTAAGACGTTTCTCACCCATTAGTTTGGCTATTTTAAGAACTTTCAACCCATTTTATGTCACTTTTAAGACTTTTTCGTGCAATTTAGGTGTCGATTTTCTTTTCTGGCGGAGGCATAGCGAGCCTGTAATTTAAGAGCAACCGGCCTCTGGCCCGGACATTTTTCTACCGAAAAATGTACAAATTTATCTTCAAAGGGGGTCTAGGGGGTGTAATTTTCAGCTTGATGAAAACGTAGGGGCGAAACAAACAAAATAACTCCCCTTAAGCTTCATGGGGGTCTATGAAGCAAAATTAGATACCTCCCCTTAAGCTCCCTCATGGGGGTCTAGTGAAGCAAACTACATACCTCCCCTTAAGCTTCATGGAGGTCTATGAAGCAAACTAATAAAATACCTCCCCTAAAGCTTCATGGGGGGTCGATGAAGCAAACGAAAATACCTCCCCTTAAGCTTCATGGGGTCTATGAAAGCAAACTAAATACCTCCCCATTAAGCTTCATGGGGGGGGTCTAGGAAGCAAACTAAAATACCTCCCCTTAAGGCTCATGGGGGTCTAAATGAAGCAAAACTAAATACCTACCCTTTAAGCTTCATGGGGGTCTATGAAGCAAACTAAATTACTCCCTTAAGCTTCATGGGGGTCTATTGAAGCACAAACGATAATACCTCCCCTTAAGCTTCTATGGGGGGGTCTATGAAGCAAAACTAAAGTACCTCCCCTTTAAGCTTCATGGGGGTCTATGAAGCAAACTAAATACCTCCCCTTAAGCTTCATGGGGGTCTATGAAGCAAACTAAATACCTACCCTTAAGCTTCATGGGGGTCTATGAAGCAAAACTAAAATACCTCCCCTTAAGCTTCATGGGGGTCTATGAAGCAAACTAAATACCTCCCCTTAAGCTTCATGGGGGTCTATGAAGCAAACTAAATACCTCCCCTTAAGCTTCATGGGGGTCTATGAAGCAAACTAAATACCTCCCCTTAAGCTTCATGGGGGTCTATGAAGCAAACTAAATACCTCCCCTTAAGCTTCATGGAGGTCTATGAAGCAAACTAAATACCTCCCCTTAAGCTTCATGGGGGTCTATGAAGCAAACTAAATACCTCCCCTTAAGCTTCATGGGGGTCTATGAAGCAAACTAAATACCTCCCCTTAAGCTTCATGGGGGTCTATGAAGCAAACTAAATACCTACCCTTAAGCTTTATGGGGGTCTATGAAGCAAACTAAATACCTCCCCTTAAGCTTCATGGGGGTCTATGAAGCAAACTATAAAAAAGGAAACATAAATAAATAAATCCAAAAATAAATAAAATATATGAATAAATAAAAGACACGAATAAAACCAATTATAAATAGATGGACAAACATTGTACACGACGACACGATTAGGTTTCCATAATTGAACACGATGACACGATTAGGTTTCCATAATTGAACAGACTAAACAAGACTGAAAAATGTACAAATTTATCTTGAAAGGGACTCAAGGGGGTGTAATTTTAAGCTTGATGGAGGTCTAGGGAACAAACTAAATACCTCTCCTTAAGAAAATACCCCAAGACCCCCGTTTAGGACCGAGAGGGAGTAGTTGGAATATAGAAAAAAAAAAAAAAAATATCTGTCACTTTGTATTTCTGTTCGTATTCCTCAAAGATAGTCTCCAGCTCCCTTCCTCACCACCTACTAAGTGATGAACATGTTAAATCTTCTCACTTTTCCTACATTCAGGTCATGTCATGTCAGCGCAACACTTCCAATAATCTTCTTTATCATTTGGTGATTGGATTCGGCTCAATTTGTCCAAAAATCACACTCCAGGCAAAATTAGAAACCTTGGTCATATCATACCGCTCGACACAATCAATCCATCACTCACTTAATTAGACCGCCTCTGAATTATTTGGCAGCCCAGGCCCAATTAATCACTAGCAAGTTTCGGGCTATATACCAAAGTTGGAGCCGTAAACATCGATACAGACCAGAAATGCAATAATAAGGTAGGATTCTGATGGATAGAAAGTATGATTAATTTGGCTCTATGTATAAATAAATGAACTATAACCGTATTTTAGTTGTTACTTCTCGAAAATCTCTCAAGTGGGCAGTTGCTAATAATATAAAGTCTACGGTCGCAGCCAGCCAGATGTCACTATCTCTACTCTGAAGTAATATGAGAGAGAGAGAGAGAGAGAGAGAGAGAGAGAGAGAGAGAGAGAGAGAGAGAGAGAGAGAGAGAGAGAGAGAGAGCGAGAGAGAGAGAGAGAGAGAGAGAGAGAGAGAGAGAGAGAGAGAGAGAGAGAGAGA
>CM064511.1:34297414-34352414 GCA_032716605.1 Paralithodes platypus
TATATCCTAAACACATATATATCCTAAACACATATATATCCTAAACACATATATATCCTAAACACATACTGTATATCCTAAACACATATATATCCTAAACACATATATATCCTAAACACATACTGTATATATCCTAAACACATATATATCCTAAACACATATATATCCTAAACACATACTGTATATATCCTAAACACATATATATCCTAAACACATATATATCCTAAACACATATATATCCTATATAACATACTGTATATATCCTAAACACATATATATCCTAAACACATATATTGTCCGAAACACATATATATCCTAAACACATATATATCCTAAACACATATATATCCTAAACACATACTGTATATATCCTAAACACATATATATCCTAAACACATATATCCTAAACACATATATGTCCGAAACACATATATATCCTAAACACATATATATCCTAAACACATATATATCCTAAACACATATATATATCCTAAACACATATATATCCTAAACACATATATATCCTAAACACATATATTGTCCGAAACACATATATATCCTAAACACATATATATCCTAAACACATATATATCCTAAACACATACTGTATATATCCTAAACACATATATATCCTAAACACATATATATCCTAAACACATATATATCCTAAACACATATATATCCTAAACACATATATATCCTAAACACATACTGTATATATCCTAAACACATATATATCCTAAACACATATATTGTCCGAAACACATATATATCCTAAACACATATATTGTCCGAAACACATATATATCCTAAACACATATATATCCTAAACACATATATATCCTAAACACATATATATCCTAAACACATATATTGTCCGAAACACATATATATCCTAAACACATATATATCCTAAACACATATATATCCTAAACACATACTGTATATATCCTAAACACATATATAAACACATATATATCCTAAACACATATTGTCCGAAACACATATATATCCTAAACACATATATATCCTAAACACATATATATCCTAAACACATACTGTATATATCCTAAACACATATATATCCTAAACACATATATATCCTAAACACATATATTGTCCGAAACACATATATATCCTAAACACATATATCCTAAACACATATATATCCTAAACACATATATATCCTAAACACATATATTGTCCGAAACACATATATATCCTAAACACATATATATCCTAAACACATATATATCCTAAACACATATATATCCTAAACACATATATTGTCCGAAACACATATATATCCTAAACACATATATTGTCCGAAACACATATATATCCTAAACACATATATATCCTAAACACATATATCCTAAACACATATATATCCTAAACACATATATATCCTAAACACATATATATCCTAAACACATATATATCCTACACATATATATCCTAAACACATATATATACTAAACACATATATATCCTAAACACATATATCCTAAACACATATATATCCTAAACACATATATATCCTAAACACATATATATCCTAAACACATATATATCCTAAACACATATATATCCTAAACACCTACATATCCTAAACACATACATATCCTAAACACATATATATCCTAAACACATATATATCCTAAACACATATATATCCTAAACACATATATATCCTAAACACATACATATCCTAAACACATATATTGTCCGAAACACATATATATCCTAAACACATATATATCCTAAACACATATATATCCTAAACACATATATCCTAAACACATATATATCCTAAACACATATATATCCTAAACACATATATATCCTAAACACATATATATCCTAAACACATATATATCCTACACATATATATCCTAAACACATATATTGTCCTAAACACATATACAGTATATCCTAAACACATATATATCCTAAACACATATATTGTCCGAAACACATATATTACAAAGTAGTCAGCATATTCAGGTCCTAATTCTAATGGTTTGGTTTAAATCCTATTTGGTCAGAGGGAGGTCTTTTTGGACCTCCCCTGTGTCGTTCCATTAGTTTGGAAATTTTAAGTAGTTTCACTCCATTAGTTGGGCGATAACAAGACGTTTCACCCCATTTAGTCTCATATTTTCTGGGTGGGCTATTGCGAGCCTGAAACTTATAAGAAATCAGCCTTCGGCCGGGAAATGTTTGAAAAATGTACAATTTTAGCATGAAGAGGGTCTGGGTGCGAATATGTTTTAGTTCAAAATCTATCTACGGAACGTTGTCGGTAAAGTACTCCTCTTTATACGGTAGTTTTATGCAATACAAATCATCAACATCATCGCAAAATTAGGATTAGATGTACCAATAACTAAAATGATGTCCTTATTTTAACAGGAAGGCAACCGCTGTGATGGAGATGACCAAACCAATACCAATGATACTACTGATGATGATGGTGATGGTGATGGTGGTGAGGTGGAGTGAGGGCATAGGTACTCCATCACCATCAACACAACCACCATCACCGTCACCACCACCACCACTTCTCCACCACTTCCGTGACTTTGGTCCAGGGAGGTGTGGGGAGGCCTACCAGCCCAGCCACCAAGGAGTCTCCCGCATCCATTGTGCCGCCATCTGTGGCATCGGTAAGTAAGGTCGCGCTAATAAATCATGTCCCAGCTGGCATTACGTTTGGCTTGATCTGTGCTGTATTAATGTCTGTCAGATGTTGAATAGGGTGGGTAAGTGTAGGAACATGTTTATATATTTCACTCGATATGAAGAAATGAACCTTAGATATTGCTGATACCAATTATTGATCAAAACATACTTGGTGCCGAGACATCACTTATTAGCGCGACTGTACACTAGCCAGCATAAAGCCGGTATCACACGAGACCATTTATAGTCAACATTCTATGATCAAAAAATTTCTGGCAACATTTCTGGAATATTTTGCGCTGGTATCGGAAACTAGACTGGTGATAGATAAATTTAGCCAACCGACATCATTTATATGTTTACCACATAAGCTGCCAGACCAGTGTTGAGGATAAATGTTGGGGGAAAACGCGCCCATCCATCCATGTGTGTGCGTGTGTGTGTGTGTAGGTATGAGTGTCTCTCTCTCTCTCCGTGTGTGTGTGTGTGATAGTGTTTGTGATAAAGTATACGTGTGTAAGTAAAAGTGTGCATATTTAAGCAAGAAGAATTTACAACGACAGATTTACCAGCTAGAAAAATAAATATGCTTGCGAAATTTCCAAACTTTTTCACTCCATTTCAAACATGCCCGAAAGAGTCTCTGCGTTCGACATTTTTGCGTGGGTTTTGACACATTTCACGCGGGTACGGCTTCAAAAAGCTCGAAACACTTTCTGGTCCGACCTCTTGGGGGTTATATTACGATACTATGTTTAATCATTATTGAGGATTTGGCTTGCTTTTGCCATTTTTGAACAATATATATATATATACCGGTTTATATATATATATATATATATATATATATATATATATATATATATATATATATATATATATATATATATATATATATATATTTTTTTTTTTTTTTTTTTTTTTTTTTTTTTTTATTGATTGACTAATTGATGGATGCATGGATGGATAGATTGATTGATTGATTGCTTGCTTGATTGATTGATGGATGGATGGATGGGTTGATTGATTGATGGATGAATTAACGTATTTATTTATTGATTGATTGGTTGATTGAAGCATTACTCTACTCCCCCAGATCCGGACTGTGAGGGGTTTGTGACGGAGAAGTTAGCAGGGGGTGTCAGGAACTGTCAGCTGGTCAGGAACATCGACATCTTCCCTATCGACCCCACCATTCCTAACTTCACCTGCTTCAAAAAAGGTATATAATAGAGTGAGTGTGTTTGGGTGTGTGTGTGTGTGTGTTTTTACACTCTTAAAATCAATTATTCATTTCACTACACTAAGCAAGCACACCAGATTTCTTCCCAATACACCAAAGAATACATAAATATACCTTGAATTTAGCTCTCTATCACTCTTTCAACTATGGGGAACACGTGCAACCTTTACAGGCAGTTTTGCCTTTTGTCTCCTTTATATACACAGAAAAAAGATACTGTATTAAGTTTCCTTTTCTTTGCAGTTTCGGCCACATCTGGTCCAAAAGCTACCACACCATCCAACCAATCTCCATCCAACGCCATGTCAACCACATCAACCTCTTCCCCTTCAACCCCCATCAACCCATCCACACTCGAAGGCAATCCAACCTCCTCAGACACTCCTACACCAGCAGCTTCCACAACCTCCCCTCCGTCTGCTAGCGACACTCCGGCACTCATGACCACCACTTCCGCAACTGACACCACAACACCAGTTCCTTCCACAGCCTCCACCGTGTTCCCGTCGACTACTGGAGTGCCATCGAGCCCTACGACAATATCCACATCAGCGCCTTCGACAACTGCCTCACCGCCGCCTTCAACTTCCACCACACCATCGTTCTTGACCTTAGCCACATCAACTTCTACGATGACATCAACGCCACCGACTTCGACTCCTGATTCACTACCGCCTTTGCCATCAACCACGTCCACTCCTGAGGCCACTTCGACGGCACCCTCTTCATCCCCTGCCACACCACCCTTCTTGACCTCAACCAAACCAACCACTGCAGCCACCCCTACACCAAGCACATCCTCAGTGACTACCACAGAGCTCACCACACCAACCACAACCCTCCTCACAGAACCCACGTCCTCAGTGACTACAACAGAGTTCATCACAGAAATCTCATCCCAGATCACTCCCTCAATCTCCATGACTACAACTACACTTTCCTACATAGGAGTAGTTGGTGTATCTGCAATTGGATTCACCGATTCCAAATATCCTGATTCCTATATGGCTGATCTATTAGGTCCAGCATTTGGAAATCCAACTTCCTCTCCCCCTCCTCTAGTGAAGAGTATAGTTCATGAAAATGGAGAGTACTGCGATCTTGGTCAAGCTATGTATTCGTATGTTTGGAATACTGGGGACCCAGAGAAGGAAGACCAAAGGATGATGTGCGCTGAATTCTTGAGCCCCATCACTATCGACCTGAACTCCTGTGAAGTTGTATCATTAAGCAGCACTCCTAGACCCGCCTCAACATACTTCGTGGACACCTCAACCTGGGTCAATTGGTTCCAATGTTCGGACGAATATGTGGTGGTTGGTTTAGAGTGGAACCAAGAATATGAGTATCACGATAGCTATAATTACGGCGAGTACTATCATTACACAAGTGCTAATTGTTGCTACGTACAACGATATTAAACTGTTTCAAGATATGATTACGCATTTTTTCTGTTTTCTGGCTATTATTAGACGGTTCTATTCAGATTAGGAAGGGTATATGGAAGTTAGAGGGTTACCTGAGAGAGATAGCCTTTGCCTTTATAATCCTTCCTAAATTGTAGATAATCGTCTACTGATAGCCAGAATAAACAGTCAAAATGCGTCATGAGCTCAGATGTTGACCACTTGAGGGTAAAGTATCCATGATTTGGTTAGCTGTGGGGCCATCGAAATTTAACCCCTTCAGTAGCGGGAGACTTTATTTCACTTAATTTTAGCTGCATTAAGACGAATTTATGAAGCTTAGAAAGGACGCATGGTAGCTTTAAAAGATTCATTGAGATTGTCAGTAGTCATTGTTAAATTGGTAAATGACCTTCCTAAGCTGACTAAACTCATCTAATAGTTGCCAGAACATGAATGAAAATGGCGTCACCGGTACTGAAGGGGTTAAACCAGCAACACCACCTTGAATGAGTGAATGAATGGATGAATAGATGGATGAATGAATAAATGAATGAATGAATGGTAAGAGATGGATTAATGAATGGGTGGATGAATGAATGAATGGATGGATGAATGAATGAATGAATGGATGGATGAATAGATGGATGCATGAATGAATGAATGGATGGATGAATTAATGAATGGATGGATGAATAGATGGATGAATGAATGGATGGATGAATGAATGAATGGATGGATGAATAGATGGATGCATGAATGAATGAATGGATGGATGAATGAATGGATGGATGAATGAATGGATGAATGAATGGATGGATGAATGAATGAATGGATGGATGAATGAATGGATGGATGAATGAATGAATAAATGAATGGATGAATAAATGGATGGATGAATGAATGATTGAATGGAATAAAACTCCTCATGGCGGCGCAACAGCAAGTTCATCGCCGCCGAAAGAGAAATACAAACAAAAACCCATAAAAGCCGAGATAAAACACAAAACAAGAAGATATAAGCCAGAAACGCGGATGCAAAACACAGAAAAAGATGATAAACCCCAGAAATGAGAAGATCAAACCAAATAAAATAAAATAAAACACAGAAAGGCGAAGATGAGACACAAAAGAGAAAAAAAAACCGGATAAAACACAAAACAAGAGCATAAACCACAGAGAAAACCGAGAAAAAACACAAGAACATACAACTCAGAAAAGGAGACAAAATACAAAAAATGCAATCTAAAGAAACGAAGGAAAAACACAAACCAAGATGATAAACCACAGAAAAGCGGAAATAATACATAAGAACATAAGAAAATGGGAGTCTGCAGAAAGCCGATTGGCCCAAGCAAGGCAGATCCCTGTCCCACACAACCTCAATTACAAAACCCAATTATAGGCTCAACACTCTAATACCCTGAGGATCATCTTACCAAAACGGTTAGAGATTAACGCAGGATTACGGGGGTCTGCAGAGCGCTGATTGGCCCAACCCGGCTGATCCCCCTTCACACCCAACCCTTGTCGTCCATATGCTTATCCAATTTTATCTTAAAGCTCCCTACCGTTTTTAATCCCACTATAGCACTTGGTAGTCCATTCCACCCATCTACAACTCTGTTACCAAACCAATATTTGCCTATATCTTTTCTGAAACGAAATTTATCTAATTTGAAACCATTGGTACGAGTTCTTTCGCTATCACTGAGCTTTAGTACATTTGTCATGTCCCCTTTGCCCCACTTGAACACCTCTATCATATCCCCTCTAACTCTGCGTCTCGCTAACGAATGTAAACCTAATTTCTTCAACCTTTCTTCATACGGAAGATTTCTAATATTATGGATCATTTTTGTCATTCTACGCTGAACTCTCTCCAATGAATCTATTTCCATTCTGTAATAAGGACACCAAAATTGGACAGCATAATCCATATGGGGTCTCACTAATGACAAGTAAAGTTTTAAGATAACATCAGCAGTTCTGTTACTCACACTCCTAGAGATGAACCCGAGAATCCTGTTTGCCTTATTACGAACGCTTATACACTGTTTTCTAGGCTTCAAATCATTCCTAACAAACACACCTAGATCTTTCTAGCAGTCTGAATTTTCTAATTCTAAATTAGCTAGTTTATATTTAACATTTGTTTGCATCTTCCCTATCTTTAATACCTTGCATTTGTCAATGTTAAACTTCATCTGCCAATTTACTGACCATTCATGTAAGGAATCTAGATCCCTCTGGAGGCACTCTATATCGCTATCTGAATCAATTGATCTCCCCATTTTAGTATCGTCTGCGAATTTACTTATCCTACTAGTTATACCTAAATCTGGGTCATTTATGTATATAAGAAACAACAGGGGACCTATTACCGATCCCTGGGGGACACCACTTTTGACTGCTCCCCACTCTGACTTGGTACCATTTATGCTGACTCTCTGTTTCCTACCAATTAGCCATGACCTAATCCATCCCAACAACGACCCTCCTATTCCATGTGCCTCAACCTTTCTCATCAATCTCTCATGAGGGACTCTGTCGAAAGCTTTACTGATATCTAAATATATAATATCATATGACTTGTCACTATCTACTGCTTCATATACCTCTGAGAAAAAGCTAAGCAAATTAGTAAGGCAAGAACGTCCCTGAGTGAATCCATGCTGAGAAGAATTTATTAAGTTAAATTTTACTAAGTGGCTTCTAATTTTCCTAGCAATAATAGACTCTAGCAACTTTCCTATGATTGATGTGAGACTAATGGGGCGGTAATTGGATGCTATCGATTTATCACCTTTTTTGAAGATCGGAACTACATTTGCAAGCTTCCAAGCTTCTGGAACTAAACCTGTTTCTAATGACTTGTTAAATAAAAATGCTAATGGGCTACTTAACTCATCTCTGCATTCTTTTAATACTCTAGCATATATCTCGTCAGGACCAAGCGATTTTTGAGGTTTCAGTTTGTCAATACACGAACAAATATATCACAGAAAAACGGAGAGAGAACCCACCAAAGATAAAACCCAGAAAAGGGGATATAAAACACAAAACAAGTAGATAGACCCCAGAAAAGCAGAGATAAAATATATAACAAGAAAATAAACCCTCGGAAAGCAGATATAAAACAATATTATATAAAAACCCCAGACAAGGGGAGATAAAACACACAACAAATATATAAACCCCAGAAAAGGGGAGATAAAACACAAAAACAAATATATAAGCCCCAGAAAAGGGGATAAAACACAAAAACAAAGAAAATAAACCCCAGAAAAGGGGAGATAAAACACAACACATATATAAAACCCAGAAAAGGTGAGATAAAACACAAAAACAAAGCAAATAAACCCCAGAAAAGGGGAGCTAAAACACACAAAAAATATAAACCCCAGAAAAGGGGATAAAAAAGATATAACCAAGAAAATGGGAGATAAAACAAAAAACAAATAATTAAACCCACAGAAGTGAAGATAAAACACAAACCAAGAAGATAAACCCAGAAAAGTGAAGATAAAACATAGAAAAGGTAGACAAAAAACAGAAAAGAAAAGAAGAAAACATAAAAGAAAAGAAAAAACATAAAAGTAGATAAAACTCAGAACAGCAGAGATAAAACACACAAACTCAGAACAGCAGAGATAAAACACACAAACTCAGAACAGCAGAGATAAACCACAAAAACTCAGAACAGCAGAGATAAAACACACAAACTCAGAACAGCAGAGATAAACCACAAAAACTCAGAACAGCAGAGATAAAACACACAAACTCAGAACAGCAGATAAAACACACAAACTCAGAACAGCAGATAAAACACACAAACTCAGAACAGCAGATAAAACACACAAACTCAGAACAGCAGAGATAAACCACAAAAACTCAGAACAGCAGAGATAAAACACACAAACTCAGAACAGCAGAGATAAACCACAAAAACTCAGAATAGCAGAGATAAAACACACAAACTCAGAACAGCAGATAAAACACAAACTCAGAACAGCAGAGATAAAACACAAACTCAGAACAGCAGAGATAAAACACACAAACTCAGAACAGCAGAGATAAAAGACACACACAAAGAAAAAAACGAAGAAAGGTTGAGATAAAACACACAAGAAGAAATCACTGAAATAACAAAAAACAAGATAAAACTCAGAAAAGGAAACAAAGAAAACACCCAATGAAATACAACAGAATAATAATAATAATAATAATAATAAAAGTAATAATACACATAATGATACTACTACTACTACTACTACTAATAATAATAATACAAATAATAATGATACTACTACTACTACTACTACTACTACTAATAATAATAATAATAATACAAATAATGATACTACTACTACTACTACTACTAATAATAATAATAATAATAATAATAATAATACAAATAATGATAATAATAATAATAATAATAATAATAATAATACAAAAAATAATGATACTACTACTACTACTACTACTACTATTTTTTATTTTATTTTTTTAAACCACTCAGTCTGTGCATCCCCTCTTTGGACCCTAGACCAGGTCAGAATAGTCATCAAAGCGCCTGACTTCGTTGTCATTCAGCTACTTCCTATTCCGGGGTCAGCACTCAGACTCATCATCGTGGATTACTACTACTACATTGATTTTTATTTAATATTTTTCATACATTTCATGTTACTACTACTACCATCACCACCTCCACCACCACCACCACCACTACCATATATTTAATATTGTACACATACTAAATTTCACAAGCATCAGATACTACTATTCTACACCATGCAACTTCAATCCAGTCTCCTTCCTATGCGACCCTCTGCCACTGCTGCCTCGTAGTCTACTTCTGCCACTATCACTGGTTGTGGTGCAGACCTTCTTGTTCCCCGCAGGCATAGTAGTGCTGATCTGAGCAATGAGAAAGATAGACGGCATCTTATCCAGGCTACGACGTGGCTCCTAGGCTGTTGCTTCTTCTCTGCGATGATCTCTGCTAGCCTTGAATAGAAGCACTGGGCCCTGGGTCCCATCCCTCCTGATGTGGTGAAGACTAGTGGGGTAAAGCTGCCATGTTCGACGTGTAAGATCCTTTCTCCATATGTCCTGACCTTCTCTCGTTCGTTCCTCTTGTGTGCAGCCTCCAGAGACAGCTCGCTGTAGCTGTGGGCCATTGGGTCAAATACTCTTATGTCAAAGAACGCTCGCTGTGCATTTGTCCAAAAGCCTCTTGCACTAACGTCCAATCTTGCTTCAGTGGATGTATTGGCCGTCCTGTGCTGCATGATCTCTTCATCCAAGGGAATGAGTGATGGTTCGCTCACCACATCTCTACACACCTCCCTGAGCATGTTCGCTGTTACATCTCTTACTTCATCGTGCCTGATGCTGATGAATCCTCCTTTCTTACATATCATGGTGTGGTCTGTATCGTTGATGGTTCCACAAACGCATCGATCGGGCAGTCCTTCAATCGGCCAATCATACCTCAGTGCAATAGCATCATTAAATTCTTGTTTGTTGAGATTGAAGCTTTTTGCCTTGATTGGTAGTGTTGTCAGCCAATTTGAAGCGCCCGTTTCTTGTGCTATTTGTAGTGTTCTTGTTTGTCTCGGGTGAAGTTGTCCCATCAATTGTGCCAGGTCATTTTTCTGTGAGTTTTGCCTCTCTGACATGATGGTCTTTCTGATGTTGTAGATGTCTGCCTGGTCTACTTCACCGTCAGAATCTTGTGCTATGATACGGTCAGTGAGAGATCCTGTTATCTTTACTGAGTTCTGGTATTCCGTTACCGCCCTCTTCACTGGGTCGATGATTCCCATCCCTCCCAACCTAGGAGGCAGTGCGAGCAGCTCCCTCTCTGTATCATTCGGGGTGTGCAACTTTATCCACGCTGGGATGAGTTTGTCTCTGATGGCATCTTCCAGCGGTTGAAGTAATGCGCTCACATTTGGAACGGTTCTCATCAAGTAGGTCCAGCGATGTTTGACCCCATATGTGAATGCCGAATACGCGGCCTGTGGTTCCGTCTTTGCAATATTGGCCAGTTTCTCAATTTCTTTTACCCATTCTCTGACCTTCTCCTCTATGTATTTGTTCTTGAACTCTTCCGTGCCGATCACCGCCCCAAGGTGACGCTGTCCGTCCTTTGTTACTACCACTTCACTACCGCTGAAAGCTTCTACCGCCCTTTCATAATGTTCTGTTTTTACTATTAGTATTGACTTTCTGGCATTTCGATGGTACCCTATTTTTGGTCCTACCTCTGATATTTGCTCCCACCAGTGCTTGAGATTGTTGACTTTTCCCGCTCCAGTGAGATCGTCTGCATAATAATAATAATAATAATAATAATCTTCTGGTTACTTATATAGCGCCCGTATATCCTCCTTCGAGGATTCACAAACGCTTGGCTTTCTTTAGTCTACCAGAGACCATTACCCATCCCCCTTGCTCATGGGGAGATGGTAACCGCCGGCTATATCCCAGAAAAACTTTTCAATCTGAGCGGGGATTGAACGCGAAACCTGCAATAGGCCACCTGCTTTACTTGCGTCGCCTCATGGCTTGTTAAGGTTAGCAACACTGAGAGACCTAAGGCGTACATTGCCATTGCTACTGGGTCACCTTGTGTGGTTCCTTCCATTGATTTCAGAGGTGTTCCCCTTCGTGTGTTCTGGTTGTTTACTATGAAGAGGTCCGCAGGCCTTTTATAGGTGTTCTCTACATAGGTGGCAAAACTGGGGCATTTTACTTTGATGTTATGTATTGCCGTCTTTCTGTTGATGGTGTTAAAGGCGTTTGTTGCATCCACTAGCAGCTACTACTACTACTACTACTACTACTACTACTACTACTACTACTACTAATACAAAACAAACAAATAATGATAATAATAATAATAATAATAATAATAATAATAATAATACAAAAAATAATGATACTACTACTACTACTACTACTACTACTACTACTACTAATAATAATAATAATAATAACTGGTATATTGTTCAATACTAGTAATATATGTGTGTGTGTGTGTGTGGATTATAAATACTGGCTATCATCTTCAGTATGTTGCAAACTATTCTCTCTCTCTCTCTCTCTCTCTCTCTCTCTCTCTCTCTCTCTCTCTCTGAACATTTCATATATCAAAATTAATGATAAGAATTAATTGTCATTATTTAGCTAATACATATTGTTGTACTGGTTATATTTCTGGGTGTATCATTTATTGTAGTAATTAAAAAGAAAAGAAAAAAAGAAAAAAAAAAATAGCACTGACGATATATTTCCCTTTAACCATTATTTTTTTACGTCAACATAATGTGTGTGTGTGTGTGTGTGTGTGTGTGTGTGTGTGTGTGTGTGTGTGTGTGTGTGTGTGTGTGTGTGTGTGTATATATATATATATACATGCGTGTGTGTGTTTGCGCTTCTGTGTATATCAAAAGTAGAACCCTAAATCATTTAAATGTGCCCCAAATTATATATACCAAAAGACTCACAATGGGCCCAGCGAAAAGGAACATTCTATAAGATATTCATTCACACTCAGGCTGGCTCGGATTTATGTGGATAGAAGCATTGAACATCGCTGAATAACATTGCAAAATTGAAGTACGCTAAACAGAACTCCTTGACAAAAAAAAAAAAAAACAAAAAAAAACGCACGCACGCACGCACGCACACACACACACACACACACACACACACACACACAATATAAAACTATCCATTGATCACTTGCGAGTTTGAGGCTATAAGGAAGTTGGAACCGTAAACATCGGTATTAAACCTAAATGCAAATAATAATGTAGGTTTCTGATGGATAGACAGTATGGTGATGGATAGACAGTATGGTGATGGATAGACAGTATGGTGAATTTGGTTTTATAACGAAAATATTGGTATAAAACAGCAATGAAATAATAATGTGGATTTCTGAAGGACAGAAAGTATGATGAATTGGGTTTGATGTATTTATGAATATACTGCGGCCGTATTTTAGCTGGTAACTGTTTAATCCCTTTATAATTATATTCTAGGTATATTTAGACGATTTTGTGCAGTTTAAGAAGGATCTGTGGTAGTAAAAAGGGTTGTTGTTGTTGTTGTTGTTCCCCAAGCTGCCTGGCCGAACAGCCCCAAGGCCCCGAGCAAAGCCAAGGCCATAACCGAGCGCCCCCACACAACCCTCCCTGCTTACCACAATAAAGCCTGGGTGACCGAAGCCACTCCATGGCGGGGAGCTGAGGAGGGTGCGGAAACGCCCGGGAAACCAAAGCCCCACCCAGGGCCCTGTGCCCCTCAGCAATTATGAAGAGAATTCTGAGGGCCAAAGGAAAAATGTGACGCTTTGACTTCCAATCTTGGTAGATTGGGAGGTCAATCCACGGAAGAGACGCCGTCACTTGAGATCTAGAAAATATAGAAGTAAAAGGAACAGTCAGAGTAAGCTATGAGTAAAAAGGGTTAAGTGAGATAGTTCGAAGCCTGTTAATTGCTGGAGGCCTCTTTAAAACTGAATATAATCGTCCAATACTAGCCAGGATATAGTTAAAAGGACGGCGCCGGTACAGAATGGGTAAATAATACGAAAACTTTAGAATATCGGCAGTTTCTAAGCGCTGGTCGAATACACCTTAGTTTACTATAATTTGGTCTTATTTTCGTGCATATAAATTCCCAAGTTGTATGGTAAATGGTCGCAAGTCTTCCTCAAAGCCAAACTATAGAAGATCTGCAATTTATCGGCGCTGGTCAACTATGCATCAATATACTGTCATTTGGTATCGTTTTCGCTCAAATATAGTCCAAATTGACTGTCATTTAGTCTCGTTTTCGCTCAAATATAGTCCAAATTGACTGTCATTTGGTATCATTTTCGCTCAAATATAGTCCAAATTGACTGTCATTTAGTCTCGTTTTCGCTCAAATATAGTCCAAATTGACTGTCATTTAGTCTCGTTTTCGCTCAAATATAGTCCAAATTGACTGTCATTTAGTCTCGTTTTCGCTCAAATATAGTCCAAATTGACTGTCATTTAGTCTTATTTTCGCTCATATAAATTTCCAAGCTGTATGGTAAATGGTCGCAAGTTTTCCTCAAAGCAATAGAACACGCCTTGGATAGACAGCCTTTCACACCAGTCGAGTACACCCATAAATATGAATGCCAAACTACACAAATCTCGTTGCTAAAAGATTGGTTAAGGGGCGGGCGGGCAGGGAGGGGGGGGGGGGGGGGGGTTTCTGGACCCCCTTCTCCCACATGCTTAGACCCATTAGTTTTCAGATAGACGTTTGCCCCATTAGTTTTTCGATTTTGAAACCTTTCGCCCCATTTCTTTATCAATATTAAGACGTATCGTTCCATGTAGGTGTCATTTTTTTCCTGGCGAGCGATAACGAGCCTGTAATTTTAAAGGGAACCGGCCTTCGGCCGGGACATTTTTCTACCGAAAAATTTATAAATATATCTTGAAAGGGGGTCTAGGAGTTTTTTTTAAAGCTTGATGGAGGAAACTCAAAATTTTTAAATAAATACACACACTAACATAATATTATCAATGTGGCAGGTCAGGTGAAGGTATTGAGGGATAAGCCTTTACAACGGCACCTCGTACCTACTTTTCCAAGAGTGTTGAGAGGGGAAAAGGAGTGTTGGAGCTCTAGGAAGCTGTTGGAGTGGCTTTGTTATGTGTTATTAGTCTGTATGATAAGCCTTTACAACGGCACCTCGTATCTAGAGAGAGGAAGCTGTTGGAGTGGCTTTGTTGTATGTGTTATTAGTCTGTATGATAAAGCCTTGACAACGGCACCTCGTATCTACTTTTTGAAGAGAGGGGAGAAGGGGTGTTGAAGAGCAAGATGAAGTTTTAGGGTATGAGATAGGTATGAGATAGGGTATGAGATAGGGTATGAGATAGGTATGAGATAGGGTATGAGATAGGGTATGAGATAGGGTATGAGATAGGGTATGAGATAGGTATGAGATAGGGTATGAGATAGGGTATGAGATAGGGTATGAGATAGGGTATGAGATAGGTATGAGATAGGTATACAAGATCATTAGGTATATTGATAGTGATATACCTGTCTATCATAATACTACCAGGGTATATTACTGACAATATACTTTATGGGGGGATGGTTCACTTTATGGGGGGATGGTTCACTTTATGGGGGGATGGTTCACTTTAAGGGGGCATGGTTCACTTTTTGGGGGGATGGTTCACTTTAAGGGGGGATGATTCACTTTAAGGGGGGATGGTTCACTTTAAGGGGGCATGGTTCACTTTTTGGGGGCATGGTTCACTTTAAGGGGGCATGGGTCACTTTTTGGGGGGATGGTTCACTTTAAGGGGGGATGGTTCACTTTAAGGGGGCATGGTTCACTTTAGACGTTTAAGGGGGCATGGTTCACTTTAGACGTTTAAGGGGGCATGGTTCACTTTAAGGGGGCATGGTTCACTTTATGGGGGATGGTTCACTTTAAGGGGGGATGGTTCACTTTATGGGGGCATGGTTCACTTTATGGGGGGATGGTTCACTTTATGGGGGGATAGTTCACTTTTTAGTCGATATTTTCATATATTAATTATTTTTTTAGTTTCCTCCCTAGAACTCCATCAAACTTTAAAAAACAACTCTAGGATCCTCTTTCAGGATATATTTGTACATTTGTCGGTAGACAAATGTCCCGGCCAAAGACCGTTCCTCCTAAATTACAGGCTCGCTACCGCTTGCCAGGAAAAAAAATCGACACCTAAATGGTACGAAAGGTATTAATATTGACAACATAAATGAGGCACAAGGTCTCAAAATCGTCAAACTAACGGAACGAACCTTTTAAAATCTCAAAACAAATATGCTAAACATGAGTGAGATGGGGGTTCAGAAAACCGACCATCCCCCCTTTAGAAAAGTATATTATTATGGCCACTTTATCATACCCTTTCATACCTTTCAAAACCCATATTTTTCACAATGGAACTGCCAAAAATGCGCTTTATAGGAATTCCTCGTGTATAATAAACATAATTACAGTACAGTAGGGTAGCATGGTAGATATATTACAGTATAGTGGGGTAGCATGGAAGATATATTACAGTATAGTGGGGTAGCATGGTAGATATATTACAGTATAGTAGGGTAGCATGGTAGATATATTACAGTATAGTGGGGTAGCATGGAAGATATATTACAGTATAGTGGGGTAGCATGGTAGATATATTACAGTATAGTAGGGTAGCATGGTAGATATATTACAGTATAGTGGGGTAGCATGGTAGATATATTACAGTATAGTGGGGTAGCATGGTAGATATATTACAGTACAGTAGGGTAGCATGGTAGATATATTACAGTATAGTGGGGTAGCATGGTAGATATATTACAGTATAGTAGGGTAGCATGGTAGATATATTACAGTATAGTAGGGTAGCATGGTAGATATATTACAGTATAGTAGGGTAGCATGGAAGATATATTACAGTATAGTGGGGTAGCATGGTAGATATATTACAGTATAGTAGGGTAGCATGGTAGATATATTACAGTATAGTAGGGTAGCATGGAAGATATATTTAGCAGCCTTGTATACTGTGTGTGTGTGTGTGTGTGTGTGTGTGTAAATGTTTTAGTGATATGTACCTAAACGCAAAATTACTATTGAATACTTATGAAAAGAATTTGTTGATAGTTTATGTGTGTGTCTGTGTGTGTGTGTTGTGTGTGTTGTGTGTGTGTGTGTGTGTGTGTAGGAAAGACGACGAATCAAGCACCAGTATTCTTCAGCTTCTGTTAAGGTAAGGACAGTAACACCCATACTCTCGCTCTCTTTTAGTCTCACTATTTCTTTCTTTCTTCCATATTATTTGGTCTTATTTATGTAGCTCTCTCTCTCTATTACTCTCGCTCGCTCTCGCTCTCTTAGTCTCGCATTTTAATTTTTCAATTTTTGTTTTGTATTTATATACTTACGTAGGGGTCTCTCTCTCTCTCTCTCTCTCGGCTGACAAGTCTATTTAATTATGAATTGATAATATTAATTAATTTATGTAATAATACAATCAGTTTAGTGAATATTAATTTATGTAATAATACAATCAGTTTAGTGAATATTATGCATTTTTTAATAGCTTTATTTTATTTTTTATTTTATTGTCTCTCATCCAACCCCTTCAGCACGCTTTGTTACCTTTGATTATGGCTAAAATTAGACGATTTTGTGCAGCTTAAGAAGGACCAAGGCTGTTCAGAAGGCTTATCGAGATCGTCAAACTTTAATAAATACCCCCAAGACCCACCTTCGAGCTTAATTTGTACATTTTTCGGAAGAACAATGTCCCCTCTGAAGCTCGGTTCCTCCAAAATTGCAGGCTCGCAATTGCTCGCTAGGCAAAAATCTACACCTAAATGGCACGAAAGGTTTTATAATTTATAAAGAAATGTGACGAAAGTTCTTAAAATTGACAAACTCTTGTGGCGAACGATTTAAAATCTCTAAAACTAATGGGGCTAAACATGAGGGAGAAGAGTCCAGAAAAGAAAAAAAATTCCCCTTAATCAAATCATCTCATTAACTCTTTACCCTAACTCGAAGGTTCATAATGGGTATAGATTTGTGTTTTAAAAGCCTGTCAGGCATTCACGATCTCAATACCGATTACCACCGAACAAGAGACCACAGACATGCTGTGAGCTTGTTCCGAGGCAATTCAAAAGTGTCGCGAAAAAGTTAATGTAGGCTGGAGTGCGCCACGTTGGAAGGAAAAAAAAATCAAGAATGCTTGAATTTTACAGAGCTAGTCGGCGGGTTCAAACAATTCGGCTGGCAACAGAAGCACCCCGATGCATCTGCGGTCATACCCATGGTGCACCTGCAATGCACCTCTGGTGACCGTAGGAATGCCTCCAGTAATTTTTGACATATCCCATTTGAGTGGTGACTACTTTTGGTACATACCGATGCATGACAGCGTGCATGATGCAGGGGCACCATTTCTCCCCACAGGTGCATCACCGGGGCTCCTGCAGCAATCATAAGTGGCACGCCCACCCTGGAGAGGGATCACTAGGAATTCCCACGTACAGTTGGTCAAAGTTCCAGCTGACCCACCCTCGCTCTGGGGCTCGCAGAATTAGCTGGCAATACTGGTGTAGTTGCCAATCAGTGGATATAATAACTTGAATATTTAAGCAAATCTACGAGCTTTGGGTGAATGTTCGGAATCATACATAGCGATGTATGCATTTGTATTTGAGATAGGCTTACTTTCCCTTGTTTAGTATATGTTCTAACAATGATATAGCCGAAATCAGATCTACCAATCCCAATCTTTGTGAGACACACCTCCTTCCTACACCAGTATTGCCAGACAATTCTGCGAGCCACAGAGCGAGGGTGGGTCAGCTGGAACTTTGACCAACTGTACATCGGCTCTTTGACGAATTATACAGGTCAGTCACAGTTTTTGAATGTGTGAAAGGGTCTTTAGAGTGTACAAAACTAATTTTCTTTTCCTTCAACAGCGGGATGGATGCCCGGGTGACTCAAGCATTATTAGTGGTGATGGCGGTAGGGTGGTGTGGGGTAGAGTCCAGCCCTTCGCCACCCCAGCTGTTCCACCGGCTGGGTCCTGGCCGCTGCGGGGACCCCTACCAGACCCTCCTTCAGGTCTCCCACATCCGCTGTGCCACCGTCTGTGCTAGAGGTCTGTACACTCAGGCATGGCCAACAATTATGATGTACACTCGAGGACAACAATCGTGGCCTTGAGTTTGTTAAGCTCTTTTCGAACTGAAAGGAATCTTCTCATTAATTCTTTACCTAATAATTACGTTAGAAGTTATGTTTTGCTGTTAGAGGATTCATAGTGAGCCAAGATGTGTGTCTTAGAGTGTACTTATTTGATCTCCACATACGAGTTTGTTTTTGTTATCAATTTTGTTTTTGTTATCAATTTTGTTTTTGTTATCAATTTTGTTTTTGTTATCAATTTTGTTTTTGTTATCAATTTATGTATTTGTTCATGCAAACATTTTGATCATGGCCTTAACTCTTAATTCTCGGCTCATTCGTAGTATAGGTCTCTTGCAATACAATCATAAACGACTGACAGTTCTGGTGTAATTATTTGATCTCCACCTCAAATTTCCTTCTATGCTATCTGGTCTTGGGCATCAGACGTAAATCAATACATAATGGAGAAAGTTAAGTTATCTAAACAATATTAGATAAGAGAAAATAAAAATTTAAACAAAAGTGTAAAAGTTCTGGTGAAATAATTTGATCACCTCAAAATTCGTTCTACGTTATCTGGTTTGGGGCATCACACGTACGCCCATGAATCAATATTGTTCACATGTGTGGAGAGGTTCCACCCACACCAAATTTCTCGAAAAGGTAGAGTCAACAGCATTTTGTTTCATCATACCTCATCTTATTAATTCCCTTCAATATCGCTCTACACGCCGCAATGTTGCATCACTCTCACTCTTCTACCGCTACTACAATAATCAGTGTTTTTCAGAGCTCTCTCAGTGTATACCTCCTCTCTTGGGAGAGTATGGAGCACCCGACTTTCAACACATTCCCACCCTTACTCTGTCTAACTTTTTAACTCAAGAGTGAACTAATATTCGTACAACTCTTCAAAAAAGTACCTAGATGTGGGGGGTTCGAACCCTGGTCAAGTTGGACTGTTCTCTCCCCTGACAGACGTGGTGTGTGCAGGGTTTGTGATGCAGGGAGGGGCTTCGAACCCTCTCCAGGACTGTCAGCTGGTCCAGAACATCACCACCACCACCACTGATCAGGACCCGGCCTACACATGCTTCAAAAAAGGTAAGAGGAGATTTGTGTGTATTTGTGTGTATTTGTGTGTATTTATTCATTTGTGTGTATTTATTCATTTGTGTGTATTTATTCATTTGTGTATTTATTCATTTGTGTGTATTTATTCATTTGTGTGTATTTATTCATTTGTGTGTATTTATTCATTTATATACTTTTGTATTATTTTCTTTAGTTTTTCTACCGAAAAATGTACAAATTTATCTAAAAGAGGGGTTTTGTGTGTGTGTGTATTTTTTCTGGATGAGGAGAACAAAGGGCAAAACTACCTGTGACGAGTGCCTCCATCAAATTTAAAGGAGTGACAGCGCCAAAATAAAGGAATATTCGAGCCAAAATGCCTGGACACATGGAGTTTGAAGCAATTTAAGCCATATGATGAGGGAAAGATGGATTCAGTGAAACAGTTCCAGAGCTCAGCTATTGAATACAAAAAAGATTCGGAACATCGTTTCACTCTTGGATTGGAGAGTTGCATAGAGTAGAGGTGGGATTGTGTTGCAAGACGGGTGCTATGTACTCTACGTAGAGGAGTTGGTATATTCTGAGAGAGCTCTGACGAACACTGATTATTGCAATAGCGGTAGAACAGCAAGAGAGATACAACATTGCGGCGAAGAGAGAGACTGCAGAGTTGGCGAGCAGACGAGAGCCAATGAAACGAAAGGCTTTCCCCTCCACTCCGACAAGAAGCGCTGTGTGAGAGGATCCTCCCCACACATGCGAACAACACTCAACACATGGGATATATATATATTGTTACGTATCTTGATCCTCAAGTGGTTAACTTGATGAATCTAGATAGCACAGAGATATATATTAAGGTATCAGTCAGCTGAAGGCAAAACAAAAGTAAAATCTAATAAAATAATTTCCTGTTGTTGCTTCCTTTCCTTTTGGATCTTAGGACTTGGTATCCTTTATTGACTGATACTCTTTACTTATGAAAAATACTGAAACTAATTAAAGTCATGTAGTATTTATAAAGAATTATTATTTAACCGAAGCTTAGTAGGCTATGGTTATGAACCGAATAAGTTATAGCTAAAGAAGGACTATTAATTTTATAAAAAGTCTTGAAAGATAAATATTAAAGTAAGAATATTTCGGTCTCTACCCTTTTTGAAATGAATAGATAGTTTTCTTCTATGTCCTTTTATTTATATTTAATGTAATTATTCTTAGTTCTTGTCTTACGTTAATAGTATTATATTATTATTATCATCAGGAGTAATATCAAAGTCACATAAAAAGTTAGATATATATTTAATAATTAGTTAAATTTATTTCTTAACCACGTAACATTGAAGTTTGATTATGAGTAAATAAAGTTACAGGATCGTTTCATAGATTCGATTCAGGTCTCACTCAAATAATATGAAAAGCAAAATATAATATTTTGAAGCAAAAGAATTTTCTTCAGCTTAGAAAATCACTAGAAGTAATATTAACACAGCCATGTTAGTTTAAGGCGATATTACTAATAAGAGACAATAGCATCACCGTACTAAGCACCATTAAGCACTGTAAGCTTAATTCAAAGAAAATGAAAGAACTCGTAAGTATTAATATAAAACAATAGTATTACTTTCATCATAACCCAATTACTTAAAGAGTTGCTTTAGTCCACAAGTTAGTCAACTAAAATAGTTAAGTACATAATAATAGCGTTAACGTTAATTCCCAATCAAATAGTTAAGTACATAAATAGTAGCGTTAACGTTAATTCGCAATCAAATAGTTAAGCACGTAATAGTAGCGTTCACGTTAATTCCCAATTAAATAGTTAAACACATTACACACATTAAACACATCACGTTAATTCCCAATCACATATCTCACTAACCAACATAACATAAGTGTTTACACCGAACACACTTAACACACATTTATATAATCTGACTGACAGTCACAATCCCATTATAATACTTCACCCCGTCTTCCTCCAGCTGCAAGTTCACCTTCCCCAACTCCAAATGAGACTGATTTGAATGCCCACAACTCGGGTCTTATATACCAAGCAATGATGGTGTAGGAACGAATCAGGAGGCGGCGGGTGGTGCGCGCTCCAATCATAGCTCCTCGAATCACATAACAGGTGTGTCGTCCACTCACAGCTCCTGGCGTCGATCATACGTCATAGCATCGGTCATCGAGGTATGGGGCGAGCTGGTATGGGGCGAGATGGTTTGCCCACTCGCTCGTTCGCTCGCTAGTCTGCTTCACCACTTGGGTAGTTTGGCTCCTTGAACTCTAATTCTAACTCTTAAATTAACATACAGGGCTCCGTATGTCAGACCTCCCCCCTAGAAAAGAGTTTAAGGAGTATAGTACATAATATTAAACATAATACATAAATAGATTCACCACCAGATTGGCAACAGCAAGATTATAAATGAGGATATAATAAGGATATCACCCAAAGTAGGCAACGTCTCCAGGTACCACATCAGAACATAGCCGGAACGTAGCTGGAGAGTTATTCGAACTGCAAGGCATCTCACAGCTGAAGGCTTAAAAGCGCACTACAAAAGCATGATATTTACCTCGCTACAAGGGAGAGCTAATTGCCAAAATCCTCTCATTAAATGAAACTTACTGCTGTATGAGGCCAACCCGGTAAATGCAATCTTTGATCCGTGGCAGTGGGTAGGTATCGTTCTTTGTGACAGCATTGACTTGCCTATAGTCCCTACAAAACCCATGGCTCCCGTCTGGCTTCGGCACAAGTATGACCGGACTACTCCACTGGCTGAAGGCCCTTGTGATCAGCTGGTTTGAAAAAATTAAGTCAAGCTCGACCTGCAGTATACTCCTGCGTTGTGGCGAGACACGGTAGGGGGATAGTTTAATGGGAGTTGCATCCCCTACGTCGATGTCGTGCACGGCCAAAGAAGTGAGCCCTGGAGTATCACGGAACACATTGGGAGACTGAGATAAAACAGAGATTAGTTGGTTCGCTTGATCAGAGGGAAGATGACATAGTTTAGATGGTAATTCCCTCAAAGCCACTGAATTATACTGAAAGTTGGATAGGCTACATGACAAGTCAAAGTCTGCATGGATACCTTCAGGCTCTGGAACAGTCTGTTGCGAGTCAGTAAGAGAACTGAAGACTTTGTCCGCACCAGGCTGCTCACAGGTCCTGACATTCACTGCCACAGTGGGAGAATCTGGAGGAGAGGAATCAGGGGACCTATGGTAGGGCTTCAACATATTTATATGGAATACTTGCGTGGGCTTTCTCCTGTCTGGGGTAGTTACTAGATAATCGGTAATGCTCACCCTCCGAATGATCTTATATGGGCCCCTGAACTTGGCAGATAAAGGTTGGCCAAAAAGGGGGAGCAGGACCAAAACCTCACGAGTAGCAAATAAAAGAAAAGGTACCCCCTTATCCCACTCAACTCCGGTCTCTGTACAATACTTACGTAACATTCCCTTTACTGTCTGATGATATCGTTCGAGAACCCCTTGACTCTCTGGGTGGTAGGTGCTAGACTTTACATGCTCGATACCCAACTCCTTCAGGGACTGCTGGAAAATGTTAGAGGTAAAATTAGTTCCTTGATCACTTTGCACCTCATGGGGGAAACCCATTCTGGTGAAAAATTTGAGCAGTTCCTTGATTACAGTTGGAGCAGAGGTAGTCCTTAAGGGTATAGCCTCTGGGTAGCGAGTTGCCATGTCCATGATAGTTAATAAATAAATGTTACCTTGGGAAGTCTTAGGCAATGGGCCTACAATGTCCACTACCACCCGAGTAAAAGGATTCTCGAAAATGGGCAAGGGCACCAGAGGATGTACAGGCACCTTCTGATTGGGTTTTCCGGTCATCTGGCAAGTGTGACACACTCTACAACACTCCACTACATCTACACGCATTCCTGGCCAGTAAAAGTGGGCTCTGATTCTGTCTAGAGTTTTTCTCACACCTAGGTGTCCTGCCAATGGTATACAATGTGCCATTTCCATGATATCTCTACGACAAGGTTTGGGGACTACTACTTGATGGATGTCCCAAGCCCCGTCATCGATTGGTCTGTGTGGCGGTCTCCACCTTCGCCACAATACTCCTCCTTTGAGGTAGAAACATTCACCACCCTCCTTCTCACATTCCTCTTCACTCACGGACCTGGCAGCTAACTCCTTGCATTCACAATCATCTCTCTGTAGCTCTACCAGGCCGCTAGGACAATTTGGAGGGGTTTCATGGTCATCATTAGGGTCAAGATGAGCCATAAAGGTGTCAGATAAATCCACCTCAGTCACATCATCAGGCACAGTTGGAGCATCATTCACACTCTCATCATCCCTTTCATCAACTCTTACATTCGGTATATTTCTGTCTGAGGGAACTGCTACTCGAGACATTGAACGTTTGTCAGCACACACAGGGAAAACAGTTGGCAACTCCTTGTCGAGCTCACCGGTTAGTGGCTCGTTAACAGGGGAAAGTGACAAAATGGGGTCTGGTCGGACCTTCTCACCTGCTACATCATTCCCCAAAAGGAGTGTTACCCCAGGCACAGGGATATCTTGGGACCTACACAAAGCTATGGTGGCCTCACCCTGTAGTAACTCACATTCAATTTCGCCTTTTACCAAGTATGCATAAAACTGGCCTCCAGCACCTCTCATTACAACTGGTTCGCCAGGTGGGCACTCAGTGTAAGGATTCACCATGAGGGTGCTAGTAGAACCTATGTCTCTCAGAATCTTTACCTCATGCATGCAACCATTTAATCTCACGTTGCCAGATGAAATAAAGGGACGGTAACTGTCCTGCACTGATGGTGAAATTATTATTGGCTTAACCCTAGTGGGTTGTACCACACATGCTACTACACCCCTGTCTAGATGATTTACGTTAGCTGCTAGGTACTCCTTCTGTCGAGAGTCTTGCATTAAAGGAACTTTTGGTGCTAGGTACTCCTGTCGAGAGTCCTGCATTAAAGGAACATTTGGTGCTAGGTACTCCTGTCGGGAGCCCTGCATTAAAGGCACACATGGAATTTGAGATACGGCGGAAACTGTCTGCCCCGATCTCTCGGTTTTTTCCTTGGCCCAGCACTGATAAGCTAGGTGGCCTCTCATGCCACAAAAAGTACATACTTTAGGGGATACGGGAACGTTCCCTCTTTGAGCATTACTATTAGTTTGGGGCCCACCTCTGTTACCATTGCCCTGAGTCGCATTTTTAGTTGGGGGAACAATTCTATTTTGGCTAGCTGGGGAAGACGTTATAGGCTTGTGACTGGGTCTGTCAGATTTGTGATTGGGATACTTAAAATTAGAGCTAGAATTATCGTAGGGCTTCTTTCCACGAAATTTGTTGTTGAGCACGTAAGTGTCAGCCATGTCAGCGGCGTCAGCAAGACAATCTACCTTTTTCCCCTTTAAATGATAGGATACAGAAGAATCAATTTTCCATAGGAAATTTTCTAACAGGACCAACTCCTTCAGATCGTTGTAACTTGTGACTTTCTTACTCTTGACCCAATGATTGAAAGTTTTAGTCATGGTCCTGGCAAATACCTTATGGGTTTCTTCTACTTTCTTCTGGTTTTTTCGGAAAGATTGCCTGTAAGCCTCAGGCTGCAATTGATAGGTTTTTAAGATAGCTTCTTTGAGATTGTCATAATCCTGCCTAACTTCTGCTACTTCTGACAAATACGTGGCTCGAGCCTGCCCTGTCAAAACAGTTTGTAACATAAAAGGCCATTGATCTCTTGTCCACTTCATACCTCCAGCAACTTCCTCAAACAAAACAAAGAAATCCTGCACATTATCCTCAGTGAAAGGTGGAATGACACTAGTCATAGTTAATCCCAGAGGGGGAGCAATTACGGGAGCATTTGTATTGACATTTAGTTGAGCCGTACGATATTGATATTCATATTGTTCGGTCGTTGCTCTGGCTTTTATGCTAGCTTCTTCGGTATTTATTCTGGCTAGTTCTATACTTGCGTTGGCTTGTTCGGTCGTTGCTTTTATTCTGGCTAGTTCTATTGTTAGTCTGGCTTGTTCGAGTTCGAATAATTGATCAATGGTAAAACCAGGTGGCAATTGTTCATCAAGTTGGCTAGGTTTACTAGGGATCCCACCAACTGCTCCGTCACCCTCCCCGCCTTCTACAGGGAACAGGTGGGTTTTTATGGTCTGAGCCACCTCTACTTTAGACATGTTTGAGACAGTTAATTGGAGATGTGAGGCAAGCACTTTCAGTTCGGATTTTGACAGACAGTCAATATCAGGGGCTGTGGGTTCTGATTCTATGAAAACTCGAGCATCTTCGTTATTAATTAGTTGAGGCATGATTAATATTTGATTGTTAAGTAGTGAAACGTTAATGAAACTGAGTGAAACTGTATGAAACGAATCCTGGCGAGGTCGCCACTCTTCTGTTACGTATCTTGATCCTCAAGTGGTTAACTTGATGAATCTAGATAGCACAGAGATATATATTAAGGTATCAGTCAGCTGAAGGCAAAACAAAAGTAAAATCTAATAAAATAATTTCCTGTTGTTGCTTCCTTTCCTTTTGGATCTTAGGACTTGGTATCCTTTATTGACTGATACTCTTTACTTATGAAAAATACTGAAACTAATTAAAGTCATGTAGTATTTATAAAGAATTATTATTTAACCGAAGCTTAGTAGGCTATGGTTATGAACCGAATAAGTTATAGCTAAAGAAGGACTATTAATTTTATAAAAAGTCTTGAAAGATAAATATTAAAGTAAGAATATTTCGGTCTCTACCCTTTTTGAAATGAATAGATAGTTTTCTTCTATGTCCTTTTATTTATATTTAATGTAATTATTCTTAGTTCTTGTCTTACGTTAATAGTATTATATTATTATTATCATCAGGAGTAATATCAAAGTCACATAAAAAGTTAGATATATATTTAATAATTAGTTAAATTTATTTCTTAACCACGTAACATTGAAGTTTGATTATGAGTAAATAAAGTTACAGGATCGTTTCATAGATTCGATTCAGGTCTCACTCAAATAATATGAAAAGCAAAATATAATATTTTGAAGCAAAAGAATTTTCTTCAGCTTAGAAAATCACTAGAAGTAATATTAACACAGCCATGTTAGTTTAAGGCGATATTACTAATAAGAGACAATAGCATCACCGTACTAAGCACCATTAAGCACTGTAAGCTTAATTCAAAGAAAATGAAAGAACTCGTAAGTATTAATATAAAACAATAGTATTACTTTCATCATAACCCAATTACTTAAAGAGTTGCTTTAGTCCACAAGTTAGTCAACTAAAATAGTTAAGTACATAATAATAGCGTTAACGTTAATTCCCAATCAAATAGTTAAGTACATAAATAGTAGCGTTAACGTTAATTCGCAATCAAATAGTTAAGCACGTAATAGTAGCGTTCACGTTAATTCCCAATTAAATAGTTAAACACATTACACACATTAAACACATCACGTTAATTCCCAATCACATATCTCACTAACCAACATAACATAAGTGTTTACACCGAACACACTTAACACACATTTATATAATCTGACTGACAGTCACAATCCCATTATAATACTTCACCCCGTCTTCCTCCAGCTGCAAGTTCACCTTCCCCAACTCCAAATGAGACTGATTTGAATGCCCACAACTCGGGTCTTATATACCAAGCAATGATGGTGTAGGAACGAATCAGGAGGCGGCGGGTGGTGCGCGCTCCAATCATAGCTCCTCGAATCACATAACAGGTGTGTCGTCCACTCACAGCTCCTGGCGTCGATCATACGTCATAGCATCGGTCATCGAGGTATGGGGCGAGCTGGTATGGGGCGAGATGGTTTGCCCACTCGCTCGTTCGCTCGCTAGTCTGCTTCACCACTTGGGTAGTTTGGCTCCTTGAACTCTAATTCTAACTCTTAAATTAACATACAGGGCTCCGTATGTCAGAATATATATATATATATATATATATATATATATATATGTATGTACTAATATACATAGCCTAACCCTTCAGATTTGTCGCCACAAACTGCCTACAGCCAATCAGCAGCCCTAGCTCGGCCAGCTGAGTATGTTGCCATCTATACTCCATCACACCAAAACACAGCAAATGAGTCTTTAGGAGGGGATGGGTAGTTTAGAAGGGGATGGGTAGTTTAGGAGGGGATGGGTAGTTTAGGAGGGGATGGGTAGTTTAGGAGGGGATGGGTAGTTTAGGAGGGGAGGGGTAGTTTTTCTGGTCCCCCTCCTTCATGTTTAGCCCCATTCGTTTTCAGATTTTAAGATGTTCGGCCCATTAGTTTGTCGATTTTAAAACCTTTCGTCCCATTTCTATATCAATATTATGACCTATCGTGCCATTTACAGTAGGTGTCAATTCACCTGCTGAATCTCTGAATCTCTCTCTCTCTCTCTCTCTGATTGTGAGACTAATGTAATTTTATGCTACACAAAGTGAATAATGTTATAGCAATATTTTATGGTATTGAACATACTTTCATAACTGGTGAGAATTACGACGACTCATAACTTGTAATTCAAAACATGTTAAATATGATTGTAACCCAGTTGGTCTTTTGCAGCCACACCAACAACTTCGACCAATGGGACTCTAACCACGACAATATCCACTTCCCCTGCAACAACCACAACAACATCCACTTCCTCTGCAACAACCACAACATCCACCACTTCCCCTGCAACAACCACAACAACATCCACTTCCCCTGCAACAACCACCACAACATCCACTTCCCCTGCAACAACCACAACATCCACCACCCCTGCAACAACCACAACAAAATCCACCACTTCCCCTGCAACAACCACAACAACGTCCACTTCCCCTGCAACAACCACAACAACTTCCACTTCCCCTGCAACAACCACAACAACATCCACCACCCCTGAAACAACCACAACAACATCCACCACCTCCCTTGCAACAACCACAACATCCACTTCCCCTGCAACAACCACAACATCCACTTCCCCTGCAACAACCACAACAACATCCACTACCCCTGCAACAACCACAACAACCCCCAGGCCATCACCAAGTACAGAACTGATCACGATGTCACCGTTCACCACACTGGCTACCGGCCCACCAGTAGAACTATCCTACATCGGCGTCATGGGAGTATACGCCATCGCCTTCACCGAACCCAGCGAGCCCGACTCCTACATAAATATGATTTTGTTTATGATCTTCAACGACGAAACAGCTTCCCCTCCTCCGATTAACCAGAGTAAGATCGTGACAGACGGGGAGGAGTGCCTGGAGGACATGGTGATGGTTGAATTGGATTACATGAATGACCAAAGGATGATGTGCTCGGAGCTGCTTTCCCCCGTCTTTTTAGTGTCCTCCGAGTTTTGTGAAGACGTGTTGCTGAGCGAGGCCCCCAAACCCACACACGAGGACACGTTAGCCTGGCTCAACTGGCTGGTGTGTTCCAAGGACCACGTCGTTACTAAGCTGTTCTGGACGAGTGATGGCACCAAGAAAACCTACACCAAAGTTCACTGTTGCAAAGTGTTTTATTGAGAGATTGTTTTGCGTTTTATTTATTATTATTTTTTGTATTTATTCTGGCTAACATTAGACGATTGTGAGTTTTTTTTTATCATTCGTAGCGCAATGGATAAATGCACTGAATTTCGGTGTGAGCATCCTAGGTTCGAATCCCTGGACTGCCACATGTATTTGTTAATTTCATTAATTGAGTTTAGGAATAAAGTCGGTTGGTGGAGGTAACATAATAATTTGTTAATATATGTTTTTACAGATTATTCTGGCTATCAGTAGACGATTTTGAGTTTTATTTTTAACATTTGTTGATATTTGTTAGTCTTTTTGACAGTTTATTGTGGCTATCATTAGACGATTTTGTAGGTTTTTCTTGTTTTTGTTGTTTTTTGAGTTTAATCTGCATATTATTAGACGAATTTGAAGGTTTATTGTATCACTTATTGTTCTTTTTTTAAATTTTATTCTGGCTATCATTAGACGATTTTATATATAGTTTAGGAAGGATCTGTCGGTATTATATATCTCTACTAACCCTCCGACTTCCATATACCCTTCCTAATCAAATAATATCGTCTCATAATAGCCAAAAAACAGAGCAGAAATTGCGTAATCGGATCTTGCAAGGGATAAGAAAATGTCAAACCACAATTGCCCGAAAAACATTGCCGGAAAAATCGTTGGTGTGACACCAAGTTTGGTTCGTTTTTCTGGCCTCCCTTCTCCCTCATGATTAGCCCCATTGGTTTTGGGATTTAAGACGCTTGCTCCATTTGTTTGGCGATTTTAAGACCTTTCGCCCCACATCTTTGTTAATATTTAGAGCTTTTATACAATTCAGATGTCGATTTTTTCCCTGGCGAGCGATAGCGAGCCTGTATTATAGTAGTAACCAGCCTTCGGCGAAGTAATTTTCTATAATTTGTTTTTATTTATTTATCTTGATAAGGGATCTGGGGGGTGTAGGGAGGCTGAACCTTACACCCCCAATTCAGTCAAAATATAAAAAAAAAAAAAAAAATCTTCTTCTAAAATGCTTCTTTCAACATAGGAGGGCAAAAAAAAAAACATATCGCATCCATAACACCCCCGAACGAACAGGGATTCACCCACACACCCCAATCAACGAAAGTTTTCTCCTTCAGCCAATTTTTTTTTTTTTTTCTAAAAGGCTTCTGTAAACAATAGAAACTATCATATGAGGGCATAAACACCCATATGGCATCCCTAGCGCCCCCCCCCCCCCCCCCCCGTGGCCCCCAATATCATGGATTTATATAAAAATTCTTGAGAAAGTTTGTGTTAGGGCTGCTGAATGAAGCTTTCTACATTAGTTTCCCATACATCTTAGTTCTCTCTAACAGCTTACTAATAGAAAACTTCCTGGTAGGAGAAACTAAGCTATGTTCCCCAAAATTATGGGAATAAAGCTATGATAATAATAGTTTTGAGATTTTTAGAGATCATATATGGCAACTCCCAAGTGTAATGACACTTTTGTATATTGCTCTGCTTCGTTCCCCTTATACACACTATATATAGGACTATACTGTATAGCAAGGGCAGAGCGCTTAGATAATGGCCAAATCTCAAATATTTTCCAAGAGTCGACCTTTTTCATGTCGAAATTTGCGCTACCCAAAAAATATAAATATTATGTATTTTTTTTCAGCACCTTCTATTATTCAATATGGGAAAACGAGAACGTACCGTTGTAGGGGATGCTTGTAGGATACACCAGAACAAAAATTGGAGGAAATTTGAACAATTTTCAATGACTCATTAGATTTTTCATATAGTGCAATGAAATTCGCGCTCGCACGCACATAGAGAGCTGATTTTTTTCAGCGAGTCTTAGTATTTCCATTGGTATTAAGATGGTATAATGCCAGAAACAAAATCTCTTATACAGGGTGAATTGGGGTGTAAGGTTCTGCCTCCTGATGGAGGTTTAGGGAGGAAACTAAAAGTAGAATACAAATATATACATGTATAATTAAGTGAATAAATAAGGCCATCCCCCCTTAAAGAAGAAGTAGTACCGGATTCACCTTCACTTCTTAACCCGGGAGCTGCGGGTAGACTCTTAAGAGTTCCCCCGGCGCACTGCGGGTAGACTCTTAAGAGCAGAGACTTTGAACACGTACCAAAACCGCGCGTTTATAGCCAGGCGGCTGAAAATTGGTGTGGGTATTGTACTACATGTCAACTCTCGATACCACCCCGCCAAACGCTCGCCCCGCACTCGTGCAAGCACCACCGCGCCAGTAACCACGCACTAGTCATGGAGCCTACACGTCCCTCACGCTCGCTCCCTGATGACACAACCAGCCCTCCTTCTGGTGGTGTTAGCCGCCGTGGAAGGCAGAGGGTGGCTGCCAAAGACCCTAGCTACCAGTACGACACGCCCTACAGCTCAGAGGACGAATCACCAGCACCAAAAGCACGTAAAACACGTGCAAGCAGGGCAATGGCACAGAGGTCATTGGTCTTTCGGGACACTGCCACCACGACCCAGGCCACTGCAACAACCACTACCACCACCACTGCCACCACTGCCACCCCTGCCACCCCTGCCACCGGTACCAGCGACGCAGGAGGCCGCCCTAGGGCTGCATTACCTGCGGGGGCAGGAAAAATTAAAGGCACGGGCGTAGGGAAGAGAACCCGTACGCCAGCCACAGTGCCCCTACCACCACCACCAGCCGCCCCTGGCCCAGCTGCCCCTGCTGCCCCTGCCGCCCCTGCCGCCCCTGCCGCCCCTGCTGCCCCTGCCGCCCCTGCCGCCCCTGCCCAAGGAACAGGGAAGGGGAAGGGGAAAGGGAGAGGAAAGCGACTGGGAAAGCGACTGCTGGCCCTGGTGTCCCTGCCGGCCCTGCTGCCCCTGCCGCCCCTGCTGCCCCTGCCGCCCCTGCCGCCCCTGCCCAAGGAACAGGGAAGGGGAAGGGGAAAGGGAGAGGGAAAGCGACTGGGAAAGCGACTGCTGGCCCTGGTGTCCCTGCCGGCCCTGCTGCCCCTGCCGCCCCTGCCCCCCCTGCTGCCCCTGCCGCCCCTGCCGCCCCTGCCCAAGGAACAGAGAGAAGGGCGACAGGCACCACCATCATCTTGCCATCAAGGCCACGCACCACTGCTGCCCCTGCCGCCGCCGCCCCTGCCGCCGCCGCCGCCCCTGCCGCCGCCCCTGCCACCACCTCTGCTGTCCCTGTCCATAAGACTCCCGCACGTGCCAAAGTGACCCGGAAAAATCTTACACCATCTAAGTATGCCGCCCTGCTGTTTGATGGTGATTCGCAGGACATTGGCAGCCCGGGTTTCGACGACGAAGCCCTAGCACGGGACCAAGGGTGGGGGGATTTGGGAGTGGACAGTGGGAGTGAGTCCGACGTCGGTGACGAAAACGAGGAAGGGCATCGTCTGTCGAGTGAAGAGGAGGGTAATGATGATGAAGTGCTGTATCGCGACCATGGAAGCGATATTTCAGACGCAGAAGAAGACGCAGACGACATTCCGATCCCTGGCATGCCTTCGTTCGATTGGTCTGACGGGGTCAATTTTGTACCTGACGTGCCCCAGTTCAATCCTGGGACGTCAGGAACAACTGACAACTGGCCCTGTGATGATCAAGCGAATGAAAGCGACTTCTTCCTCGCTTTTTTCGACATGGAGGTAATGACGTACATCGTTGCCCAAACAAACGCCTACTACAGGTGGGTGTTTGGCAGATTGGACGTCCTTTCTCCAAAAGCGAGAATACGAGGCTGGGTGGATACGACTGTGGAAGAATTTCTGACGTTCTTTGCCTTGTTGTTCCTCATGCCTCTGATCAAGAAGCATGTGTTGCAACACTACTGGAAGCACGACCCTCTCATCGCCACCCCAACTTTCAATAAGTTCATGACTCGTGACAGATTTTTGTTGCTGCTAAGATTTATGCACTTTGCAGACAACGAAAATCCTAACAGGATTGACAGGATATGGAAAGTTCGGGATGTGTTCACTATGTTGTTGGAGAGGTATAGGAAATACTTTTACCCCTTCCTCAATTTGGTGATTGATGAGTCGCTCGTGCTCTTCAAAGGACGTCTTGTTTTCAAGCAGTATATCCCCTTGAAGAGGCATAGGTTCGGAATCAAGCTCTTCGTGTTGTGCGACTGTGAAACTGGAATAGTGCTTGACATGATCGTGTATACAGGCACTGACATTGACATACCGAAAGCCGCTGCCAATGACCCCATGGGCATGTCAGGTGCCATCGTCAGGAAAATGTTGGCACCTTACCTGGGCAAAGGCCACATCATCTACACTGACAACTGGTATACTTCTCCTGCTCTCTGCCAGTTTCTTTATGACAACCAAACGGGGTCATGTGGGACTGTCAGAAAGACAAGAAAGTTTATGCCAAAGTTCACAGGTGATGTCATTCCTCTCACAGATGCCTCCTCCAGTGACACACCTTCAGAAGACGACCTGGCCAAGGAACACCGCGAGAGGCATGTGCGAAGAAGGCGACGAAAGGGGCAGAAATACAAGCAGCTCGAGAAGTGTGGGAAACTGATAGCCCTGAAGTGGAAGGATAAGCGAGACGTCCACCTGCTTTCCACCGTCCACACAGGTGCCCAGGTGGATTCTGGCAAAATCCACTACCGAACCAGGAAGACAATCTACAAGCCCGACATGGTAGTGGACTACACCAAAAACATGCGCCTGGTGGACAAGTCTGACTGTCAGCTGTCAGGTGTTGAGTGTCTGAGGAAGACTGTGAAGTGGTATCACAAGCTCTTCCTCCACCTAGTTGACATAACGCTGAACGCCTACAACTTGTGGTTGGTGAAGAAGGATATGGCCCCAAACCAGAAGCTGAAATTCCGGGAGTTCGTGTACAACGTCTCCTACCAACTCCTGGAGAAGTATGCCACCACCACTCACAGACGTACGGCATGGCGTGGGGATCACGTTCCTGACCGCATCCAGCTGGGTGTCGAAAGACACTACACAACCAACACCGAGCTGATTGGCACTCGTCACAGGCAGGTGCAGTGCACCGTCTGCAGCTCCAGTGTGAGGAAACCCCATGTGACCAAAAGAGTCACCTCAATGTGCGCCGAGTGCAAAGTTGCACTCTGCCTGGGTGACTGCTTCAGGGACTACCACACCTTCAAGAACTACTGAGTGTCGGCCCCTGCCCTGCCCTGCCCTGCCCTGGACTCGCCCCGTGCCCTGCCCTGGACTCGCCTCCTGCCCTGCCCTGCCCTGGACTCGCGCCCTACCTTACCTGACCTGACCTAATTGATCACGCTACCTCATAATGTAACATATATATATATAATGTATAAGTTCCAAAGATGTCCCTGTGATATAGCTTTTACATTATATAATTGTATGTTTCATTATTTAGTTTATAAGTTTCAAAGATTTACATGTAATATGCCTTATTTTTTTAGTATATCAATATATATGTTTGTTATTAGCCTAAGTAATGTGTATATAATTATTTTCTTACCTCAAATGAATTGTACAAAAATAAATATGTTTCAATAAATCATGTCAAACCTACTATGATAATAAAATAAAACAATAAAAAAAGAAAAAAAGAAAACAAGGTCATGTCATTGTATTCTTACAATATGATATATTCTATGAATATTTCATATTGTTTGAATACAATGGCATGATCTTGTAAAAAAAAAAATTTATAAAATTTTTCTAGACAATATAAAACCCCCATAACCCCCTCCTGGATTCGATCCCACTACCCTACGACACTTTGAGTTTTCCAGTCCGCGACCTTACCAACCATGCCACAGGAGCTCATACCAAATATCACTCAAAACTTCGTGTGTACAATCGAAATGACAATATACAAAAAAAATGAATTATCCCACCAATTTACGTTTGTAAATTGATGGGATTATCAATTATATCATGCCAAGGTTTATAATAGTTTGTCTCTGTCAAGAATTAGTAATTATATAACTTTATTCTGTCAAAAATTGCCCAAACACTCAGCAAAATTGCCCCTCTCAGTGTGACTCCACTCATTTTCACACGGTCAGGCGGTCACGAGGTGACCCTTGCCGCCTTGATCCTTGCTACAGCAGCACTGGCTGGGAACAAAATTGGTATAAATACAATAATGGATAAACTACTCTTCACAAATACATTTGTTTAATATTGTAAATAAAAATGAATAATAACTGTGTGGGTGTCGAAAATTGCTCAACCAGCTTTCTTATGTCTCGCCTACGCGCGTATATTGGATTATACATAGTCATGACTGTCATACAAATAATTGCAGTAGGTCTCGAATATACATTTAGATTGCATATTACTTCGAAATAAATAAGTAAACGTTTCTCTGGTGGCAATCTACCCTTTCGCAGGTGTAAGGAGACACCAGTCTATATTTAGCCCTCTATCACAGGCAATCTGCCTGTGTTGACTCAGCACCGTCGCTGGTGGTCTATAAATATAGTACTTTATTTACAGTCAATGGCCTACATGTTTCTGTGGTACTTCACATGTGTCTAAAATGCAATGTCTGCTTGCATAAAAATGCAATTCTGAAGTCCATGTACGACATACGCATGTCTCAGTTTCTCTCTCTCTCTCTCTCTCTCTCTCTCTCCATTCCTGACTCATGTTTATGTAGACCTGTTGATGGCAACGAACACCAGCCATCTGGTAGACATAAGGGTCAAAATACCAAACATCAATACGCCTGGGGCGCCTCCACAATTATCACTAAGCTGGTTATCTATCTAGAGATCTGCCTGACTTCCATCTCTCCACGACTCACTCACTCACTGCACCCCTGCATGCCTCCCTCCCACCCACCCACCCCCCCCCCACCAACCCCCCCTTTCAGGCTCCCGTCTGCTAGAAACACATTCACAATTTGCGTAAATATCGCATCAATTCGGCTATATGCGGTATATTCCTTGTTATATGGGACGCCTACATATGTACACGTCTTTATTATAGCATGAGAGTGCTCTAAATACAAGATTGACGTGATATTTATGGCGTAACACACCCTCTCCCCCTTTCATTCCCACAACTCACTCACACCTTGGTTCACGCATAGAAACTCATTGATAATGTGCGTAATATCGCATGAATTGGTTTATATGCGGTATATATTTTGATATATGGCACGTATACATACGTACAAGTCTGTATTAGCGTGACAGTGCTCTACGTACAAGATATACGTGATATGTATGGCGTAAACCACTCTCAGCTCATAAATTGCCGCCAAACCTCCAACACATCTTCATTCCCGCCTAAATATTCTCTTATAATTCCCTTATATATTGCAATTTTGGTCACTATGAGGCATATTCATTGTTATATGGGTGCCCTACACACGTATACATACTCTAAATAGCCTAAAAGGGCTCGAAAAAGGAGATATACGTGATAATACGCGGTAACCCACCCCCTCCTCCCTCTCCTTCTATCCCCTGCGCGCGTAAATATTCGGCAGGGAAATCTCGCCGCTCGATGACAATCTAGCCGCGCGGTGCCATTCGCTCCACATTTTTCAACTACGGACCGTTCCCCTACCCCCCCCAGACATTTTTTGGGGGGTCAAATATATATGGGCCGATGCACGCAAACATTCCCTACACGATGATGTACTTTTTATCGAAATTGGCAATAGGTCCCAAAATCATCATAGGTGCGCACAGTCTTACCCTGTAGAAAACCCCCTGTGCGCCGCGGAGAGGTTAAAGGGAGATTTCCACTAGAGGGATTTTTTTTTTCGAGACCACTTTCTCCCTCATGTTTAGCCCCATTAGTTTTGATATTTTAAGACGTTCGCCCCATTTGTTTGGCGATATTAAGATCTTGAGCCCCATTAATGTCAATGTTAAGACCTTCCGTGTAATTTAGGTGTCGATTTTCTCCTGGCGAGCAATAGCGAGCCTGTAATTGAAGAGGAACCGGACATTTTTTTTGGCCGATCGATAGCAAAATAAATAGATCTGTAATTTAGAAGGAACCGGCCTTCGGCCGAAACATTACCGTACTCTACCGAAAAAATTACAAATTTATCTGGAAGGAGTGGCTTGGGGGTATGTTTTTAAACTTAATGAAGGTCTTGGGAGGATATATAATATATTAATTTAATCAATAAATAAACGAACAAATAAATACAAATTAATACAAATTTGCCCAAACGACTCGGCCAGCTTTGCATACCAAAAAAATAAAAAAAATAATGGGGAATGGACCTGAGCAAATAAAATATTGGTGAATATGGGCCTGAGCAAATATAATAATGGGGAATATGGGGCCTGAGCAAATATAATGGGCCTGAGCAAGTAAAATAATGGTGAATATGGGCCTGAGCAAATAAAATATTGGTGAATATGGGCCTGAGCAAATAAAATAATGGGGAATATGGGCCTGAGCAAATATAATAATGGGGAATATGGGCCTGAGCAAATATAATAATGGGGAATATGGGCCTGAGCAAATATAATAATGGGGAATATGGGCCTGAGCAAATATAATAATGGGGAATATGGGCCTGAGCAAATATAATAATGGGGAATATGGGCGAGCAAATATAATGGCATAGAATAGATGTACTGCGTGTGAGTGTGTTCATTATTGATATATCATCTGCTTTAACCCTTAACCAACGGCGCACGACATATGTCGAGTTAAATAAATATGGACTATGTGGCGGTACACCACATATTTCGAGTGCCATTTTCAGCACGTAATGTTGCTCTGAGAGAGAGCTGAGCAGTGGGACGAGCGTAGTAACCTCATGACCGCTCCCCACTAGCGCCGAGGGTGTACTGAGCTGTATTCCACCCTCCTCCACCTCCTCTCACTCGCTACACAGGGAATTATGTAAGGAAATTACCTTTTTTTAGGGTTTTTGCACTCGTGTTGCACGATCGTTGCAAGAGAACCAGTGGTCGTACAAGGATGGTTCGGATGTCATTGAAAAGCTCTGTTTACGCCCATTCAGGGATATATACTTGTTTTACGCTCTGTGTCTTGTTTATGCATGAAAATGAGCACGGAAACAACCCTATTTAGGGTAAATACCTCCCGCTGGGCGGCACAGTGTAAATTACCCTACCACCCGCTGTTTGTGTGTTAAGGGATATATACGGTACACCTGGTTTAATAGTGTATAATTATAGGCTTTGGTGTGCTGTTTGAAATTATTTTATTTACTAGACCAACTTTATTTTTCACTTTTGTAGGCCTCTCTCTCTATCTATTTATCTATCTATCTATCTGTATATATCTATTTGTCTCTCTCTCTCTCTCTATATATATATATATATATATATATATATATACATATACCGGTATATATGTATCTATCTGTCTCTATCTATCCATCTATTTATCTCTCTCTCTCTCTCTCTCTCTCTCTCTCTCTCTCTCTCTCTCTCTCTCTCTCTCTCTCTCTCTCTCTCTCTCTCTCAACTCTCCCACCGTGACAAGGCAAAAACTTGAGGCAATTATCTATATTATATTAATTTCACCTCAACACCAAACACCTCCAATGAAATTAATGAAAGCAAATATGTGATCCATCGGGATTCGAACCCGGGTTATCACACACAGATTGTTAAACACTCTAACCATTACACCACCAAGGCTATTAAAGGTTTATGCACATGCCTACGACTTAATAGACTTATTATTAAGTAACACCCCGTTCTTAACATTAATCATCAATTACAAAACCCCAATGTACTTGAATAAACTAATGAAAGCATATGGTCCTCCCGGTATTTGAATTCGGGACACCACACCCAGAACATAAGCATCTAAACCACTACACCACCAATACAGTTACCAGATGACGAGTGAGACAATGAGTCAGACAAGTTTTGCAACTGGCTCGACGCACTTAGGCTTCCCCGAGTAGCGGAACCAGACTGACTTTCACACCTTTTGTAGCGGCCACGTATCTCGGGCGTGGTGTCCCGAGTTCGAATCCCGGGAAGACCATATGCTTTCATTAGTTTATTCAAGTACATTGGGCTTTGTAATTGATGATTAATGTTAAGAACGGGGTGTTACTTATTATATTTCAGCTACATTTAGACAATGAAGCTTAGAAAGGATATATGGTAGCTAAAATGATTAATTGAGATAGTCTGTATCCTATTTATTAGTAGAAGTCCATCCTAAGCTGAATAAAATTGTTTAATAGTTGCCAGAATATAATGAAAAGGATATCACCAGTACTGATTGGGTTACATTTTTGGCTGAGTGTAGTTCGACCTCGCGAAACTGCGTCATCCACTGTTTCGCCCCATTAGTTTTGACATTTTAAGACGTTCGCTCCATTAATATGTCGATTTTAAGACAATTAAGACCTTTCGTGCCATTTAGGTGTTGATATTTTTGTCCTGGCCAGTGATAGCGAGCCTGTGATTTTGGAGGAATCGGCCTTTGGCCGGGACATTTTCTAGCGAAAATGTACAAAATAATCTCTAAGGGGGATCTTGAGGAATTTGTTTTAAGCTTGATGGAGGGTGTTACATAATTGTATATTTATTTATTCATTTATTATCATTTTAGTTTCCTCCCTAGGCCTCCATCAAACTGAATTAATTATATTGTTTTTAAGCTTGATGGGGCCCTAGGGAGGAACCTAAAATAATGAAATATAAACTGTCGTTAAGATGTGTTTTTAACATCTTCTTAACGTAAGTATATTGGTTGTGCTTTCGTACTTTAGTGTTTAGAAGTGTTGTGATTAACTTATAATGTTTGTGGTATTTCTTATGTCATTTATTATCTTTGTGATTCTATGTGATCAATTTACTGTACGTACTAGCTGAGCTACACGGCGCTGCCCGGGGAAAAATCCAAGTATGGGCTGTCTATCTTGGGGGAAGAGGGGGGGGGGGTCCGTCGCCCCTCCCCCCGAAGGCTATCCATCTTGAAAACTGAAGGAGTTGTCAACCCCTTATTACAGTATGCATGCTAAGTATGGGCTCTCCATCTTGAAGACTGAGGGAGATCCCCCCCCCCCTCGCTTAAAACCTATTGTGGTACCCCCTTAGTATGCATGCCAAGTATGGGCTCTCCATATTGAATATTGAGGGAGTATTTCGTGAACAAACATGAACAAACAAATGACGCACAGAAAGTGCCTTTCATATAGTAGATTTGGGTTTACCAATAATCTTTCTTCATATCCTCATACTATGTCATTTTTCTTAGGCTTTATGATATTATTGTAATTCACTATGATACTAGTGTTTTCTTACTAGCGTGTGTAATTGTTATTTTTAGATTTGGCTGATGATGGAGTGTCTGCGAAACGTTGCAATAAATATAGACAAGATGAACGTGTTCTTCTATCATGCCCTGGTGCTTCTCTTCATTATATATATATACTGTATATATATATGTAGTTAAACTCGCTTGTAATAATGAAACATTGGAACACCAAACTTTCGTCTATTCTCTCAAGACATCTTTAATGTTTCATTTTTCCTAGCGAGTTTTACTACATAATTTGATCACACATATTTGTGAGTTAACTTCCACATATATATATATATATACTGTATATTGTAGGATGAACAATAACAACACACTGGTTAGATAATGATATTAGCACATTATATTTGTCAATAATAGATACATTTCTTTAAACATACACTAAGTAACCCTTTGAAAATCAGATGGTTAATTATGAGTCTTTACTCTTTTCATTCCCACAGATCCTTCCTAAACTGACTAAAATTGTCTACTGATAGCCAGATTGAACAGTCCCAAATGCGTCACGAACTTGAAAGGGTTAACAAGGAAACAAACAAACTACAACAACAATGACAACTTAATAACTTATACACACTCTCATCATCATCGTCATATATCGATTTTAGGAGTATAGTTGGTTGTTGGAAGGAACATAATAATTGATATTGGTTCAGGGGTAATTTATCGAGAGGACTTCCCTAGTGGTTAAGGCCCCATTAATTGCTCTTTCCATTCACATATGCATAGCCTACGTGAGTTGCAGTTGGGATGTGTGTACATGCTTAGATTGATATGCAGGATTCGAAGTTGCATAATAAATCGTAGGCAGTGTCCACCATTCTTTAACTGTCTTCGTGGTGCGATGCATAAGGTGTTGATTTACGGTGTGAGCATCCTGGATTCGAATCCACGGACTGCCACATGTGTTTGTAAATTTCATTCATCGATTTTAGGAGTATAGTTGGTTGTTGGAAGGAACATAATAATATATATATATATATATATATATATATATATATATATATATATATATTATTATGTTCCTTCCAACAACCAACTATACTCCTAAAATCGATTAATGAAATTTACAAACACATATATATATATATACTGTATATATATATATATATATATATATATATATATATATATATATATATATATATATATACTAGCAGGGGTACCCGGCGTTGCCCGGGTAATCACCATAATCACCATCACTACTACTACCATAATCACCATCATCAATCACTACTACCACAATCATCACAATACTACTACTACCATAATCACCGGCCTCGACCTCCCTGTGCCTCATTAAACGGCGACCTCGATTTCGGCCGCTAAATGACCTCCGATTTTGGATCTGACCTCATCCGTACCCCCATTTTCGGAGGCTGCGAACAACTTTCGTTCCATACAACTTTTCGATCGGAGGCCTCTTTCTGCCCCAAACGGCCATTTTTTCAATTTTCTTTTCAATTTTTTTAAATTTCGGCCTCGAAACAACCTCCGATCGTGGCCTCGCCCCCTCTATGACCTGACCCAGATCAATTAACACCCACATGCAAAGTTTCAGCTCCCCAGGTCCAAAACTGCGGCCGCCTATAAAGAACACACAGACAGACAGACAATCGAAAATAGTATATAGATATACTGAATATATATATATATATATATATATATATATATATATATATATATATATATATATATACTGTATATATATATCGCCTATATACATACATACATACAAGTTTAAAGACCGTTTGTCCACAGAAGCTGTGGTTACAGTCTCACTCCTACAGGGTGTTGTAGAATTTGGTTACCCAGAGTTGGCACCAACTTAAGGGAGGGGGTTTCTGGACCACCTTCTCCCTCATATTTAGCTCCATTAGTCTTGATATTTATAAACATTCGTCCCATTATATTTACTATTCAATGACCTTTCGTGCCAGTTAGATGTCTATTTTATCCTGGCGAGCGAAAGCGAGCCTGCAAATTAAGAGGAACCGGCCTTCGGCCGGGGCTTTGTTCTATCGAAAAATGCACAAATTTAACTCAGCAGGGATCATGGGGGAATTATTTAGAAGTTCTATGGACGTCTAGGGGGAAAAAAACGTCAATAAATAATGTTGAAATAACTTTGAAAAGTTGACAGAATTAATATAAACACCATATGAGGAGGATCACTTTATTGACTAACGTTTCTCAGAATAGCTTCATCAGGTAACGATACGTTGTCAATAAAGTGATCCTCCTCATATGGTGTTTATATTCACCCATAAATACATCAAAATATCCCCTTAATTCACTGGGTAACCTAATTCACCGCTTGCGAGTTTCAGGCTATAAGGAAGTTGGAGCTGTAGACATCGATATTTAGCAGAATAACCAGCTATAATACGGGTTTAGTAATTATATAAATACAGAAAACCAAATTCAATATACTATTTATCCATCAGAAACCTACATAATTACAGTATTTGTCTAGAATATCGATGTTTACAGCTCCAACTTCCTTATAGAACGAAACACGCAAGTGGTCAATTCTAACTCTAAAGCCGGTATCACACGAGAGCTTTTATAGTCAACATTCGATGATCAACAATTTGCTGGCAACATTTCTGGAATATTTTGCACTGGTATAGGTAACTAGACTGATATTGATGATTTTAGGTGACAGAAATATTGTATATGTTGACCTCATAAGCTGCCAGACCAGTGTTGAGGATAAATGTTGAAGGAAAAAGCGCTCATGTGATACCGTTTTTTTTTTTTTTTTTTTTCTATATTCCAACTACTCCCTCTCGGGCATAGGCTGATAGCCTTTACACTCTACCGCTGAACATGGTGAGGCCCGTGAGGTCTTGTTCCAGTCTAGGGAGTGAGACATGCGAAGCACCCCGGCTCTAAGCAATCCCATCTCTGAAGCCGCCTCGCCTCTGCGCTTCACAGTCTCATCCCCCACACTCGGACCCTCACTCTCAGAACACCACCTATTGAGCAATTAACTCACTAGGCATTGCCCCCCTGTAGCATATTTTTGAATATGGGAATATTCATACAATGCTATTTTAATCAGGGAACAATGAGGGTATTTTTTTGGCATTTCGGTGTGCTGTGGTAATGCACTGATACTAGGTACAGCACAAATTCCATCCCAATAATATCTTCCCATTGACATATTGGGATTCGAACCCGGGTCCATTGGATTACCAGTCCAGTGGCAAGACCACTCCGCCACACTACTGGGGTAGTACTCGCTTTCTCTGGTCCCCCTTCTCCCTCATGTTTAGCATATTAGTTTTGAGGTTTTAAGACGTTCGTTCCATTAGTTTGGCGATTTTGAGACCTTTCGCCTCATTTTGTTGTCAATATTAAAACCTTTCGTGCTTTTGGGTGTTGATTTTCTCCTGGCGTGCGACAGCGAGCCTCTAATTTTAGAAGGAATCGGTCTTCGGTCGGGACATTTTCTACCGAAAACAGTACAAATTTATCTTGAAAGGGGGTCTAAGGGGTGTTTTTCTAAGCTTGATGGAGGTCTAGGGAGGAAACCCAAAAACAAATTAATAAATAAATATATAGACCATAAACCAAGCACTACCCCCTTAACTCTAACTCTAACTCTCTACCGTGTTCCTAAAGTGACTCCCTCTACAGAGTTACATTAGTCGTCATCTTACCTATATTATTGAGGGGAGATGGGTGTCCCACTTCTTCCTCATGATTAGTCCCATTAGGTTTAAGACTATAAGACGTTTGCTCCATTAGTTTGGCGATTTTAAGACCTTTCGCCACATTTCTTTGGCAATATTAAGAGTTTTTGTGACATTTAGGTGTGGTATTTTTTCCTGGCGAGCTATAGCGAACCTGAGGAATCGGCTTTCGGCCGGGACATTTTCCTGGCGAGCTATAGCGAACCTGAGGAATCGGCTTTCGGCCGGGACATTTTTCTATCGAAAAATGTACAAATTTATCTTGAAGGGTCGTGAGGGATTTTTTTTTTTTTAAGCTTGATGGAGGTCTAGGGAGGAAACTAGAAAAAATATTAAAAACTTACAAATTATCAAATAAATACGCCCATCCCCCCTAAATTTGTCAAGTTAACTCATATGGTCAATTCTTAAGGTAAATTCATATAGTTCATAGTCGATTCATATACTCAACTCATATAATAGAGTCATATGGTCACTTCATATAGTTATCTTATATAGTCAATTAATATAGTCAATTCACATAGCTATCTCATATAGTTTATAGTGGATTCATATTGTTAATTCACAGTAAGTTCCTATAGTTATTTCATATAGTTAATTCACAGTCAGTTCATATAGTTACTTCATATAGTCAAGTCATATAGTTAATTCACAGTCAGTTCCTATAGTTATCTCATATAGTTAATTTACAGTCAAGTCATATAGTTAATTCACAGTCAGTTCATATAGTTATCTCATATAGTTAATTCACAGTCAGTCATATAGTCAAGTCATATAGTTAATTCACAAGGTATATGGTTACTTCATAAAAAGTCAATTCATATAGGCATCTCATATGATCATATATCAGGACGAATACCAAGCTAATTAATCGGCTTACGCATTTATATAGTTACGCATTTATATATTTACGCATTTATATAGTTACGCACTTATATAGTTACGCATTTATATAGTTACGCGTTTATAAAGTTACGCATTTATAAAGTTACGCATTTATATAGTTACGCATTTATATAGTTACGCATTTATATACAAGTAGTTACGCATTTATAGTTACGCATTTATATAGTTACGCATTTATATAGTTACGCATTTATATAGTTACGCATTTATATAGTTACGCATTTATAAAGTTACGCATTTATAAAGTTACGCATTTATATAGTTACGCATTTATATAGTTACGCATTTATATAGTTACGCATTTATATAGTTACGCATTTATATAGTTATGCATTTATATAGTTACGCATTTATATAGTTACGCATTTATATAGTTACGCATGTACTGTATATAGTATGGATATAAAGGGTCATGGGATCTGGTTTAGCTAGATGATTAAGGGAGCCCACCTCACTTTTTTTTCTTTCTCTCTCCCTCTCTCTTTGGCTTGTATCTACTATGCCCCATTCAGCCTACTGTTTTAAGATGTTTACCCCATCCAGGTGTTAATATTTTCCTGGTGAGTGATAGCGAGCCAGCATATATATATTTTTTGTTTTGACAGCAAGCTAAATTTGAAAAAATTTCGATAGAAAAATTTCTCCGGCGAAGCCGGATTTCTCCATACATGATGGCTCGCTATCGCTCGCCAGGAATAAATCGACACCTGGATGGGGCTAAACGTCTTAAAACAGTTGGCTGAATGGGGCCGAATGGATACAAGTCAGAGAAAGAGAGAAAAGGAGAGAAAGATAAAAAAAACAGGTGACCCCCCCTGAAGTTAGTTGGGTACTGGGTTAGTTGGGTACTGGGTTAGTTGGGTACTGGGTTAGTTGGGTGCTGGGTTAGTTGGGTACTGGGTTAGTTGGGTACTGGGTTAGTTGGGTACTGGGTTAGTTGGGTACTGGGTTAGTTGGTTACTGGGTTAGTTGGTTACTGGGTTAGTTGGTTACTGGGTTAGTTGGGTACTGGGTTAGTTGGGTACTGGGTTAGTTGGGTACTGGGTTAGTTGGTTACTGGGTTAGTTGGGTACTGGGTTAGTTGGGTACTGGGTTAGTTGGGTACTGGGTTAGTTGGGTACTGGGTTAGTTGGTTACTGGGTTAGTTGGGTACTGGGTGAGTTGGGTACTGGGTTAGTTGGTTACTGGGTTAGTTGGGTACTGGGTTAGTTGGTTACTGGGTTAGTTGGGTACGGGGTTAGTTGGATACTGGGTTAGTTGGGTACTGGGTTAGTTGGGTACTGGGTTAGTTGGGTACTGGGTTAGTTGGGTACTGGGTTAGTTGGGTACTGGGTTAGTTGGTTACTGGGTTAGTTGGGTACTGGGTTAGTTTGGTACTGGGTTAGCTATACAGTAGGATAAGTTAGTTGGGTTCTGGGTTAGCTATAAGATCACGTACTCCTCCCCCCCAGCAAGGGGTTGTGTCCTAGAGTCTGGTGTTAATGCCCCCCGTGATCACTAGGGTTTCGCCCGTCATATAAGAGGCGTCGTCGGAAACCATAAAAGACGCCGCTCCGCTGTATTCGTCTGGCTCGGCAAATCTGTAGGAGGTATCAGGACGGTTTATATTTTTAGGTATAAACTTTCTCAAATCGACACATAAATGTCATGAAAGATCTTAAAATTACTAGAAATGGGGCGAAAGTTTTTAAAATCACCAAACTAATGTGGCGAACATCTTAAAATTTCTACCCCCCCCCCCCCCCCCTGGCGCATTATAGATCAACCCCCCCCCCCCCCCCCCCACCCCCCCGATGCAGTATAAGATCTACCCCCCCCCCACCCCCCGACGCGTTATAAGATCTACCCCCCGCCGCCCCCCCCCCCCCCTGACGCGCGTTATAGATCTACCCCCGTGACCCGTTATAAGATCTACCCCCCCCCCAACGCGTTATAGAACTACCCCCCTGACGCGTTATAGATCTACCCCCCTGACGCGTTATAGATCTACCCCCCTGAAGCGTTATAGATTTAACCACCCCCTGACACATTAAAGATCTATCCCCCCCCCCCCTGACGTGTGTTATAGATCTACCCCCCGTGACGCGTTATAGATCTAACCCCCCCCCCCCCCCTTATGCCTTATACTGTAGATCTTCCTCCCCCCCTAGCGCGTTATAGATCTACCCCCCCCCTGATGCAGTATAAGATCTACCCCCCCCCCTGATGCGCGTTTATAGATCTACCCCCGTGACCCGTTATAAGATCTACCCCCCCCCCCCAACGTGTTATAGAACTACCCCCCTGATGCGTTATACATCTACCCCCCTGACGCGTTATAGATCTACCCCCCTGAAGCAGTATAGATTTACACCCCCCCCCCCCGTGACACGTTAAAGATCTGCCCCCCCCCCCCCCCCCCCCCCCCTGACGCGCGTTATAGATCTACCCCCGTGACGCGTTATAGATCTAACCCCCCCCCCCCCCCCGACGCGTTATAAGACCTACCCCCCTCCACTGACACGTTATAGCTCTACCCTCCTTGATGCGTTATAGATCTACCCCCCCGGATCTCACCTTTGCATGGGCGACAAGCTCATGATTTTGTTGTGCATCCCTCGGTCCATGCTCAGCTGGGGAGAGAGAACAAGAAGAACACTGAAGAACATGTGTACAAAACTAAAACTTGTAAAGATCTATAAGAATATAATTATTAAAACAACTATATTCCACAACAGCTGGGGAGAGAGAACAATAACACTGAAGAACATGTATAAGAACCTTGAAGAACAAGAACACTGAAGAACATGGGTAAGAACACTGGAGAACAAGAACACTGAAGGACATGAGTAAGAACACTGAAGAACACGGATAAGAACACTGAAAAACAAGAACACTGAAGAAAAAGAACACTGAAGAACATGAACACTGAAGAATATGAACACTGAAGAACAAGAACACTGAAGAACATGGATAAGAACACTGAATAACAAGAACACTGGAGAACAAGAACACTGAAGAACATTGAAGAACAAGAACACTGAAGAACATGGGTAAGAACACTGAAGAACATAGGTAAGAACACTGAAGAACAAGAACACTGAAGAACAAGAACACTGAAGAACATGGGTAAGAACACTGAAGAACAAGAACACTGAAGAACATGGGTAAGAACACTGAAGAACATAGGTAAGAACACTGAAGAACAAGAACACTGAAGAACAAGAACACTGAAGAACATGGATAAGAACACTGAAGAACAAGAACACTGAAGAACATGGGTAAGAACACTGAAGAACATAGGTAAGAACACTGAAGAACAAGAACACTGAAGAACAAGAACACAGAACAAGAACACTGAAGAACATAGGTAAGAACACTGAAGAACATAGGTAAGAACACTGAAGAACAAGAACACTGAAGAACAAGAACACTGGAGAACAAGAACACTGACGAACAAGAACACTGAAGAACAAGAACACTGAAGAACACATGGGTAAGAGAGAGAGAGAGAGAGAGAGAGACGGCAACACTGCTTACCCGAGTTCCGAAGGTCGTTTTCGTAGGGCCCGGCGCTAGGCAATTGACCCTTATGTTGTCCACGGCTAGTTCTTGGGAAAACACCTTCATCATTGACAGAGTTGCGGTCTTGCTCACGCAGTACGCTCCTAGCTCCTGAAATAGTGGGGTTATAAGTGGATAAATAAGTGGAATTACAGTAAGTGGTAATAAGTGGATAAATATGTGGAATTAAGTGGTAATACGTAGATAAATATGTAGAATTAAGTGGTAATAAGTGGAATTAAGTGGATACATAAGTGGAATTATGTGGAAATGTGAAATTAAGTGAAAAAATAGGTGGAAATAAGTTGATAAGTGGAATTAAGTGGATAAATAGGTGGAAATAAGTTGATAAGTTAAGTGGACAAATAGGTGGAAATAAGATAGTTGTGGAATAAGTGGAAAATATGTGAAATAAGTGGATACATAAGTGGAAATAAGTTGATAAGTGGAATTAAGTGGATAAATAAGTGGAAATACGTTTTATAAGTGGGAATAAGTTGATAAATAAGTGGGAATAAGTTGATAAATAAGTGGCAATAGGTTGATAAATATGTGGAAATAAATGGAGAAATAAGTGGAAATAAAGTTATAAATATGTGGCAATAAACCAAATAAATCCGTGGACATATTTTGACAAATATGTGGAAATGGCTGGTTAAGAAAAGGACTGAACAGAAGAACATCGGGGCTTATGAGGTTTACTTCCATTAGAGACTGACAATATGAAGGGGCTTATGAGGCTTACTTCCATTAGAGACTGACAACATCAAGGGGCTTATGAGGCTGACTTCCATTAGAGACTGACAATATCAAGGGGCTTATGAGGCTTACTTCCATTAGAGACTGACAACATGAAGGGGCTTATGAAGTTTACTTTCATTACCTGAGACATGAAGGGGCTTATGAGGTTTACTTGCATTACCTGAGAGACATGAAGGGGCTTAGGAGGCTTATTTCGGTGACCGACCGGTCAACTCAACCAGTAGCTCTCAACCAGTACCAAATCAACCAACACGGTTAGGTTAGGTTAGTTGTTGTTGTTGTTGTTGTTCCCTAAGCTGCCTGGCTGAACAGCCCCGAGTCCTTAAGGAAGGCCATGGCCACGGTCGGGCTTTCCCACAGAGCTCTCAAATAGTGTAAATTGTGTTGTTGGCGTAAGTGGTTGTGTGAAATGCAGTCTTCTATGATGTGTTTTATGGTATGGGGTGCTGTGTTACAACCCGGGCAGGCGTCGACGACTGAGTCATCCAGTCTCTTCTGATAGCTCAGAAGAGCTGGATGGTGTCCGCATCTCAGCCTGGCCAGGTGGACTCTGTCCTCGTGAGGAAGGGAGGATTCAGAAGGATGGATTTCGGGAGGTCGTGCTTGCAGCTGCGTGTTATCTATGAGTGAGTGGATGGAATGGCGAGTGATATGAGTATGGATGTGCTTCCGGAAGTTGGTTTGGGGTGGGCAGGGAGGGAGAGAAGACAGTATTTGTGTGTGATAGCGTGTGCTGGGTGTTGTTTTGATATTTCTTGGTGTCTGTGGGTGTGTTGCCATGTAGTGTAGTGGGTGGTGTTGATTCGTGGAGGCTGCTGCCAGGAATTGAGTGCCTCTCACATCTAGATGATCTTTGACTTTTAGGACTTTGGTTTCTTGATGTAGGTGATCTGTGGGTGTAGTAGCTGTGCATCCTGTGATGATTTTAAGGGCTTTATTTTGAATAGTCTGTAAGGTCTTATGATGTGTTTCAGCTAGGTTAGAAGCCCAGGCCGGGCTTGCGTATTCCATAACTGATCTTATGTATTGTTTGTAGACTGTGGTGGTGGTTTCTTTGTTGTTTCCAAATTTCGTGTGGGCAAGTGATCTGAGGGCGTTAAGTCTGGGTGTCAGTTTCTTTTTCGTGTTTGTGGTGTGCTGTTTGAATGTCATTTGGGTGTCGTATGTTACTCCTAGGATTTTGTGTGTGTGTGTATGTGTTAGGGGTGTGTTGTTTATGTTGAGTCCCGGGACGTAATCATGCTCTCCTGTCCAGCTTGTGAGGAGGGTTGCAGTGGATTTAGCTGGAGCTAAATTGAGTCTGTTTGTAGTGCACCATTCATGTAATGTGTCGAGATAGTCTTTTGAAGGAGTCTTGTTGCTGTGTCTGGGTTTTGGTGCGTGCTTGTGAGTGTTATGTCGTCTGCGTAGGAGGCTATGGTTATTTGGGGTGAATTTGGTGTATTTATATCCTGCATTTACAGATTGAAGAGTGCGGGCGACAGGACGGATCCTTGCAGGACTCCGTTTGGGAAATTTCTAATGCTAGATGACTGACCGGCAAAAGATATGTGTGCACATCAGCCTGCTAAGAAGTTGGCCACCCATCTTTTTGTGTTGTTGTGCATGTTTGTGTTGTAGATTTTGTTTGTTAGGTTGTGGCGGGGGATGGCATCAAAGACTTTACTAATGTCAAGTGTGGCAAGTACTGATCTGTGTGGTGGTCTAGCTGAGTTGATGCCGTCAAAAGCTCTTTGTGTAAGGTCTGTAAGAAGAGTGTTTGTGGAGTGCAATGGCCTGAAGCTGTGTTGTGTTGGAGAAAGGGGTAAGTCAGGTGTCATCAGTTGTAGTACAAGGCGCTCTATGACTTTGGAGGGGGTGCAAAGGAGTGTGATAGGGCGGTGTGAGGAGGGTAGCGTGGGGTCTTTGTTAGGTTTGGGGAATGTGATGATGATACCATGCTTCCAGATGTCTGGTATTGTGTTGTGTGAGTAGCTGTAGTTTGATATGTTAGTGAGTGCTTGTATGCCTTGTGGTCCCAGGTGTCTGAGGTGAATGTTGCTTATGTTGTCTAGGCCACAGGCGGGTGAAAGCTTGAGATTGTTGATGATATGCTTTGTCTGGCTGTTGGTGAAGGGTGTATAGTCAGGGTCTGTGGGGAATTATCTTTTGCGTCGGATGACACGTCGGTCGTCTTTGTGGGTTTTTAGGTGACTGACATGAGAGAAGTGATTGATGAGAGTGTTTGCTTGTTGTTTACGTGAAGGAGTAGAGTCTGTTGTTGTAATTGCAGCATGTGATTGTGTTGTGTTGCCGTTGGAAAGTGTGATGCTGTTTAGTGTTTTGTAGAGTTTTTTGGGGTTTGTTTTGTGATCGAGTGTTTGTAGGAAGTTATTCCAATTTAGTGTTTGTTGTTCTTGTATTTTGTTGTTAATCTGGATGTTGAGTGCTTGAATTTGTTGATTGATGTCTTGTGTGTGGGGTGCTGGGGAGTGTTTCAGTGTGTCGCGTTGTATGATGAGGTTTTGAATTTCTGGTGAGAAGTTGGGGTTGTGTTTTTTTATGTTACCTCTTGGAATGTGTTTCTTGTCGGCGTTTTGGATAGTCGTGTTGAATGTGTGTACAGCATTGTTGATGTTAGTGATGGGTGTACTGTTTAAAGTTTCAAAGTGTTGTTCTGTCTCATTTGTGAAAGCTTCCCAGTTAGCTCTTTTATAGTTAGTGTAAGTGTGTCTGTGGCTAGCTGGGGTGAGTCTTGTTTTGGTGGTGATAATGATCGGGAGTTGGTCTGAGCCTAAGGTTCTGACCACCCTCCAGGATGTTGTGGGGGCGAGTTCGGGGGAGCAAAAGGTGATATCAGGAGATGATGGGGTGTAGAGGGCTTGGTGGGGAGTATGGGTATGCTAATGAATGTTATTGAGGATATATAGGTTGTCTGTTTGGTGTAGGTTAGGTTAGTACTTTATTTTGGCACTGGTTTGGTTGGTCTGGGTTAATTTGGCACTGGTTGAGAGCTACTGGTTGAAATGGTCTACTGGTTGAGATGACATGGAACCGCTTATTTCTTATCCAAACCCTAATTCACTTACAAAGGGAGCGGAATAGGCTGCGTTAGAAGCGATATATAAAATGTTGCCTCCTTTCCTCGCCTTCATGTGGGGGATGATCATTTTGGTGAGGATGAAGGGACTCTTGATATTTACATCCATCACCTTGTCCCACACGCTATCAGGGCACTGGAAAGATGATTAAAATATTGACAGAATTAACTCTTTCAAGATCCAGTACGCATTTCTTTTGCTATTTCCTGGTAATTATTAGACGATTTTATTCAGATTGGAAGGGTATATGGAAGTCAGAGGGTTGATTGAGATAGTCTTTACCCTTTTAATACCCACAGATAATTCCTAAGCTGCATAAAATTGTCTAATGATATACTGCTAAAATGCGTCAGAGCTTCAAGGGGTTACTATAAACACCATATGAGTTAGATTAGAATGTTGAGATAACTTTGAAACGTTGACAGAATGAATATACAGTATACACCATTAGCATGTTGAAAATAAAGTTGACAAAATTAATATAAACACCAGCCTCTCAGCCTATGCCCGAGAGGGAGTAGTTGGAATATATAAAAAAAAAAAATATATATATATATATATATATACCGGTATATATATATATATATATATATATATATATATATATATATACTGTATATATATATATATATATATATATATATATATATATATATATATATATATATATATATACCGGTATATATATATATATATATGCCACTTAGGAAGGACCTCTAGCAATAATAAGGCTTCAAACTCTCTCAACCAACCCTTTTAACTACCACACATCCTTCCTAAGCTGCATACAATCAGGTAAATATAGCTAGAATATAATATAACACACGTCGCTGGTACTCAAAGGGTTAAATGATCTCTCTCTGTATATAAATAAATAACACCACCTACATTTATTAGACCATTGGTGATGGGGTTGACGGCAGCATTACTGATGAAGATGTCGATGCCTCCAAATTTATCTAAGGTCTGGGGAAAAAACAGGAACAAAATATATATACAGAATACCGGTGTATATATATATATATATATATATATATATATATATATATATATATATATATATATTATATAAAAACAAGAAAGCTATAACACTTAAAATTATACAAATAAAATAAATATATATTAAACAAAAAGGATATAAAACTATATAGGCCTATATACAAAAATAATAAGTAAATAAACAAAAAGGCTATAAACTATATAAATATAATATATAACTATAAAAGAAAGGATATAAAACAATACAAATAAACAAATATAAATAGATAATATAAAGGCTATATAACTATAAAACCAACCAAATAAAATATATAAATATATAAACCAAAGGGCTACACAAACTATACAAAAATATAATACCAAAAAAACCTATACAAATTCCTATCTTTACACACCCTAATCAACATCTGACAGACATTAATACAGCACACAGCGAGCAAAACGTATGAAAGCGGCGACACAACATATTTGGCCGACTGTACTGTACAATACTGACTTTCTGTAAGAGTTTCTCCCGATCCTCCGCATTGGCGACGTGACAGGTGGTGCCGCAGACAGACAGGCCCAGGTCCTTCAGCTCCCCAACGGCACGGTCCACATTCTCCTGTCGACGGCTGCTGAGAACCACACTCGCGCCGTCCTCACCCAGACGCTTGGCTATGTGGTAACCGATGCTGAAAAATGGAACTACTATTTAGAGTGTTCAGTCATTTAGCTTTCAAATTTAGCTATAAGATCAGGAAAAGTGTGATTGTTCTTGTGTACGGCTGCTGAGAACCACACTCGAGCCACCCTCACCCAGACGCTTGGCTATGTGGTAACCGATGCTGAAAAATGGAACTACTATTTAGAGTGTTCAGTCATTTAGCTTTCAAATTTAGCTATAAGATCAGGAAAAGTGTGATTGTTCTTGTGTACAACTGCTGATAACCACACTCGAGCCATCCTCACCCAGACGCTTGGCTATGTGGTACCCGATGCTGAAGA
>CM064511.1:34357414-34420483 GCA_032716605.1 Paralithodes platypus
GGTAGAGCTTCAACAAGAGACCCCCTCGGATCAAATAGAGTTAAGGGGAGGCAGACCGTTTTTCTGGACCCCCTTCACCCCAATGTTTAGCCCCACTAGTGTTGAGATTATAAGACGTTCTGCCCATTAGTTTGGGATTTTAACACCTTTCGCCCCATTTCGTTGTCAATTTTAAGACCTTTCGTGCCATTTAGGTGTCGATTTTTTCCTGGTGAGCGATAGCGAGCCTGCAATTTTAAGAGGAACCGGCCTTCGGCCAGGACATTTTTTTACCGAAAAATGTACAAATATATCTTGAAAGGGGGTCTAGGGGGTGTTTTTCTAAGCTTGATGGAGGTCTCGGGAGGAAACTAAAAAAATATATGAATAAATGAATTAATAGACCAAACAAACGGCCAGTCTCCCCTTAAATCCAACCTATGTACCATGACTGCCTGTATTCATTATAGGGGACAGTGGTTAATTTGGGGAGTCTATTTATATAATTATACATTTATATAATTATACATTCACTTAGTTCTTAGTTTCCTCGCTAGACCTTCATTAAGATTTACAACAACAAAAAAACACGTAGAGCCAGCCCCCTTCAAGATAAATTTGCACATTTTTCGATAGAAAAATGTCTCTTAAATTACAGGCTCGCTATCGCTCGCCAGGAAAAAATCGACACCTAAATGACACGAAGTCTTAATATTGACAAAGAAAATCGCTAAACGAATGGGGCAAACGTCTTATAATCTGAAAACTAATGAGGCTAAACAGGAGGAAGAAGATGGTCCGGGATAAAACCGACCATCCCCCCCCCCCCCCCCCCTTGAGGTCAAGTGCCTGATAATTACAAACACACAGGTAAGATTACAAAACCCCGGGAACAGATAACAAGTGAAGAAAACAAATCTCTCTCTCTCTCTCTCTCTCTCTCTCTCTCTCTCTCTCTCTCTCTCTCTCTCTCTCCTCTCTCTCTCTCTCTCTCTCTCTCTCTCTCTCTCTCTCTCTCTCTCTCTCTCTCTCTCTCTCTCTCTCTCTCTCTCTCTCTCTCTCTCTCTCTCTCTCTCTCTCTCTCTCTCTCTCTCTCTCTCTCTCTCTCTCTCTCTCGAACAGATGCTGGAGCTACCTGTATGAATGTCATAGGACCAACGATGTGGAACAACCTGTCTTCTAACATTACAGATGCTTATACTGTATCTGATTTTAAAGGTAAACTCATAAGCCTCCTTTTAAGCAACACATCTATAACATAAGCTACTGTTAGTTTAGTACTTTGACACAACTGTATTGGTTTGTGTATATCTATGTATCTTACCCTTGAATTTGTAATAGTTTATGTTAACATATAAATATTTGAACTGAAGCTGTAAAGAATAACCACTTACTAGTGGATATAAAGCCATTTGAAATTGAACTCTCTCTCTCTCTCTCTCTACATATGTGTGTGAATCCGGTACCCGAAGCCGGTACTGTGGTGGTGGATAGGGTTCCCGTGGCGGCCATTGTGCTACCACCATTATTTTGACCATTTTAACACCTTTCACCCCATTTCCTTGTTAGTTTTCAGACCTTTCGTGCCATTTAGGTGTCGATTTTATCCCGGCGAGTGATAGCGACCCTGAAATTTCAATAGGAACCGGCCTTTGGCGGGGAAATGTTTCTACCGAAAAATTTACTATATACATTTTTGTTTTATCTTGAAGGCGGGTCTAGGGGGGGGGGGGGGGGGGGGGTTTGGAGGTCTAACAAGGAAACTTTATATACGGTAGCCTATATATATAAAAAAAAAAAAATGAATACAAAAATAAATAATAAATAATAATATATTAATTAATAGATCAAAACAAGTCACTATCCCCTTAAAACAATCTGTAATGTAAAATGACCAAAACACAATTACAAAAAAAAAAAAAAAAAGAAAAAAAAAAAATTATACAGTATATATAATTATATATATATAATAATAATAATAATAATAATAATAATAATAATAATAATAATAATAATGAAACCTTACCCTTCCGTTGATCCGGTAATAATAGCCACTTTACCGGCCAGTTTACCGGTACCCGTAACCGGTGTGTTGGTGGGGGTGGTGGTGGATAGGGTTCGGGTAGCGGCCATTGTGCTACCCCCCACTCCCCTCAGTAAACATCTACACGCTTGGTACGCCGCCATTGCTATAGATCTGCGAAGGAACAATATTTACCTTTATATATACAATATATACAATATATATATATATATATATATATATATATATATATATATATATATACCGGTATATATATATATATATATATATATATATATATACTGTATATATAAAACATGAAAAATATTGATTCTTGTGGTAAAAATCTATGCGAATATGCTTCCAGACTATAGGTGTGTAGAAAAGGGTAGGTTCACTGCACAAAGTTTAAAAAATGTTAGTGCTAAAATTAAATTGCATCTAAAATATATTGCATGCACAAAATAAGGATTTAAAAAGTATGTCCAAGTATCTTATTAGAAGGCTCGGACTGTTGTGTACATATTAAAATAATGTTTATGTAAGTGTTAAAATGCATTTCTCTACTTTCGTAGATCTTCAGTTATTATAAAAAAACAAAAATATAATAACTGAAGATCAAGACAAAACTGAAAGTAATACGCACGTTTCTAATGCCCCAAGAAACATCAACAGGAAGCCAAATACTTATAGCAATACACATGAGAATACACATTATCAGAAGCAGAATACAGCAAAACCAAGCTATGCAAATTATAAAAATGAACCAACCCTCCAACGTTTAGGCACTGCAATCTCCCAACTAAATGCAGCTGTTCAAGGTATACTCCAACCAAATGACAAGCCAGACAGCAGAGGTAATTTTTTCGGGAATCGGCATTGGCGGAAAATTCCAAAATAGACCCAAAAGTAATCAATCTTTCCACAGTAAATTTTAGTGACGCTGAACACTCTATACTTGCTAAGGGTTTAAAATTCTGTCCCACACCCAAGGATCAAACTAGAGAAGAGCTTAAAAATGATATCGATGACTTTTGCCGAAAACTAAGGCTAAAAGAATACTTTCATGACAAACCAATGGAAAACATTTCACTGGTTAAAGGTAAGTCTTCTTGGAAACCTCAGAGTGGCCTAAACCAGACTTTGGACAAAACCATAACCTACCTTAAACTTACTAAAACTATTACGAATGACCCCAAATGCAAAAAATCCAATCTTAAATATGATGAACGCAGAGCAATAGCTTCTCTAAAAAATCAAACTGACGTAACTATAAAAGAAGCAGATAAAGGATCAGCAGTCGTCCTAATGGACAGTATTTTCTATGAACATAAAATTATGGAAATATTGAACGATCAAGAAACATATAAAAGGATCCCTAACAATGTTGATAAAACCACCATCAACAAAATCAAAACTGAATTAAAGAAATACGAAAGCTCCCTAACTAAAGATGAAATAAAGTACCTTACAAATTTCGAATATAAAACTAGTTTATTTTATGGCCTTCCAAAAATACACAAATCAAAATCCATAATCAAGGCTATCGAAAAAGGGAATGCAGAGTATATATCGGTCCCGAACCCTTCAGATTTAAAGATGAGGCCTATTGTTGCTGGTCCTGCTTGCCCTACCCACAGACTCAGTCACCTCCTGGATATTTTACTACAAAATTTTCTAAAACTCATCCCTGCATACATAAAGAATAATCTAGACTTTTTAAATAAAATCCCTTCTCAGCCGAGTGACTCTGAAATTTTTGTGACTCTAGACGTAGTAGTTGTTGTTGTTGTTGTTCCCCAAGCTGCCTGGCCGAACAGCCCCAAGGCCCCGAGCAAGGCCAAGACCATAACCGAGCGCCACCACAGAACCCTCCCTGCCGACCACAATAAAGCCTGGGCGACCGAAGCCACTCCATGGCGGGGAGCTGAGGAGGGTGCGGAAACGCCCGGGAAACCAAAGCCCCACCCAGGGCCCTGTGCCCCTCACCAATTATGAAGAGAAAGTTGAGGGGCAAAGGAAAAATGTGACGCTTTGGCTTCCAATCTTGGTAGATCGGGAGGTCAATCCACGGAAGAGACGCCGTCACTTGTGTCTATATAGCAACATCCGTCATGAATTGGGATACAAAGCCATAAATTATTGGCTTGAAAATCATTATGAACAAACAAACCGTTTACCCTCTAGCCTGATTTCGGACGGGTGCAAATTGATCCTCGAAAATAACTCCTTTGAGTTTAATGGATCAAATTATCTACCAGTATCTGGAACAGCAATGGGAACGAAGTATCTGGAACAGCAATGGGAACGAAGTATCTGGAACAGCAATGGGAACGAAGTATCTGGAACAGCAATGGGAACGAAGTATCTGGAACAGCAATGGGAACGAAGTATCTGGAACAGCAATGGGAACGAAGTATCTGGAACAGCAATGGGAACGAAGTTTGCCACAAATTATGCAAATCTGGTCCTGGGATATTTGGAGAATACCTTATATTATAAAATACTCTCCTCGTTTGGCGAATACACTGCCAATAAAATAAAGAACAACTATATGAGATATTTAGATGATGTCTTCATGGTATGGGATGAAAGAGATGGTGATGTATACACGCTAATAGACTTGATGAATGAGCTTAATCCCAAAATTAATTTCACCTGTGATAAAATAGGAGATACGGTAACTTTCTTGGATGTTAAAATTATGAAGCAAACAAATGCAGTGATAACAGATGTCCACTATAAAGCTACTGACACAAAACAATATCTGGAATATAACTCGAACCACCCGAGACACGTAAAAAACAACATTCCATTCAACTTAGCACGCAGAATTTGCACAATTGTTTCAGAACCTACTCTGAGAGATATAAGATTAAGTGAATTAAAAGACTTTTTATTGGCTCGTAATTATCCTAAAGGCATAATAAATAATGGAATAAGTCGCGCAAAGCAGATCTCCATCAGCGTACTACGCACCAGTGATAAAGCAACTGACAATACATCCAATGATATACTACCATACATAAGTACATACAATCCAAACTTCCATGATCATTTCAGTGGACCAAAATCCGCAGTTGCCCTATTAAAAACCTCTCAAGAAACTAAGCATATATTTAAAGATGTTTCATTAATAAAGTCGAAGAAACAACCCAGTAACCTTAAGAATTTGCTAACCAACTTACCAAGGCCAGATTCAATACGGTACAAAACCAAGGGGTGACGAAATGTGGTAACCCAAGATGCAAATTATACACACAAATAATAGAAGGGAATTAATTCAAATTTGTAGATACTAATTACACATTTGAAATTAATCATAATATGAATTGTTCCACGCTCAATTGTATCTACGTGATTCGTTGTAATGGCTGTAATTCCATCTACATTGGCGAGACTTCAAATCTTAGACTTAGAACAAACCTGCACAGGGACCACATTATACATAATACAGGGTTATATGTTAGTACTCACATATCAAAATGTGCTAAAGATAAATCTCCTAATTTTAATATAATGCCCTTTTACAAAGTAAAGAAAGATGACGTTGCTTTGAGAAAGAGTAAAGAAAGTCACTTTATAAATAAATTCAAGCCACATTTGAATAAAGAACTATAAATAGACTCTGAACGAAAAACAATATTGGAACAAGAACGAAGTATTTTTTTAACTATCATAACCTAAGACAAACATTGTATTGTCTAAACCAGTGACTGGAAATCCACAGAAGAGTACAGAACAAATACCTGGCTCTGGAGCCAGCCACTCTTGCATTTTTTTTATAATAACTGAAGATCTACGAAAGTAGAGAAATGCATTTTAACACTTTTACATAAACATTATTTTAATATGTACACAACAGTCCGAGCCTTCTAATAAGATACTCGGACATACTTTTTAAACCCTTATTTTGTGCATGCAATATATTTTAGATGCAATTTAATTTTAGCACTAACAATGTGTAAACTTTGTGCAGTGAACCTACCCTTTTCTACACACCTTTAGTGTGGAAGCATATTCGCATATATATATACATATATATATATATACAGGGTGTTTTAAAACAACACTGCCAGAGTATGACGACCACATTGATAAAAATATATAATACACATATTTCTATTCTATTTTTACCAATAATATATTGTAACGGAGATAAATGGTTATTTATAAATGTAGCAAAACAGGGTTCTGAGCTCAGCACAAAACATATGATACATAATATGAATGATTACCAAGTAAAAAAGGTAAAGAGGAGATATCTAATGACCTAATCACATATGAATAATTACAAAATCAAAGTAACATAAAATTGGTAATGATATTTTGCAATTAGAAGAAAACTGCTAAGTATTATAATCCAAGTAGCATAAAAAGATATGCACCATTTGTAACGATGACCAAGAGGTAAAATAATGAATCTCAAGTCTGGGTCAGGTATCCGAACACTGCTATAGGTAATTTAATCGTTCGTGAAACTGTTTGAATGGGACAACAATTTTCCTGCGCAATTTACTGTTTCAATACAAATACCTCATTACGTTACTATTATCACAGAGTACTAACGAAATATGTCTATCAGTTTTATGGTTGAAGTTTGACGATTTTACGTAGCTGTAGACATACAAGTATACGGTGTTCACTAATGAATATTTAAAATCATCTAATGGTACCCAAAACAAACAATTTACGTCACTTGGACTTAACGAGTATAAAATAACAAAGGCAGAGACACACCTAAATAACGACAATCCATATTTATGTGATATTATAAGGTCAATAAAATCACTGACAGAAGAAGATAGCACCATGGCCGAGCAGATGATTAAACACATGAGAAGATTCGTTATGACTCCAAAGCTTCGAAGAAAAACTCGAACTGGGATGGGAGGCAAGAGGTAGGCTATTTGGGGGGGAGGGGGGACACTAGCCCGTGTTCGGATTATAGCTCATACCTGGGTGTCACTAATTATTTTACTCTATGCGGTTTAAATCATTAATGGTATATTATTTTGCATTTTGTCCTTAGATAATCTTCTTCGTTATTGTATTTACTAATTAGCAGATGAGGTCTGGCAGTGTTGTTTTAAAACACCCTGTATACATATATATATATATATATATATATATATATATATATATATATATATATATATATACCGGTATATATATATATATATATATATATATATATATATATATATATATATATATATATACCGATACATATATATATATATATTTTTTTTTTTTTTTTTTTTTTTTATTCCATTACTTTATCTGTCTGCAAAGGAAGAGCCTATTATGGAAACAAACACACTCACTAAAGGTGGTATCTGGTAAACTCTCCAACCCGAGAGTGAACCGATATTCCAACTCCCAGTAGGAACACACACACAAAATTGGGTATCTGTCAAACTCTCAAACAGCCCTTTCCGTACCGATGACGACCTGTTTAGTTTATTCTGGCTGTAGTTAGAAGATTTTATCCAGCTTAGCAAGGATCTGTGGTAATAAAGAGGGGTAACTGAGATGGCTCGAAAACTTAGAATTATTGCTAGAGGCCCTTCCTAAGCTGAATGCAATCGTCTAATAGTAGCCAGAATAAACTGAAACAACGTGATGGCGGTGGTGGTGGTGGCTCGGGTTTGGAAAGCGGCCATTGTCTCTGTGCTGTATTAATGTCTGTCATATGTTGAATAGGGTGGGTAAGTGTTGGATCATGTTTTTACATCTCACTCGAAACGAATCATCAAGTTTTAGATATTGCTGATACCAATGATTGATCAAAACATACTTGGTGCCGAGACATCACTATTAGGCCGACTGTACACCAGGCATAACTCCAACTGGTCCAGTGCTATTTGTATCTATGCTATTTTATTTCTTTCAAGCAAACTAATGGCAAACGAAATACACACACTTAACCTACCCATTGGTTTGTTAATTTAACGAAATACACACACTTAACCTACCCATTGGTTTGTTAATTTAACGAAATACACACACTTAACCTACCCATTGGTTTGTTAATTTAACGAAATACACACACTTAACCTACCCATTGGTTTGTTAATTTAACGAAATACACACACTTAACCTACCCATTGGTTTGTTAATTTAACGAAATACACACACTTAACCTACCCATTGGTTTGTTAATTTAACGAAATACACACACTTAACCTACCCATTGGTTTGTTAATTTATGTTGTTTGTGATTATAATTATGTATTTATATTCAGGTAAAATAGCATATATTGAAATAGATTGCAATAGAATCTTAATAAACCCGCCTCTCCGCATTAGAATCGCCGGCCCCCTACCTTATAATATGAAGTAGGGATGTTTACAAATGTTCAAACCAGGGACTCTCCGTAATATAATAGAAATAGAATCGTCTCTACGTAAGAGAATCGTCTCTCCCCATTATAATCTTAGGCCCCGTACCATATAATATTGAAGTGGAAATGTGTTCAAATGTTTCAAACCCCCCACAGTCTCTCCATAATAAGATCGTAATAGTATCCTATCTCCGTATTAGAATCTTAGGCCCCGTACCATATAATATGAAATAGATATTTATAAATGCTTAAACCAGCGTCCCTCGTAAAATAATCGTAACATAATCGAAATAGAATCGTCTCTCCGTAATAGAATCATAGGCTCCGTACCTTATAATATATATGAAGTAGAGATGTTTACAAATGGTTAAACCACCACCGTCTCTCCGTAATATAATAGTCTCTCTGTAATAGAATCGTCTCTTTGTAATAGAATCGTCTCTCTGCATTAGAATCTTAAGCCCCGTACCTTTCAATAATGCAGTAGAGATGTGTGCCAATGTATCAAAACCCGGACCGTCTCACCGTAATTATAATAGAATCGTAACAGAATCGAAATAAAATCGTCTTTCCGTCATAGAATAAAAATAGAATCGTCTCTGCGAAATAGAATCATAAGCCCCGTACCTTTCAATAATGCAGTAGAGATGTGTGCCAATGGATCAAACCCCCGGACCGTCTCACCGTAAGCTCCGTACGCTAATGATCGCCAATGTATCAACCCCCGGACCGTCTCACCGTAAGCTCCGTCCGCTAATGATCGCCAATGTGTCAACCCCCGGACCGTCTCACCGTAAGCTCCGTACGCTAATGATCGCCGATGGGTAATAACTGCCAGCGATAGGGACCCAGGCCTTAAGTACTCGGTTAAGGGGGTAGTGCTGGGCTTTTTGGGCTATATATTTATTTATTAATATATTTTGGAGTTTCCTCGCTAGACCTCCATCAAGCTTAAAATAGCACCCCCTAGACCCCCTTAAAATAGCACCCCCTAGACCCCCTTAAAATAGCACCCCCTAGACCCCCTTAAAATAGCACCCCATAGACCCCCTTAAAATAGCACCCCCTAGACCCCCTTAAAATAGCACCCCCTAGACCCCCTTAAAATAGCACCCCTAGACCCCCTTAAAATAGCACCCCCTAGACCCCCTTAAAATAGCACCCCCTAGACCCCCTTAAAATAGCACCCCCAAGACCCCCTTAAAATAGCACCCCCTAGACCCCCTTTCAATAGCACCCCCTAGACCCCCTTTCAAGATAAATTAATACATTTTTCGGTAGAAAAATTTCCCGGCCAAAGGCCGGTTGCTTCTAAAATTACAGGTTCGCTGTCGCTCGCCAGGATAAAATCGACACCTAAATGGCACGAAAGGTCTTATATTGACAAAGAAATGGCGTGAAAGATCTTAAAATTGACAAACTAATAGAACGAACGTCTTAAAATCTCAAAACTAATATGCTAATCATGAGGGAGAAGGGGGTCTAGAAAAAGCGAGTACTACCCCCTTAATTAGTCCCTGTCACACGAGCGATCTTTCCGGCAATTTTTACGGTCAATTATAGTCTGACAGCTTCCAAATGTCAGCGTTATCGGAAATCCGCCACCGAGCATAACCCTTTGAGTACCAGCGACGTGCGCTATATTAAAAAAATAAAAATAAAATAACAAAAAAAGTAAAAGTGGGGATTGGGCCTGAGTATATAGATAGATAGATAAGTAGCTATTTAGACGATATTATGCAGCTTAGGAAAGATCTGTGGTAGTAAAAACGGGTTGGCAGAGATAGATTTAAGTCTTAATATAGCTAGAAGTCCCTCCTAAGCTGAATAAAATCGCCTAATCGTTGCCAGAATCTGAGTAAAAAGGACGGCCCTGGTACTGACTGGGATAATCTAGCTTCAGACTATACTCCGTTTCTATTCACCTGGCGATAAATTGAATCCCTTAGCAGCTAATTTCACGATACTTGAAATATGAAACTGCTATGTCTCTGCATCATATAAAGACCAAGTTTCTATAGTTATAGTCTATTCGCTGTAAGTAGGCGAGAAAGCATGACCTCTAACCTCTGTAACTTAAAAACGACTAAAGAGAAATCGAGCTAATAATTCTACCATTTGGGAAGAGTCAGTCAGGGAATAGATGTGGAAATTTACAGCCAATTTGATCTAGTCCTTTTTGAGTTACAGAGGATAGAGGTCATGATTTCTCGCCTACTTACAGTGAATAGACTATAGCACCATATTTCACTACAAAATAGTGATAGTATCTGAGAAATCTTGATGGGAACTTTGCAATTTACCGTCAGATGAAAAGAAACAGATCATAGTTTCCGATGCCAATGCGAGAGACTCAAAATATCACGAGAAAAAAGTGGCTCATCGAAAATCGACCACTTGCGAGTTATAGGCCACAAGGAAGTTGGAGCCGTAAACATCGATATAAAACACAAATACAATAACAAAGCAGCAATCTTATGGTTAGAAAGTATAGTGAATTTTATTGTATGTATTTATAGATGCATTACAACCGTAATTAAGCTAGTAATTCTGTTAAGGGGAGATAGGCTGGTTTTCTGGACCACTTTCTCCCTCGTGTTTACCCCCATTAATTAGTCGATTTTAAGACCCTTCGCCCCATTTCATCGTCAATATTTAGACCTTTCGTGCTATTAAGGTGTCGATTTTTTCCCTGGCGAACGATAGTGAGCCTGTAATGTTGGAAGAACCGGCCTTCGGCCGGGAAATTTGTCTACCAAAAAATGTACAAATTAATCTAGAAGGGAGATCTAATAGATGTTTTTTTTAATTTGATGGAGGTCTAGGGAGGAAACTAGAAAAATAATGAATACATGCAAAAATCGCCCAAAAAGTGAACCATCCCCCCTTAAATATCGATCCCTACGGCTCCAACTTCCTTATAACCTAAAACTCGCAAGTGGTCAATTGGCAGTAAAATCGCTCGTGTGAACCGGAACCCACTGGCGATTGTCGGCCTACAAGGAAGTTGGAGCCGAAAATATCTATATAAACATGTATGTAGGGGTATTTTTTAAAGGTTGATGGAGGTCTAGGGAGGAAACTACAAAATAATAAAAAGATAAAAAAATATATAAGCAAATAAATAGGCCCATCTCTCCTTATGTGATTTACCTTTCTATCTTAATCTATATTTTATTAATTTCACCACAACACCAAACACCTCCAATTAAATTAATGAAAGTATATATGTGATCAACCGGGATTCGAACCTGGGTTATCACACACAGATTTTTAAACACTAACCATTACACCACCAAGACGGTTTATAATAGATGGGTTTATTACCGGCAATATACCTTTGAATGGGTGATTATGGACACTTTAATATCCCTTTTCATACCTGTTAACCCTTTTAAGATGCTAGTACGCATTTCTGTTTTCTGGCTAGTAGTAGACGATTGTATTCAGCTTAGGAAGGGCATGCAGAAGTCAGGGGGTTAAGATAGATAGTCTTTACCCTTTAACATTCACACAGAGCCTTCCTAAGCTGCACAAAATCGTCTACTGATAGCCAGAATAAAGGGTTAAGTGTAGGTAATCCCAATGACGACCCAAGATAGCGACTGGTTTCAGGGATTTCCTAGTATGGCATGTTTACTGTATGGGTACACGGAATTCCAGAGTTTTATGTAACCAAAGTTATAAAGTATGTACAAATCAGATAGATAGATAGATAGATAGATAGATAGATAGATAGATAGATAGATAGATAGATAGATATACATATATATATATATATATATATATATATATATATATATATATATATATATATATAATTATATATAATTATATATATATAATTATATATAATATATAATTATATAATTATATAATATATAATTATATATATAAATTATATTAAATAATTATATATATAAATTATATTAAATAATCACATAATTAAGCATCTTGAGAATAATAAATTAATCAGTGATAGGCAATATGGTTTTAGACGATGTCGATCAACTGCAGACATTCTTTGCCTTCTTATGCTGGGTTCACACATTCACGTATATGCTCCCGTCTATCTATCTATCTATATGCTCAGGCCCAATCCCCATTTTGGGGGTAGCCGACTCAAGACAGAGCAAGAACAGGGAAAACACAAAAACAACATAAAACAAAAAATAAACACAGATAAAAAACACAAACTCACACACATCCAGGTCACCCAGGAGAAGACCCAGAGACCAGGGTTACCAAGGTCGCTCCAGCACTCCCCCGGCCCCTGACCACCCGGAGAGGTTCCGATCTCGGCAGGCAGACATGCAGCGGAGCCAAAGCCACAAGCCCTCCCACCACACTTCCAGGCACACCCTTCATATTAATCGTCCCCCCGGGCCAGGCGCCTGATGGACTATTATCTAGTCGAACTTGCGCCCGACCCCTTACTCCAAATGACCACGTGTTCACTCAACTATTCACAAGCATTCTCCATTCACTCCTGTCCACCACCACTTCCCCTGCCTGATCTATAGTCATTCCTCTATCATCCAAAGCCTTTCTTACACAGTCTCTCCATCTCAATGGGGGTCTTCCTGCCCTTCTATCTCCCCTTGTACCTGACTCACATATTCTCTTTGTAAGCCTTTCATCTCCCATTCGTTCAACATGACCATACCATCTCAGCACCCTTCTGTCCACTCTGGCTGACAAATGTTCCTGCTGCCCCACTCTCCTACGTATCTCTTCATTCCTCAATCTGTCTCTACGAGTAACTCCACACATACTCCTCAAGCAGCTCATCTCCATCACATCCAGCCCTCTTTTCTCCTTTTTCTTCAGAGCCCATGTCTCAGCCCCATACATCACTGTTGGCACAACAATTCCTTGATACAGTGCACTTTTTACTTTCACTCCGAGATTTCTCGTCTTCCACATACTTCCCATTGCTCCGAAAACCTTCCTTCCTTCACACACTCTCTGTTTTACCTCCACTTCCATACCTCCACTCCTGCTTATCGTTCCTCCTAGATATTTAAAACACTCTACTTGTTCCAATATTTCCCCATCCAGCCTCACATCTAGATTCACCCTATGCTCTCCCCTATTACACACCATTACTTTACTTTTATTGACGTTCACCTTCAGTTTCCTCCTTCCACAAACCACACCAAACTCTTTGACTACCCGCTGCAGTTTCTCATCAGAATCCGCCACCAATGCTGTCATCAGCGAACAGCAACTGATTCAACTCCCAATCTCTACCATTCTGTCCTACTAAACCCAATCCTCTTCCCATAGTTCTCCTTTTCACCTCCCTCACCACACCATCCATAAACATATTAAACAGCCATGGTGACATTACACAACCCTGTCGCAAACCTACCTTTACCTCAAACCATTCACTCAACTCACCATTTCCTACTCTCACACATGCTCTGCTCCCTTCATAAAAACTCTTAACTGCTTCTAACAAATTTCCTCCTATTTCATAAATCCTTAACACCTTCCACATTGCTTCACGGTCCACACGATCATACGCTTTTTCCAAGTCCATAAAAGCCCAAAATATCTCCTTATGCTTCTCTAAATACTTCTTGCATAACTGTCTTACTGCAAACATCTGATCCACGCACCCTCTTCCCCTCCTAAAACCGCACTGTTCTTCTCCTATTGCAACTTCCGTACACTTTATTATCCTCTCTATCAACACCCTGCCATACAGCTTTCCAACCACTGACAATAAACTAATACCTCTATAACTTGAACACTCCTGCCGATCTCCCTTCCCCTTGTACAACGGCACAATACATGCACTCTTCCAGTCTATTGGTACCATTGACACAACAAAGCACACATTGAAAAGTCTCACCAACCAATCTATTATCACATCTCCACCCTTCTTTATACACTCCACAGCAATACCATCCAAACCTTCTGCTTTTCCCGCTCTCATTTGTTTCACTGCTTCTTTCACCTCATTTTCCTCAATCCTTTCATTCATTCCCTGCCACCTGGGTGGCCTGGGTAACCTATCTCTATCCACCTCTGCTTCAATCACTGCTTCTCTTCCATCTCTTGTATTTAACAAAGATTCAAAATACTCGGCATATCTTTTCCTCACTTCAACTGGTTCCACTAGTAATTCTCCATTTTCATCTTTCACTGACTCTTCCCTCTTTTGTCCTCCTTTCCTTACTTTATTTACCTCCTTCCAGAACATCTTCTTTCGTTCTTCAAAATTCTTACTCAGCCTTTGGCCCCACCTTTCGTTTGCATCTTTTTTCGCTTCTCTAATTTTCCGTTTTGCCTCTCCCATACCTCAACACTACCATCCTGTAAAACCCTCTCAAAACACTGTCTCTTCTCCTCAACTGCCTTTCTCACCGTATCATTCCACCACTCGCTTCCCTTCCTGATACCTCTGCCTCCTACTTTCCTTTTTCCGCATACTACCTCTGCACTTGCTTTCACTCCTTCCTTAAACTGGTTTTTTTTTTTTTTTTTTTTTTTTTTTTTTTTTTTTTTTTGAGACAATGAACGGAGGAAGGAAAAACACAGATAAAACAAAAAGGTCCATGTGCCTAAAGGCATCCTCCATTCATAAAATGTTTGTAACAACTGGATTTAAACATTTGTAAATTGTAAGTTTGTGGAAAGCACTTCGAGGGAAGTGAATTCCAAAGAGTAGTAGCTCTGGGGATAAATGAATTCTGATAAGCAGAAGTTCTGCATTGTGGAGGAGAAAGTGTAAATTCATGGGCGCTCTCAGCTGCCCTAGTTCTACGGGGAAAGATGTGGAGAGGCGGCACAATTGAAGCAAGTTCCTCGGAACAATTGCTGTGAAAATATCTGTAGAATAATGCAAGGGATGCAACGTTTCTTCGTATGGATAATGTAGGAAGGTCCTGTGTGATTGCAGGGTTATTGATTAATCTAATAGCTTTATTTTGAATTTTGTCCAACTGCCTCAATGCAACCACTCCACTTCCACCCCACAGAGGTGAACAGTAATCCATCTGAGAACGCACATGACTTGTATATATTACGGCCAACTGCTCGTCAGTGAAGAATTCTCGAACTCTGTACAGGAGTCTCAGTTTTTTTAGAGGCATTCTTAGCAATGCTTCTAACATAATGTGTCCAGCTCAAGTTAGTAGTTAATGTTACACCGAGAATGTCAATACTAGGGGAAGTGGGAATATTTGCATCATTAAACAATATATGGGAGTCAGTGAGATTCTGTCGGTTAGAAAATTGAATGTACTTGGTTTTCTGTGCATTAAAGGAAACTAGATTCTTTTGTCCCCATCCATTAATTCTAGAAAGGTCCTGGTTCAGAGAAATTGCAGTGTTTATTTTTGAATTTATAAGATCGGGTTGGGTGAAGAATTGGTAAATGTGAAGGAACTGTGGAGTGTTGAGTCATCTGCGTAGGAATGTATTGGATTATGAGTGGTAGATATGAGATCATTGATATGAATGAGGAACAGAATTGGGGCCAAAACTGATCCCTGGGGAACACCAGCATTTATTGAGTGTTGAGAATAAAGGCCATCTACCATTACACATATTTTTCTGTTATGAAGAAAAGAAGAAATTAGTGGAACTAATGATGCAAGGCCGTAGTGTGACATCTTCGACAATAAGGATTGATGCCAGACTCTATCAAATGCCTTTGATATATCCAGTGCTATTGTATGTGTTTCACCATGTTGGTCTGTAGCTTGGTTGATTTGATGCATAATGCTGGGTTCACACATTCACGTATATCGCTCCCGTATGCTCCCGTCAGGCGTGATCGCCAATTTTGTGTTCTGACGGGCGTAGTCCGGCCGTGTACGCCCGTATAGACTACGACTATTGCACTTCCCGACATACGTACCGTGACGGGGCCAGTGTTACGTCAGACGTAATGTAGTCGTATGGAACTACGTACGTGCTTGCGACTTGCGTAAGCATGTCCCCGTTAGTCCGCCTGGGCTGCCCGATTTGCGGGAACACAGGCCACGCCCATGGCCACGCCCCCACAATACCTGCGTAGCTGAGGCCGTACGTCTTGGGAGTTTTTAGGACTTACGTGGACCGTTTCCGAACAATCGTAGGCACACCCCGTCTGTCCAAACACAGACAAAGACAGTCTTTGTCAACCACGTAGGTCTGGGCTGGAATCTGGGAACTACAAAAGGGAATAATAAGGTTTATATGTGCACATGTAAACATAAAGTTTTATTTTTCACCACTAATTTAAGGGGGGTGCCTTTAACTTTCAGATCTGTGAACAGATTCTCATAGTTACCTTTTTTCCTCAAGCAGGCTTCTTTAAGCACGCCCCTGCTTGTACCCCTTTTTATATGTTGTATAAATTGTATACATAAATATATAATTTTTACAAAGTAAGAATACTATGTGGTTGTTTGATTATCTGCCTATTCTATTTGCAATGGTTATGATATGATTACGAATGTCCCCCTCCAGTCTTAGATATCAGGCATAATAGTCAATGATGGAGGGGCCACTAATAAATTATAGGTTTGACTCCTCCAAGGAGATAAAGAAAACCTAATATTTAGTAGTGGCCCCGTACTACTAAGTCAGTTTGACAAGTGTTGTGTGTAAACTAATGGAAACGGTAATTAGAGAAGGAATAATGGATCATATGAAGTCAAACCAACTTTTCAGTGGGAGACAGTTCGGATTCTTGCCGGGGAGGTCGACGGTACTACAGCTAATTAAGGTGGTAGATGATTGGATGCAAATTCTAGAAGATGGTGATGTAATAGACGTGGTATATTGCGATTTTATGAAGGCCTTCGATAAGGTCCCACATAAAAGGTTAATAGAGAAAGTTAGAAGCTATAATATAGGGGAGAAATGTGTGAAATGGATAGAAGCCTTCCTGAAAGATCGGAGACAGAGGGTACTGGTGAATGGAATAGGCTCGGGGTGGAGGGAAATTACAAGTGGGGTACCTCAGGGATCTGTGTTGGGACCACTGCTGTTCGTTATATTTATCAACGACTTGCCTGAAGTTATAACTAATGGAAGTGAGGTATACCTGTATGCGGATGACACTAAACTGTATAGAAGAGTGAGGAGTAAGGAAGATATGGGTTTGCTTCAAGGAGATGTGGAGGGCATGAAGGGATGGTCTGAGCATTGGTTAATGCCTTTTCATCCAAATAAATGCAAGTACATGCGGATTGGGACCAGCAAGATAGACAAGGTAGGATACAGTATGTATGAAGCGATCGAGGAAGTGAGTGCAGAAAAGGATATAGGAGTAGTGATAGACAATAAGTTAAATTTCTCAGAACATTTAGTGGAAAAGATAAACAAAGCCAATAGCATTGTAGGGCTGATAAGGAGGACATTTGTGTCACTTGACGAAGAAATCTTCAGGAATCTCTATACAGCGCTGGTTAGGCCGCACCTGGAATATGCGAACCAGGTGTGGGCTCCATATATGGTAAAGGATATAGAAGCAGTGGAGAAAGTGCAGAGGAGAGCTAGCAAACTGGTACCAACGTTGAAGAACGCGGGCTATGAGCAGAGGTTGAGGACACTGGGGCTTCCGACACTGGCATATAGGAGAAAGAGAGGGGATATGATAGAGACTTTTAAGATAGTGTCAGGAAAGTACGATGAGGATGTGTGTGAAGGTATCTTCTTGATGCGGGAGGGAACAAGAACGAGAGGACACTCTAAGAAAATTTACAAAGAAAGAAATAGGCTTGAGAAGGCAAAGAACTCATTTTGTGATAGAGTGGTAAATGAGTGGAACGCACTGTCCCAGTATGTAGTCGATTCCGAATCAATAAGGGAGTTTGAAAGTAATCTTGATAAAGCATGGGGAAGACAAGATTTGAAGTTTGATTATAAAACAAAAATACAGAATAGTAAAAATGTTGCGTCTGCTACCGCCGCCGCCAACACCGTGAACGACCGCAGCAGTGCAAGTACTGGTACTGAGCTGGATACACAGGCATAGTTTGCCTTTATCCAGAGGATCTACTGTAAGAAAATACTGTAAGTAATCATTGACGACTGGGGCCCTCCCGACCATCCCCTTCCCATTCGTTGAGGTATTAACCCTTAACTGTCGGCGCGCAACATAAGTCGAGTTAAATAAATCTGGACTATGTGGCGGCGCTCGACATAGGTCGTGTGGCAATTTCAGCACGTAATGTTGCTGAGAGAGAGAGACAAGTGGTGGCAGGAGAGTAGCGAGCGTATGACTGCTCCAGACCACCGTGGCGAACCTACTGACACGAATCCCACCTCCTCCCTCCCTCTCTCACTCGCTATATACGGAATTGTATGGGGAAAGTGCCTAATTACATGCTTTTTGCACTCGCGTTGCACGGTTGTTGCAAGAAAACTAGCCATCATAAAAGGATCGTTATGGTGTCATTCGAAAGCTCTGTTTATGCCCTTTCAGGGATAGATACTTGTTTTACGCTCTGGGTCTTATTTAGGCATGAAAATGATCACGTAAACAGCCCTATTTTGGCTAAAAAACACCCCGCTGGGCGGTACATATAAATAAACCGCCTAGGCCGCTAATAAGGTGTTAAGGATTTTGGTATACTTGATAATTATGTCAGTGAAGGCGGAACAATGCGCTAGTCAGCGTCTGGTCCAAGAATCCACAGAAGTACATCCACGGAATATGGAAAGCTTATGAATAGTTATTTTTATTTTATTTTTATTTTTTATTTGTTACAAAGTTTTTTCGTAGTGAGAACCCAATCATAAAGACGAACCATGAGTGATTTTGAGTGTGCTTATGATGAAGGTTCCTCTGAGCTCTGCGGCAGTAGATTCAAACTACGCTTATGAGCGTTTGAAGAGGTAGCCTTATGTAACGTTCGGCGCATTAGTTTGACGATTTTAACACTTCGCACCATTTCGTTGTCAATTTTAGGACCTTTCGTGCCATTTAGGTGTCGATTTTTTCCTGGCGAGCGATAGCGAGCCTGTAATTTTAAGAGGCACAGGCCTTCCTCCGGGACATTTTTCTATAAAAAAAAATTCAAATTTATCTTGAAGGGGGGTCTAGGGGGTGATTTGTTAAGCTTGATGGAGGTCTAGCGAGGAAACTAAAAATTAGTTTATTCAAGTACATTGGGGTTTGTATTTGATATTAATGTTAAAGAACAGGGTGTTACTTCTAAATAACTGAATAAATAGATAAATAGACCAACAAAAATCCAGCCACTATCCCCTTAACCTTGAAGTGGCAACGTTATAAATACAGGGACAAGTCAAGTGGGGTGTTTATGAAAATAGAATCGAGCCTTTTTTTTTTATATTATTTATTATATTATTTTTTTTGCACTATTATCGAGCGTGTTTGTATATTTATATATTTATTTATTTATTTTTGTATTTATTTATTTTTTCAAATATTATCGAGCTTTTTTATTTATATTATATTTATTTATTGATATATTTGTTGTCATATTCGACTAATTAACTAAATTTATGCCTAATCTGTAAGCTTACTGTCGCTTGTCCAGAACTAATCGCCCCTTAACCCCTTCAGTACCGGTGACCTCTTTTTCAAGTAATCGACATGAATGAATCTTCTACTGATTAAGGGAAATGAGAATAAAGAATGTAAATAAAGGCTAGAATAAGATATATACCCACTACGAATAAGGAATTAAGAGAGAACACTGATAATGGTACAGAAGATAAGGATCCGAGAGTCTCATTATCTATATCTGCAAATGTAGGCTATACAATAGCCCAGAACCTACCTGTGTATATCTGTGAGTAATCATTGATCAGCTGTTGTTTACATAATGGATTTATGATTTATAGTATATATTAGAAGTTAATATATGTATCAATAGATAAGTGTCTTATTGAGAGATTGTTTTGCGTTTTATTTTATTTTTTTTTCTAATTTATTCTGGCTGTCATTAGACAATTTTTAAGTTTTATTGTATCGTTTATTGTTCTTTTTTTAAATTTTATTCTGGCTATCATTAGACGATTTTGAAGGTTTATTGTATCGTTTATTGTTCTTTTTTTAAATTTTATTCTGGCTATCATTAGACGATTTTATATATAGTTTAGGAAGGATCTGTGGGGATTATAAGGGTAAAGACTATCTCAATGAACCCTCTGACTTCCATACACCCTTCCTAATCAAATAATATCGTCTACTAATAGTCAGAAAACAGAAGAGAAATTGCGTAATCGGATCTTGAAAGGGTTAAGAAAATGCCAAACAATAATTGCCCGAAATAAATTGCCGGAAAAATTGTTCGTGTGACACCAACTTAAGGGGGATTTGTTCGTTTTTCTGGCCCCCCTTCTCCCTCATGTTTAAGCCCCATTGATTTTGGGATTTTAAGATGCTTGCTCCATTTGTTTGGCAATTTTTAAGACCTTTCGCCCCACATTTTTGTCAATTTTAAAATCTTTTGTACAACTTAGGTGTCGATTCTTTTTCCTGGCGAGCGATAGCGAGCCTGTATTATAGAAGTAACCGGCCTTCGGCAGTGGCAATTTTCTATCGAAAAATTTACAAAGGAACCGGCCTTCGGCCGAAACATTACCGTACTCTACCGAAAAATTTACAAATTTATCTGGAAGGAGTGGCTTGGGGGTATGTTTTTAAACTTAATGAAGGTCTTGGGAGGATATATAATATATTCATTTAATCAATAAATAAACGAACAAATAAATACAAATTAATACAAATTTGCCCAAACGACTCGACCAGCTTTGCATACCAAAAAATTAAAAATAATAATGGGGAATGGACCTGAGCAAATAAAATAATGGGGAATATGGGCCTGAGCAAATAAAATATTGGTGAATATGGGCCTGAGCAAATAAAATAATGGGGAATATGGGCCTGAGCAAATAAAATAATGGGGAATATGGACCTGAGCAAATAAAATATTGGTGAATATGGGCCTGAGCAAATAAAATAATGGGGAATATGGGCCTGAGCAAATAAAATATTGGTGAATATGGGCCTGAGCAAATATAATAATGGGGAATATGGGCCTGAGCAAATAAAATAATGGGGAATATGGGCCTGAGCAAATATAATAATGGGGAATATGGGCCTGAGCAAATAAAATAATGGGGAATATGGGCCTGAGCAAATAAAATAATGGTGAATATGGGCCTGAGCAAATAAAATATTGGTGAATATGGGCCTGAGCAAATAAAATAATGGGGAATATGGGCCTGAGCAAATAAAATAATGGGGAATATGGGCCTGAGCAAATATAATAATGGTGAATATGGGCCTGAGCAAATAAAATAATGGGGAATATGGACCTGAGCAAATAAAATAATGGTGAATATGGGCCTGAGCAAATAAAATAATGGGGAATATGGACCTGAGCAAATAAAATAATGGGGAATATGGGCCTGAGCAAATATAATAATGGTGAATATGGGCCTGAGCAAATAAAATAATGGGGAATATGGGCCTGAGCAAATAAAATAATGGGGAATATGGGCCTGAGCAAATATAATAATGGTGAATATGGGCCTGAGCAAATAAAATAATAGGGAATATGGGCCTGAGCAAATATAATAATGGTGAATATGGGCCTGAGCAAATATAATAATGGTGAATATGGGCCTGAGCAAATATAATAATGGGGAATATGGAGTAGAGGGCAAGTTGCTGAAAGCAGTGAAGAGCATGTAGAAGGAGTACAAAGGAAACCAAGCAACAACAGATCTAGTGACCCTTCTAGGCTGCTTGTCCTCCAAAACACTGAGGATCAAGTGTCCAAACAGTGGTTTAGAGTGGGTAAGGGAACATTGGAAAGGGAACTACTGCCCTAGAACTAATGTCCGTGGCAGGATTAGGAAGTTAGTAGGGGACAGATGGGTTAGTAACTGAGGGGGGGATAAAATAAAGTTATTCATTTACAAACGCAGTCAGTCGCGGGTTTGATGCGAGATATTTGTCTAAGCGGAGTTTAAATGAATCAACGGCGCTGCAGTCTATAACGTCTCGGGGAAGCCCATTCCACAAGTTGACAACTCGATTGAAGAAGAAATTCTTAGATTCGTGGGAGTTAAAAGATTTACCAATAATTTTGCAACCGTTTCCCCGCGTGTAATTAGATTGGTCGATAGTGAAGTACTTACTACAGTTCATATTGTCGATGCCTTTGATGATTTTGAACACTTGAATTAAGTCACCTCTTAATCTGCGCTGGATTAAAGTAAATAGATTTAATTCTCTAAGACGCTCTTCGTATGGTTTGTTCTTTAGGCTAGGTATCATTTTGGTAACTCTACGTTGAACTCGTTCTAGCTTGTTTATATCTTTTTGGTAATAAGGGCACCAGGATTGAACGCAGTATTCCAGAAGAGGGCGGACTAAGGAACTGTAAAGGGTTAGGATAACTTCTTTGGATTTATGCTCAAATGACCTGCCTATAAAGCCAATTATTTTGTTTGCCTTCTTAACAACTTCTGAACATTGTTGACTCGGTTTTAGGTTACTCGATATTGTTACTCCCAGATCGGTTTCTCTGTTTACATTCTTAAGCTGAGTGCCATTCATCGAATAGTTTGCTTTCTCATTTAGGTATCCGATATGTAGTACTTTACATTTATCCGCATTGAAACTCATTTGCCAAATTTGGGCCCAACATGACAATTTATCTAGATTGTGTTGCATATCGTCAACTTGTTCTTTTGAGAGTACGCTATTTGCAATTTTTGTATCGTCAGCAAATTTTGAGATTGTACAGGTGAGACCCTCATCTATGTCATTGATGTAAATTAGAAAGAGAATTGGTCCTAGTACCGATCCCTGGGGTACCCTGCTACTTACATTGGTCCATTTAGATGCCTTACCGTTTATGACTACTCTTTGCTTTCTGTCGCTGAGCCAATTTTCTATCCATTTCAACACACCGTCTTGTATTCCATGCGCTTTTAGTTTTAGCAGTAAACGTTTGTGGGGAACTTTGTCAAAGGCCTTTTGAAAATCAAGGTATATAATATCTACAGCTTTACTCTCATCGTAGAGGTTAAGGATATCGTGGAAGAAGTCTAAGAGGTTTGTTAACCAGGAACGTTTTTTACGAAAGCCGTGTTGAGTATCTTTAAGTAAGTTATTTGCCTCTAAGTGATTTACGAGTCTGTCTCTTATGACCGTTTCTAACATTTTACATACAATTGAGGTTAAGCTAATTGGACGATAGTTACTGGGTAGGGATTTGCTGCCTTTTTTTAATATCGGTGTTACGTTGGCTAGCTTCCACTGATCAGGCATAGTCCCAGACTGCAAGGATTCATTGAATAACAATGTCAGTGGTTTGGAGAGCTCATCCTTAGCTTCCTTTAGAACTCTAGGCGAGATTGTATCAGGTCCAGGCGTTTTATTTACCTTGAGTTTATCTAAACAATTCAATACTTCTCTCTCTGTAACGGTGATATTGCTTAGAACATCTGAATTATCAATCTGAATCGGCGATGGTGTAGGGATATCACTGAGGTCTTCTGTTGTAAAAACTGATGCAAAGAAGGTATTGAAGGCATTACTCATTTGTACTTCGTCTTTGGTGTATTCTCCATTTTCATCGACTAACGGTCCAACAGTTGAAGTAACTACTTTTTTCTTTCTGATATAACTATAAAATTCTTTCGGGTTTGTTTTACTTTGATTCGCAACATGTAACTCCAGGGTCTTTTTACTTTGCTTAATTAACTTTTTGGCTTTGCGTCGTAGCTCTACAAATTTCACCCGTTCTTCGTCATTTTGTGAGGATTTTAATCTATCATTAGCAAATTTTTTAGCAAGCAGACAGTCTGAAATATCTTTATTCCACCATTTGGGTTTATCATTATGGCCTGGACGCCGTATTTTCGATGGTATGCAGTCTTGCACTGCCTTAAGGTAAGTGGTTGTGAAACACTCCCAAGATGTATTTATGTCGTTATTCTTAGTCAGAAAGCTCCAGTCAGTTTCTTTAAGCTTTGATTTAAGTTTATGAAAATTTGCTTTCTTGAAATTAGGGACTTTCTCAATGCTGCTATTTGATTTGTTACTAGTAAACTTTAAAGTGAAAGTTATCGTACGATGGTCGCTGTTACTGAATTCATCACCAACATTCAAATTCTCTATTAATTCTTCTTTTGTTGCGAGTACAAGGTCAAGCACATTATTACCACGGGTCGGAGATTGTACAAATTGAAAAAGTGAACTCTCTTGCAAGTTAGCATAGAGGTCGTGTCCAGAGTGTGAAGTAAGAATATCGCCCCATTTAGTCACGGGTAAGTTGAAATCGCCAAGAATTACGGTATCTTGTATGTTAGTTATTTCTGCAATTTGTTCATAAATTTCACTGTCAGTTTGCACTGATTGAGATGGGGGTCTGTATAATAAAGCTAGTGTTATTTTAGTTCCTCGTTTATTATTTAATAGTACGTAAGATGTCTATATTCGCAATATGAGGGTGCAAAGGCGGCAGTACGTGTGGAGAGTGAGCAGAGCGAGTTCTTTGACCTGAATGTTGGTTTGAAACAGGGGTGTGTTATGTCCCCGTGGTTGTTTACTGTATATATGGATGGAGTCATGAAAGAAATACTATCAAGAGCAGTGGATGTTGGTATATCGCTGAAAAGAGAGGGAATTGAGTGTAAGCTACCTATACTGCTGTTTGCGGATGATACAGTTCTGATGAGTGATAATGAATGAGAGTTGCAGGGTCTGGTAAATGAGTTTGGAACAGTGTGCGAAAAACGGAATTTGAAGGTAAAAGTGGGGAAGAGCAAGGTTATGGTCTTCGAAAGGGGTGAAGTCACAGAGTGTGAGGTGAAGCTGAACGGTCAGGCTATGGAGATCGTCAACTCTTTTAAGTATCTGGGCAGTGTGTTGAGTAAAGATGGGACTATGGATGAAGAAGGGCGGGAGAGGGTACAACAGGGGAAGAGGGTTGTAGGAATGCTAAAAGCAGTAACAAGAAATAGGGTGGTCAGTATGGAAGTGATGAAGTCCTTGAATGACAGTGTGGTAATCCCGACACTGACTTACGGAAGCGAAGCATGGACGTTGGTTGAGAGACTCAGACCAAGAGTGAGAGCAGTGGAAATGAATTACTTAAGGAGTGCGTGCGGAGTTACATGGAGGGATAGACAGACTAATGAGGAAGTAAGAAGGAGGTGTGGTGTGGAGGTAGATGTGCTGGAAAGTGTGAAAAGGAACAACTTGAGATGGTTCGGCCATATGGAACGTATGGAAAGCGAGAAAATGACTAAGAGGGTGTACGAGAGCGAGGTGGAGGGACAGAGAGGGAGAGGTAGACCGAATGAGAGGTGGAAGGATGGAGTGAGGAAGTACATGAACGAAGGCGGTGCTGGTTGGGGGGAGGGGCGTCGACTGACTGGGGACAGAGGTGCATGGGGGCGGTTCGTTCGTGGCCACCCCTTCGGTGGTCACGGCGTCAGGCAATAGATAGATAGATAGATAGAATATGGGCCTCAGCAAATAAAATAATGGGGAATATGGGCGAGCAAATATAATAGCATAGAATAGATGTACTGCGTGTGTGTTCATTATTGATATATCAGCTGCTTTAACCCCTTACGAGCGGGCTAGGCGGTATATTTGACCGTACCGCTCAGCGTTTTTTTTTTTACCCTAAATAGGGTTGTTTCCGTGCTCATTTTCATGCCTAAACAAGACGCAGAGCGTAAAACAAGTATCTATACCTGAAAGGGCGTAAACAGAGCTTTCCAACGACACCCGAACCATCCTTGTACGACCACTGGTTCTCTTGCAACGATCGTGCAACACGAGTGCAAAAACCCTAAAATAAGGTAATTTCCGTACATAATTCCCTGTGTAGCGAGTGAGAAAGGGGGGAGAAGGGTGGAATACAGTTCAGTACGTCCACGGTGGTCGTGGGGAGCGGTCATAAGGTTACTACGCTCGTCCCACCGCTCAGCTCTCTCTCTCGGCAACATTACGTGCTGAAAATGGCACTCGACAGCTGTCGTGCGCCGCCACATAGTCCAAATTTATTTCACTCGACATATGTCGCGCGCCGCCAATTAAGGGTTAAGGATATACGGTACGCCTGGTTTAATAGTGTATAATTATAGGCTTTGGTGTGCTGTTTGAAATTATTTTATTTACTAGACCAACTTTATTTTTCACTTTTGTAGGCCTCTCTCTCTCTATCTATTTATCTATGTATCTATCTATCTATCTATCTATCTGTATATATCTATTTGTCTCTCCCTCTCTCTCTCTATATATATATATATATATATATATATATATATATATATATATATACCGGTATATATGTACCTATCTATCTATGTCTCTATCTATCCATCTATTTTTCTATTTTTTCTCTCTCTCTCTCTCTCTCTCTCTCTCTCTCTCTCTCTCTCAACTCTCCCACCGTGACGAGGCAAAACCTTGAGGTATTATCTATATATTATTAATTTCACAGCAACACCAAACACCTCCAATGAAATTAAAGAAAGCAAATATGTGATCCATCGGGATTCGAACCCGGGTTATCACACACAGATTGTTAAACACTCTAACCATTACACCACCAAGGCTATTAACCTCTCCGCGGCACACAGGGGGTTTTCTACAGGGTAAGACTGTGCGCACCTATGATGATTTTGGGACCTATTGCCAATTTCGATAAAAAGTACATCATCGTGTAGGGAATGTTTGCGTGCATCGGCCCATATATATTTGACCCCCCAAAAAATGTCTGGGGGGGGGGTAGGGGAACGGTCCGTAGTTGAAAAATGTGGAGCGAATGGCACCGCGCGGCTAGATTGTCATCGAGCGGCGAGATTTCCCTGCCGAATTTTCACGCGCCCAGGGGATAGAAGGAGAGGGAGGAGGGGGTGGGTTACCGCGTATTATCACGTATATCTCCTTTTTTGAGCCCTTTTAGGCTATTTAGAGTATGTATACGTGTGTAGGCCACCCATATAACAATGAATATGCCTCATAGTGACCAAAAATTGCAATATATAAGGGAATTATAAGAGAATTTTTAGGCGGGAATGAAGATGTGTTGGAGGTTTGGCGGCAATTTATGAGCTGAGAGTGTGGTTTACGCCATACATATCACGTATATCTTGTACGTAGAGCACTGTCATGCTATAATACAGACTTGTACGTATGTATACGTGCCATATATCAAAATATATACCGCATATAGACCAATTCATGCGATATTTACGCACATTATCAATGAGTTTCTATGCGTGAACCAAGGTGTGAGTGAGTTGTGCTGGGAATGAAAGGGGGAGAGGGTGTGTTACGCCATAAACATCACGTATATCTTGTACGTAGAGCACTGTCATGCTATAATACAGACTTGTACGTATGTATACGTGCCATATATCAAAATATATACCGCATATAGACCAATTCATGCGATATTTACGCACATTATCAATGAGTTTCTATGCGTGAACCAAGGTGTGAGTGAGTTGTGCTGGGAATGAAAGGGGGAGAGGGTGTGTTACGCCATAAATATCACGTAAATCTTGTATTTAGAGCACTGTCATGCTATAATAAAGACGTGTACATATGTAGGCGTCCCATATAACAAGGAATATACTGCATATAGCCCAATTGATGCGATATTTACGCAAATTGTGAATGTGTTTCTAGCAGACGGAAGCCTGAAAGGGTGGGTTGGGGGTGGGTGCAGGGTTGTTGATTTTTTTGATTTTTAAAAAAAAAATCAAAAAAATCAAAAAATCATTGATTTATTTGATTTATTTGATTTATTTGATTTATTTGATTTTTTTGATTTTTTTAAAATATCCCCCCGCCCTATTGAGTAGTAATTCAAGTAGAGGAATTTATAACAATTCTGTTTCATCCATGCCCTCAGCCCAGACTCCTGATCTGTTTCTGTCCTAGTCATGTTTCACTGTCTGACCACACTGCTGCTTCTGGCTGAGTTGCCAGTGATCCTCAAGAAATCATATTACAAAACCTATTATTGAACAGAATTACAGAAAAATAATAATCTGTTATTATTAGTACAGACTTAGTGACTAGTAGCTTTGTGGATGTTTCCTTTAAAATATTGATCCCAAGGCTGTGACCAAAATCCAGAGATATTGAAGTAAAAGTGAAAACATGGCAGTCTGGTAGACCTGCACTTGGTAATATCTGACTATGTACATAGGTTAGAACTCTTCAGAATTATTTTTATCTTGATTCACACAGAAAAAAAATAAAAAAAATAAAAAAAATAAAAAAAATCATGATTTTTTTGGTAAAAAAATCATTGATTTAATCAAGTGATTAAATCAAATTGATTTAATCAATATCAACTCTGGGTGGGTGGGTGGGAGGGAGGCATGCAGGGGTGCAGTGAGTGAGTGAGTGAGTCGTGGAGAGATGGAAGTCAGGCAGATCTCTAGATAGATAACCAGCTTTGTGATAATTGTGGAGGCGCCCGAGGCGTATTGATGTCTTGGTATTTTGAACCTTATGTCTACCAGATGGCTGGTGTTCGTTGCCACCAACAGGTCTACAATAACATGAGTCAGGAATGGAGAGAGAGAGAGAGAAACTGAGACATGCGTATGTCGTACGTATAAATGGACTTCAGAATTGCATTTTTATGCAAGCAGACATTGCATTTTAGACACATGTGAAGTACCACAGAAACATGTAGGCCATCGACTGTAAATAAAGTACTATATTATAGACCACCAGCGACGGTGGTGAGTAAACACAGGCAGATTGCCTTTTGTGATAAAGGGCTAAATATAGAATGGTGTCTCCTTACACTTGCGAAAGGGTAGATTGCCACCAGAGAAACGTTTACTTATTTATTTTCAAGTAATATGCAATCTAAATGTATATTCGAGACCTACTGCAATTATTTGTATGACAGTCATGACTATGTATAATCCAATATACGCGCGTAGGCGAGACATAAGAAAGCTGGTTGAGCAATTTTCGACACCCACACAGTTATTATTCTTTTTTATTTACAATATTATACAATACAAATGTATTTGTGAAGAGTATTTTATCCATTATTGTATTTATACAAATTTTGTTCCCAGACAGAGCTGCTGTTGCTGGTGTAGCTGGGGCATAAAGGAGCGGCAAGGGTCACCGCTTGACCGTGTGAAAATGAGTGGAGTCGCACTGAGAGCGGCAATTTTGCTGAGTGTTTGGGCAATTTTTGACAGAATAAAGTTATATAATTACTAATTCTTGACAGAGACAAACTTTTATAAACCTTGGCATGATATAATTGATAATCCCATCAATTTACAAACGTAAATTGGTGGGATAATTCATTTTTTTTGTATATTGTCATTTCGATTGTAGACACGAAGTTTTGAGTGATATTTGGTATGAGCTCCTGTGGCATGGTTGGTAAGGTCGCGGACTGGAAAACTCAAAGTGTCGTAGGGTAGTGGGATCGAATCCAGGAGGGGGTTATGGGGAAGGTTTTATATTGTCTAGAAAAATTTTGATAATTTTTTTTTTTTACAAGATCATGCCATTGTATTCAAACAATATGAAATATTCATAGAATATATCATATTGTAAGAATACAATGACATGACCTTGTTTTTTTTTTTTTTTTTATTGTTTTATTTTATTATCTTAGTAGGTTTGACAGGATTTATTGAAACATATTTATTTGTGTACAATTCATTTGAGGTAAGAAAATAATTATATACACATTACTTTGGCTAATAACAAACATATATATTGATATACTAAAAAAATAAGGCATATTACATGTAAATCTTTGAAACTTATAAACTAAATAATGAAACATACAATTATATAATGTAAAAGCTATATCACAGGGACATCTTTGGAACTTATACATTACATAATATATGTTACATTATGAGGTAGCGTGATCAATTAGGTCAGGTCAGGTAAGGTAGGGCGCGAGTCCAGGACAGGGCGGGGCAGGGGGCGAGTCCAGGGCAGGGCACGGGGCGAGTCCAGGGCAGGGCAGGGCAGGGCGACACTCAATAATTCTTGAAGGTGTGGTAGTCCCTGAAGCAGTCACCCAGGCAGAGTGGAACTTTGCACTCGGCGCACATTGAGGTGACTCTTTTCGTGACATGGGGTTTCCTGACACTGGAGCTGCAGATGGTGCACTGCGCCTGCCTGTGACGAGTGCCAAGCATCTCAGTGTTGATGGGGTAGTGTCTTTCGACACCCAGCTGGATGCGGTCAGGAACGTGATCCCCACGCCATGCCGTACGTCTGTGAGTGGTGGTGCCATACTTCTCCAGGATATGGTATGAGACGTTGTACACGAACTCCCGGAATTTCAGCTTCTGGTTTGGGGCCATATCCTTTTTCACCAACCACAAGTTGTAGGCGTTCAGCATCGTTATATCAACTAGGTGGAGGAAGAGCTTGTGATACCACTTCACAGTCTTCCTCAGACACTCAACGCCTGACAGCTGACAGTCAGACTTGTCCACCAGGCGCATGTTTTTATTGTAGTCCACTACCATGTCGGGCTTGTAGATTGTCTTCCTGGTTCGGTAGTGGATTTTGCCAGAATCCACCTGGGCACCTGTGTGGACGGTGGAAAGCAGGTGGACGTCTCGCTTATCCTTCCACTTCAGGGCTATCAGTTTCCCACACTTCTCGAGCTGCTTGAATTTCTGCCCCTTTCGTCCCCTTCTTCGCACATGCCTCTCGCGGTGTTCCTGGGCCAGGTCGTCTTCTGAAGGTGTGTCACTGGAGGAGGCATCTGTGAGAGGAATGACATCACCTGTGAACTTTGGCATAAACTTTCTTGTCTTTCTGACAGTCCCACATGACCCCGTTTGGTTGTCATGAAGAAACTGGCAGAGAGCAGGAGAAGTATACCAGTTGTCAGTGTAGATGATGTGGCCTTTGCCCAGGTAAGGTGCCAACATTTTCCTGACGATGGCACCTGACATGCCCATGGGGTCATTGGCAGCGGCTTTCGGTATGTCAATGTCAGTGCCTGTGTACACGATCATGTCAAGCACTATTCCAGTTTCGCAGTCACACAAAACGAAGAGCTTGATTCCGAACCTATGCCTTTTCAAGGGGATATACTGCTTGAAAACAAGACGTCCTTTGAAGAGCACGAGCGACTCATCAATCACCAAATTGAGGAAGGGGTAAAAGTATTTCCTATACCTCTCCAACAACATGGTGAACACATCCCGAACTTTCCATATCCTGTCAATCCTGTTAGGATTTTCGTTGTCTGCAAAGTGCATAAATCTTAGCAGCAACAAAAATCTGTCACGAGTCATGAACTTATTGAAAGTTGGGGTGGCGATGAGAGGGTCGTGCTTCCAATAGTGTTGCAACACATGCTTCTTGATCAGAGGCATGAGGAACAACAAGGCAAAGAACGTCATAAATTCTTCCACAGTCGTATCCACCCAGCCTCGTATTCTCGCTTTTGGAGAAAGGACGTCCAATCTGCCAAACACCCACCTGTAGTAGGCGTTTGTTTGGGCAACGATGTACGTCATTACCTCCATGTCGAAAAAAGCGAGGAAGAAGTCGCTTTCGTTCACTTGATCGTCACAGGGCCAGTCGTCAGTTGTTCCTGACGTCCCAGGATTGAACTGGGGCACGTCAGGTACAAAATTGACCCCGTCAGACCAATCGAACGAAGGCAGCTCAGGGATCGGAATGTCGTCTGCGTCTGCTTCATCGTCTGAAATATCGCTTCCATGGTCGCGATACAGCACTTCATCATCATCACCCTCCTCTTCACTTGACAGACGATGCCCTTCCTCATTTTCGTCACCGACGTCGGACTCACTCCCACTGTCCACTCCCAAATCCCCCCACCCTTGGTCCCGTGCTAGGGCTTCGTCGTCGAAACCCGGGCTGCCAATGTCCTGCGAATCACCATCAAACAGCAGGGCGGCATACTTTGATGGTGTCAGAGTTTTCCGGGTCACTTTTGCACGTGCGGGAGTCTTATGGACAGGGACAGCAGAGGCGGTGGCAGGGGCGGCGGCAGGGGCCGCGGCAGGGGCAGCAGTGGTGCGTGGCCTTGATGGCAAGATGATGGTGGTGCCTGTCGCCCTTCTCTCTGTTCCTTGGGCAGGGGCGGCATGGGCGGCAGGGGCAGCAGGGGCAACAGGGGCAGCAGGGCCGGCAGGGACACCAGGGACAGCAGGGCCAGCAGTCGCTTTCCCAGTCGCTTTCCCTCTCCCTTTCCCCTTCCCCTTCCCCTTCCCTGTTCCTTGGGCAGGGGCGGCAGGGGCGGCAGGGGCGGCAGGGGCAGCCGGGCCAGGGGCGGCTGGTGGTGGTGGTGGTGGTGGTGGTAGGGGCACTGTGGCTGGCGTACGGGTTCTCTTCCCTACGGCTACGCCCGTGCCTTTAATTTTTCCTGCCCCCGCAGGTTCTGCAGCCCTAGGGCGGCCTCCTGCGTCGCTGGTACCGGTGGCAGGGGTGGCAGGGGCAGCAGGAGCAGCAGGGGCAGCTGGGCCAGGGGCGGCTGGTGGTGGTGGTGGTGGTAGGGGCACTGTGGCTGGCGTACGGGTTCTCTTCCCTACGCCCGTGCCTTTAATTTTTCCTGCCCCCGCAGGTTCTGCAGCCCTAGGGCGGCCTCCTGCGTCGCTGGTACCGGTGGCAGGGGTGGCAGTGGTGGCAGTGGTGGTGGTAGTGGTTGTTGTAGTGGCCTGGGTCGTGGTGGCAGTGTCCCGAAACACCAATGACCTCTGTACCTTTCTTGTGCTTGCACGTGTTTTTCGTGCTTTGGGTGCAGGTGTTTCGTCCTCCGAGCTGTAGGGCGTGTCGTACTGGTAGCTAGGGTCTTTAGCAGCCACCCTCTGCCTTCCATGGCGGCTAACACCACCAGAAGGAGGGCTGGTTGTGTCATCAGGGAGCGAGCGTGAGGGACGTGTGGGCTCCATGACTAGTGCGTGGTTACTGGCGCGGTGGTGCTTGCACGAGTGCGGGGCGAGCGTTTGGCGGGGTGGTGTCGAGAGTTGACATGTAGTACTATACCCACACCAATTTTCAGCCGCCTGGCTATAAACGCGCGGTTTTGGTACGCGTTCAAAAGCTCTGCTCTTAAGAGTCTCCCCGCAGTGCGCCGGGGGAACTCTTATGAGTCTCCCCGCAGCTCCCGGGTTAAAGGTTTATGCACATGCCTACAACTTAATATACTTATTATTAAGTAACACCCCGTTCTTAACATTAATCATCAATTACAAACCCCAAAGGCGGGTGCCCAACCCTGAAAGGGGTTGAAATAGGGGAGCTATCCCCCCGCCAAAGGTGGCTTTCTATGGCCTTTCCTAGCTGATGCTGAGAGGATTGGGTTCTAGTCATTTGGTGATGGGCTGGTCTATCAGAGTAAGAACTGAGCGATCTCAGCCATACCCATAGCTTACTCTGACTGTTCCTTTCACTTATATATTTTCTAGATCTCAAGTGACGGCGCCTCTTCCGTGGATTGACCTCCTAATCTACCAAGATTGGAAGCCAAAGCGTCACATTTTTCCTTTGCCCCTCAGCTTTCTCTTCATAATTGTTGAGGGGCCCAGGGCCCTGGGTGGGGATTTGGTTTCCCGGGCATTTCCGCACCCTCCTCAGCTCCCCGCCATGGAGTGGCTTCGGTCACCCAGGCTTTATTGTGGTCGGTAGGGAGGGTTCTGTGGGGGCGCTCGGTTATGGCCTTGGCCTTGCTCGGGGCCTTGGGGCTGCTCGGCCAGGCAGCTTGGGGAACAACAACAACAACAAACCCCAATGCACTTGAATAAACTAATGAAAGCATATGGTCCTCCTGGGATTCGAACTCGGGACACCACACCCAGAACATAAGCTTCTAAACCATGACACCACCAACACAGTTACCAGATGACGAGTGAGACAATGAGTCAGACAAGTTTTGCAACTGGCTCGACGCACTTAGGCTTCCCCGAGTAACGGAACCAGACTGACTTTCACACCTTTTGTAGCGGCCACGTATCTCGGGCGTGGTGTCCCGAGTTCGAATCCCGGGAAGACCATATGCTTTCATTAGTTTATTCAAGTACATTGGGGTTTGTAATTGATGATTAATGTTAAGAACGGGGTGTTACTTATTATATTTCAGCTACATTTAGACAATTTTATGAAACTTAGGAAGGATATATGGTAGCTAAAATGATTAATTGAGATAGTCTGTATCCTATTTATTAGTAGAAGTCCTTCCTAAGCTGAATAAAATCGTTTAATAGTTGCCAGTATATAATGAAAAGCATATCACCAGTACTGATTGGGTTACATTTTTGGCTGAGTGTAGTTCTACCTCGCGAAACTGCGTCATCCACTGTTTCGCCCCATTAGTTTTGACATTTTAAGACGTTCGCTCCATTAATTTGTCGATTTTAAGACAATTAAGACCTTTCATGCCATTTAGGTGTTGATATTTTTGTCCTGGCCAGTGATAGCGAGCCTGTGATTTTGGAGGAATCGGCCTTTGGCCGGGACATTTTCTAGCGAAAATGTACAAAATAATCTCTAAGAGGGATCTTGAGGAATTTGTTTTAAGCTTGATGGAGGGTGTTACATAATTGTATATTTATTTATTCATTTATTATCATTTTAGTTTCCTCCCTAGGCCTCCATCAAACTGAATTAATTATATTGTTTTTAAGCTTGATGGGGCCCTAGGGAGGAACCTAAAATAATGAAATATAAACTGTCGTTAAGATGTGTTTTTAACATCTTCATAACGTTGTGACGCCTCCCGGCGTTAACAGAATGGTTGCGTGGGGCATTGCAGCTCGCTAGCGCTCGCCAGGATGGGGGGATGGGCTACAGTTGTCCTAGAATGATCTGCTTTATGTAATTAGTGTCGTGTGGCCACAGACAGTCTAGAAATGGTCTTTGTTTTGGTCTGTGACCGCGCCTTATATTTTATATTCGCTATAATATAAATGTTGCTTGTGTGGGAGGCGAGCGAGAGAGGGTGAGGGGGTACACCTGGCAGCGGGGTGAGCTATGACGAGGCTCGCTTGGGCGCTGACGGCGTTGGCGGCCGGGTGGTCAACTAGTCCCTTCCCATCGCGGCCTCGTGTTCTTTACCAGCTCAGAGCTTGCCCGACACGCGTACCGCCTACATCCTTTGCAATTCTGTCCCCCATACTCGCCACTTTGCATACTATTTCTCTCTCTCGACTTCTCCTTTCTCATTCTCTAATCTTTATTAAACTCAACATCCCTTCTGGTTTCAGCATAGACGTTCACCGTCGACCAGTCGTATTGTACGCGAAGCTCTCAGATATTTCCCTGTATTAGGTTAAGGAGGTATTATGCTTTATTGAGGTTGGAGAGACGGACTTTTCCGTGTGTGTCCTCTCTCGGGAAGGTTGTAGACCGGTATATGTCTCCCTGGCAAGGTGTTGAGTGATTCTGCTTGGTTATCTAAAGCTAGACTAGGGGTAAGGTTACTGTGTCGTTGTCTCCGATGTGTGCAGTGTTAGCTAAGCACTGCACGACATCGACAGGTACTGTGGGAGCCTAAGTTGTCTTCGGGTAGGTTTACTTTGCGAGCACAGCGCTGTGGTGTGAGAGGGCCATAGCCTATCCCTCACAACATAGTGCTGCCTCTTTGTGTTGACTTCTGAGGGATCGCCAGGATAGAACTAGGTACTAGAGACCTAGATTTATCAAGAGAGCATCCCCGTCATATAACGTAATCTTCATTATACCACCTTCGGACAACATTAGGCTACGAGCCGCATGCTCGCCCATTGTTGCCCTGCCTTGATACCCCAGCTAGACTTTATTAACTGAGCAGACACTGGTTAGAGGTAAGCCCCCATTATTATATGTATGCAACATTATTATTCACTGAACTTTTGAGCCGAGGTTGTTGTTGAGTTGCACAACCAGAGTAGGCTGTTGCGTTGTGTCACGAAGCATTTCTTTAGTTGTCGAGCATTACTACCTTTGCGCAGTCTTTATTATTCGCCTGCCTATTATTACTATATGTCCTAGCACTTATTGTGACCCGTATTCTGCATTATAATTGTTCAAGATTCTTTACGAACATCTTCCCAGCATCAGACTTATTTCAGAAGTTTCCAGTTGATGTTGCAGGACTAGCATTGCACTTTCTTTAATACAGGAGTGCCAGTTATTTGAGTATCTACCGTAACGTTAATTAATCACGTTAACTATCTTTTCTTTGTGTAACCTAATCGAGTAATCTTTTACTGTTTGAGAATAGGCTGTTTCATCGAGCGTCAGCCTAGTGTGTGTGCACCAGTTACCGAGTCATAGGATACCTCGTTGTCCAGGCACGACTCAGGGCGGTAATGGTGTTTTGTTTTCCAGTGTTTAAGGCAGGGGTTGGATCTAGTGTTACCGTTGTTGCATTTTGCCATTATCTAGTCCAATGTTGAAGAGCCCTGTGTCTTTGAGAACCTGGATCGTAACAACGTAAGTATATTGGTTGTGCTTTCGTACTTTAGTGTTTAGAAGTGTTGTGATTAACTTATAATGTTTGTGGTATTTCTTATGTCATTTATTATTTTTGTGATTCTATGTGATCAATTTACTGTACGTACTAGCTGAGCTACACGGCACTGCCTGGGGAAAAATCCACGTATGGGCTGTCTATCTTGGGGGAAGAGGGGGGGGGGGGTCCGTCCCCCTCCCCCCGAAGGCTATCCATCTTGAAAACTGAAGGAGTTGTCAACCCCTCATTACAGTATACATGCTAAGTATGGGCTCCCAATCTTGAAGACTGAGGGAGTTCCCCCCCCCCCCTTCGCTTAAAACCAATTGTGGCACCCCCTTAGTATGCATGCCAAGTATGGGCTCTCCATATTGAATACTGAGGGAGTATTTCGTGAACAAACATGAACAAACAAATGACGCACAGAAAGTGCCTTTCATATAGTAGATTTGGGTTTACCAATAATCTTTCTTCATATCCTCATACTATGTCATTTTTCTTAGGCTTTATGATATTATTGTAATTCACTATGATACTAGTGTTTTCTTACTAGTGTGTGTAATCGTTATTTTTATATTTGGCTGATGATGGAGTGTCTGCGAAACGTTGCAATAAATATAGACAAGATGAACGTGTTCTTCTATCATGCCCTGGTGCTTCTCTTCATTATAAATATATATACTGTATATATATATATATATATATATATATATATATATATATATATACAGTATATATATATATACTGTGTATATATGTTGTTAAACTCGCTTGTAATAATGAAACATTGGAACACCAAGCTTTAGTCTAATCTCTCAAGACATCTTTAGTGTTTCATTTTTCCTAGAGTTTGTCTACATAATTTGATCACACATATTTGTGAGTTAACCTCCATATATATATATATATATATATATATTGTAGGATGAACAATAACAACACACTGGTTATATAATTATATTAGCACATTATATTTGTCAATAATAGTTACATTTCTTTAAACATACATTAAGTAACCCTTTGAAAATCAGAGGGTTAATTATGAGTCTTTACTCTTTTCATTCCCACAGATCCTTCCTAAACTGACTAAAATTTTCTACTGATAGCCAGATTGAACAGTCCCAAATGCGTCACGATCTTGAAAGGGTTAACAAGGAAACAAACAAACAACAACAATGACAACTTAATAACTCATACACACAACATACTCTCATCATCATCGTCATCTATATACTGTATATATATATATATATATATATAATACTATATACTGTATATACAGTATATATATATATATATATATATATATATATATATATACAGGGTGTCGTAGAATTGGGTTACCCAGAGTTGGCACCAAGTTAAGGGAGGCGGGGGGGGGGGGATTCTGGACCACCTTCTCCCTCATATTTAGCTCCATTAGTCTTGATATTTATAAACATTCATCCCATTATATTTACTATTCAATGACCTTTCGTGCCAGTTAGATGTCTATTTTATCCTGGCGAGCTAAAGCGAGCCTGCAAATTAAGAGGAACCGGCCTTCGGCCGGGGCATTGTTCTATCGAAAAATGCACAAATTTAACTCGGCAGGGATCATGGGGGAATTTTTTAGAAGTTCTATGGACGTCTAGGAGGGAAAAACATCAATAAATAATGTTGAAATAACTTTGAAAAGTTGACAGAATTAATATAAACACCATATGAGGAGGATCACTTTATTGACTAACGTTTCTCAGAATAGCTTCATCAGGTAACGATACGTTGTCAATAAAGTGATCCTCCTCATATGGTGTTTATATTCACCCATAAATACATCAAAATATCCCCTTAATTCACTGGGTAACCTAATTCACCGCTTGCGAGTTTCAGGCTATAAGGAAGTTGGAGCTGTAGACATCGATATTTAGCAGAATAACCAGCTATAATACGGGTTTAGTAATTATATAAATACAGAAAACCAAATTCAATATACTATTTATCCATCAGAAACCTACATAATTACAGTATTTGTCTAGAATATCGATGTTTACAGCTCCAACTTCCTTATAGAACGAAACACGCAAGTGGTCAATTCTAACTCTAAAGCCGGTATCACACGAGAGCTTTTATAGTCAACATTCGATGATCAACAATTTGCTGGCAACATTTCTGGAATATTTTGCACTGGTATAGGTAACTAGACTGATGTTGATGATTTTAGGTGACAGAAATATTGTATATGTTGACCTCATAAGCTGCCAGACCAGTGTTGAGGATAAATGTTGAAGGAAAAAGCGCTCATGTGATACCGTTTTTTTTTTTTTTTTTTTCTATATTCCAACTACTCCCTCTCGGGCATAGGCTGATAGCCTTTACACTCTACCGCTGAACATGGTGAGGCCCGTGAGGTCTTGTTCCAGTCTAGGGAGTGAGACATGCGAAGCACCCCGGCTCTAAGCAATCCCGTCTCTGAAGCCGCCTCGCCTCTGCGCTTCACAGTCTTATCCCCCACACTCGGACCCTCACTCTCAGAACACCACCTATTGAGCAATTAACTCACTAGGCATTGCCCCCCTGTAGCATATTTTTGAATATGGGAATATTCATACAATGCTATTTTAATCAGGGAACAATGAGGGTATTTTTTTGGCATTTCGGTGTGCTGTGGTAATGCACTGATACTAGGTACAGCACAAATTCCATCCCAATAATATCTTCCCATTGACATATTGGGATTCGAACCCGGGTCCATTGGATTACCAGTCCAGTGGCAAGACCACTCCGCCACACTACTGAGGTAGTACTCGCTTTCTCTGGTCCCCCTTCTCCCTCATGTTTAGCATATTAGTTTTGAGGTTTTAAGACGTTCGTTCCATTAGTTTGGCGATTTTGAGACCTTTCGCCTCATTTTGTTGTCAATATTAAAACCTTTCGTGCTTTTGGGTGTTGATTTTCTCCTGGCGTGCGACAGCGAGCCTCTAATTTTAGAAGGAATCGGCCTTCGGCCGGGACATTTTTCTACCGAAAACTGTACAAATTTATCTTGAAAGGGGGTCTAAGGGGTGTTTTTCTAAGCTTGATGGAGGTCTAGGGAGGAAACCCAAAAACAAATTAATAAATAAATATATAGACCATAAACCAAGCACTACCCCCTTAACTCTAACTCTAACTCTCTACCGTGTTCCTAAAGTGACTCCCTCTACAGAGTTACATTAGTCGTCATCTTACCTATATTATTGAGGGGAGATGGGTGTCCCACTTCTTCCTCATGATTAGTCCCATTAGGTTTAAGACTATAAGACGTTTGCTCCATTAGTTTGGCGATTTTAAGACCTTTCGCCACATTTCTTTGGCAATATTAAGAGTTTTTGTGACATTTAGGTGTGGTATTTTTTCCTGGCGAGCTATTGCGAACCTGAGGAATCGGCTTTCGGCCGGGACATTTTCCTGGCGAGCTATAGCGAACCTGAGGAATCGGCTTTCGGCCGGGACATTTTTCTATCGAAAAATGTACAAATTTATCTTGAAGGGTCGTGAGGGATTTTTTTTTTTTTAAGCTTGATGGAGGTCTAGGGAGGAAACTAGAAAAAATATTAAAAACTTACAAATTATCAAATAAATACGCCCATCCCCCCTAAATTTGTCAAGTTAACTCATATGGTCAATTCTTAAGGTAAATTCATATAGTTCATAGTCGATTCATATACTCAACTCATATAATAGAGTCATATGGTCACTTCATATAGTTATCTTATATAGTCAATTAATATAGTCAATTCACATAGCTATCTCATATAGTTTATAGTGGATTCATATTGTTAATTCACAGTAAGTTCCTATAGTTATTTCATATAGTTAATTCACAGTCAGTTCATATAGTTACTTCATATAGTCAAGTCATATAGTTAATTCACAGTCAGTTCCTATAGTTATCTCATATAGTTAATTTACAGTCAAGTCATATAGTTAATTCACAGTCAGTTCATATAGTTATCTCATATAGTTAATTCACAGTCAGTCATATAGTCAAGTCATATAGTTAATTCACAAGGTATATGGTTACTTCATAAAAAGTCAATTCATATAGGCATCTCATATGATCATATATCAGGACGAATACCAAGCTAATTAATCGGTTTACGCATTTATATAGTTACGCATTTATATAGTTACGCATTTATATATTTACGCATTTATATATTTACGCATTTATATAGTTACGCACTTATATAGTTACGCATTTATATAGTTACGCGTTTATAAAGTTACGCATTTATAAAGTTACGCATTTATATAGTTACGCATTTATATAGTTACGCATTTATATAGTTACGCATTTATAGTTACGCATTTATATAGTTACGCATTTATATAGTTACGCATTTATATAGTTACGCATTTATATAGTTACGCATTTATATAGTTACGCATTTATATAGTTACACATTTATAAAGTTACGCATTTATAAAGTTACGCATTTATAAAGTTACGCATTTATATAGTTACGCATTTATATAGTTACGCATTTATATAGTTACGCATTTATATAGTTACGCATTTATATAGTTACGCATTTATATAGTTACGCATTTATATAGTTACGCATTTATATAGTAACGCATTTATATAGTTACGCATTTATATAGTTACGCATGTACTGTATATAGTATGGATATAAAGGGTCATGGGATCTGGTTTAGCTAGATGATTAAGGGAGCCCACTTCGCTTTTTTTCTCTTTCTCTCCCTCTCTCTTTGGCTTGTATCTACTATGCCCCATTCAGCCTACTGTTTTAAGATGTTTACCCCATCCAGGTGTTAATATTTTCCTGGTGAGTGATAGCGAGCCAGCATATATATATTTTTTGTTTTGACAGCAAGCTAAATTTGAAAAAATTTCGATAGAAAAATTTCTCCGGCGAAGCCGGATTTCTCCATACAATGCTGGCTCGCTATCGCTCGCCAGGAATAAATCGACACCTGGATGGGGCTAAACGTCTTAAAACAGTTGGCTGAATGGGGCCGAATGGATACAAGTCAGAGAAAGAGAGAAAAGGAGAGAAAGATAAAAAAAACAGGTGACCCCCTTAAGTTAGTTGGGTACTGGGTTAGTTGGGTACTGGGTTAGTTGGGTACTGGGTTAGTTGGGTACTGGGTTAGTTGGGTACTGGGTTAGTTGGGTACTGGGTTAGTTGGGTACTGGGTTAGTTGGGTACTGGGTTAGTTGGTTACTGGGTTAGTTGGGTACTGGGTTAGTTGGGTACTGGGTTAGTTGGGTACTGGGTTAGTTGGGTACTGGGTTAGTTGGGTACTGGGTTAGTTGGGTACTGGGTTAGTTGGGTACTGGGTTAGTTGGTTACTGGGTTAGTTGGTTACTGGGTTAGTTGGGTACTGGGTTAGTTTGGTACTGGGTTAGCTATACAGTAGGATAAGTTAGTTGGGTTCTGGGTTAGCTATAAGATCACGTACTCCTCCCCCCCCACAAGGGGTTGTGTCCTAGAGTCTGGTGTTAATGCCCCCCGTGATCACTAGGGTTTCGCCCGTCATATAAGAGGCGTCGTCGGAAACCATAAAAGACGCTGCTCCGCCGTATTCGTCTGGCTCGGCAAATCTGTAGGAGGTATCAGGACGGTTTATATTTTTCGGTATAAACTTTCTCAAATCGACACATAAATGTCATGAAAGATCTTAAAATTACTAGAAATGGGGCGAAAGTTTTTAAAATCACCAAACTAATGTGGCGAACATCTTAAAATTTCAAAAGCAATGGGACTGAGCATGAGGGAAAAAGGGGTCCAGAAAAACAAAAATCACTCCATTAGAATTAAATATCTCCCCCTGACGCGTTATATGATCTCCCCCCCCCCCCCCCCTTGATGCCTTATACTGTAGATCTACCCCCCCACCCCCCCCCTGGCGCATTATAGATCTACCCCCCCTGATGCAGTATAAGATCTACCCCCCCCCCCCCCCACCCCGCCGACGCGTTATAAGATCTACCCCCCGCCGCCCCCCCCCCCTGACACGCGTTATAGATCTACCCCCGTGACCCGTTATAAGATCTACCCCCCCCCCCCCCAACGCGTTATAGAACTACCCCCCTGACGCGTTATAGATCTACCCCCCTGACGCGTTATAGATCTACCCCCCCCTGAAGCGTTATAGATTTAACCACCCCCTGACACGTTAAAGATCTATCCCCCCCCTGACGCGCGTTATAGATCTACCCCCGTGACGCGTTATAGATCTAACCCCCCCCCCCCCCCCCTTATGCCTTATACTGTAGATCTTCCTCCCCCCCTAGCGCGTTATAGATCTACCCTCCCCCTGATGCAGTATAAGATCTACCCCCCCCCCTGACGCGCGTTATAGATCTACCCCCGTGACCCGTTATAAGATCTACCCCCCCCCAACGTGTTATAGAACTACCCCCCTGATGCGTTATACATCTACCCCCCTGACGCGTTATAGATCTACCCCCCTGAAGCAGTATAGATTTACACCCCCCCCCCCCCCGTGACACGTTAAAGATCTGCCCACCCACCCCCCCCCTGACGCGCGTTATAGATCTACCCCCGTGACGCGTTATAGATCTAACCCCCCCCCCCCCCCCCCCGACGCGTTATAAGACCTACCCCCCTCCACTGACACGTTATAGCTCTACCCTCCTTGATGCGTTATAGATCTACCCCCCCCCCCCCGGATCTCACCTTTGCATGGGCAATAAGCTCATGATTTTGTTGTGCATCCCTCGGTCCATGCTCAGCTGGGGAGAGAGAACAAGAAGAACACTGAAGAACATGTGTACAAAACTAAAACTTGTAAAGATCTATAAGAATATAATTATTAAAACAACTATATTCCACAACAGCTGGGGAGAGAGAACAATAACACTGAAGAACATGTATAAGAACCTTGAAGAACAAGAACACTGAAGAACATGGGTAAGAACACTGGAGAACAAGAACACTGAAGGACATGAGTAAGAACACTGAAGAACACAGATAAGAACACTGAAAAACAAGAACACTGAAGAAAAAGAACACTGAAGAACATGAACACTGAAGAATATGAACACTGAAGAACAAGAACACTGAAGAACATGGATAAGAACACTGAATAACAAGAACACTGGAGAACAAGAACACTGAAGAACATTGAAGAACAAGAACACTGAAGAACATGGGTAAGAACACTGAAGAACATAGGTAAGAACACTGAAGAACAAGAACACTGAAGAACAAGAACACTGAAGAACATGGGTAAGAACACTGAAGAACAAGAACACTGAAGAACATGGGTAAGAACACTGAAGAACATAGGTAAGAACACTGAAGAACAAGAACACTGAAGAACATGGATAAGAACACTGAAGAACAAGAACACTGAAGAACATGGGTAAGAACACTGAAGAACATAGGTAAGAACACTGAAGAACAAGAACACTGAAGAACAAGAACACTGAAGAACATAGGTAAGAACACTGAAGAACATAGGTAAGAACACTGAAGAACAAGAACACTGAAGAACAAGAACACTGGAGAACAAGAACACTGACGAACAAGAACACTGAAGAACAAGAACACTGAAGAACACATGGGTAAGAGAGAGAGAGAGAGAGAGAGAGAGAGACGGCAACACTGCTTAGAGAGAGAGAGAGAGAGAGAGACGGCATCACTGCTTACCCGAGTTCCGAAGGTCGTTTTCGTAGGGCCCGGCGCTAGGCAATTGACCCTTATGTTGTCCACGGCTAGTTCTTGGGAAAACACCTTCATCATTGACAGAGTTGCGGTCTTGCTCACGCAGTACGCTCCTAGCTCCTGAAATAGTGGGGTTATAAGTGAATAAATAAGTGGAATTACAGTAAGTGGTAATAAGTGGATAAATATGTGGAATTAAGTGGTAATACGTAGATAAATATGTAGAATTAAGTGGTAATAAGTGGAATTAAGTGGATAAATAAGTGGAATTATGTGGAAATGTGAAATTAAGTGAAAAAATAGGTGGAAATAAGTTGATAAGTGGAATTAAGTGGATAAATAGGTGGAAATAAGTTGATAAGTTAAGTGGACAAATAGGTGGAAATAAGATAAGTGGGAATAAGTGGAAATATGTGAAATTAAGTGGATACATAAGTGGAAATAAGTTGATAAGTGGAATTAAGTGGATAAATAAGTGGAAATACGTTTATAAGTGGGAATAAGTTGATAAATAAGTGGGAATAAGTTGATAAATAAGTGGCAATAGGTTGATAAATATGTGGAAATAAATGGAGAAATAAGTGGAAATAAAGTTATAAATATGTGGCAATAAACAAATAAATCCGTGGACATATTTTGACAAATATGTGGAAATGGCTGGTTAAGAAAAGGACTGAACAGAAGAACATCGGGGCTTATGAGGTTTACTTCCATTAGAGACTGACAATATGAAGGGGCTTATGAGGCTTACTTCCATTAGAGACTGACAACATCAAGGGGCTTATGAGGCTGACTTCCATTAGAGACTGACAATATCAAGGGGCTTATGAGGCTTACTTCCATTAGAGACTGACAACATGAAGGGGCTTATGAAGTTTACTTTCATTACCTGAGACATGAAGGGGCTTATGAGGTTTACTTGCATTACCTGAGAGACATGAAGGGGCTTATGAGGCTTATTTCGGTGACCGGTCAACTCAACCAGTAGCTCTCAACCAGTACCAAATCAACCAACACGGTTAGGTTAGGTTAGGTTAGTTTTAGTTGTTGTTGTTGTTGTTGTTGTTGTTCCCTAAGCTGCCTGGCCGAACAGCCCCGAGTCCTTAAGGAAGGCCATGGCCACGGTCGGGCTTTCCCACAGAGCTCTCAAATAGTGTAAATTGTGTTGTTGGTGTAAGTGGTTGTGTGAAATGCAGTCTTCTATGATGTGTTTTATGGTATGGGGTGCTGTGTTACAACCCGGGCAGGCGTCGACGACTGAGTCATCCAGTCTCTTCTGATAGCTCAGAAGAGCTGGATGGTGTCCGCATCTCAGCCTGGCCAGGTGGACTCTGTCCTCGTGAGGAAGGGAGGATTCAGAAGGATGGATTTCGGGAGGTCGTGCTTGCAGCTGCGTGTTATCTATGAGTGAGTGGATGGAATGGCGAGTGATATGAGTATGGATGTGCTTCCGGAAGTTGGTTTGGGGTGGGCAGGGAGGGAGAGAAGACAGTATTTGTGTGTGATAGCGTGTGCTGGGTGTTGTTTTGATATTTCTTGGTGTCTGTGGGTGTGTTGCCATGTAGTGTAGTGGGTGGTGTTGATTCGTGGAGGCTGCTGCCAGGAATTGAGTGCCTCTCACATCTAGATGATCTTTGACTTTTAGGACTTTGGTTTCTTGATGTAGGTGATCTGTGGGTGTAGTAGCTGTGCATCCTGTGATGATTTTAAGGGCTTTATTTTGAATAGTCTGTAAGGTCTTATGATGTGTTTCAGCTAGGTTAGAAGCCCAGGCCGGGCTTGCGTATTCCATAACTGATCTTATGTATTGTTTGTAGACTGTGGTGGTGGTTTCTTTGTTGTTTCCAAATTTCGTGTGGGCAAGTGATCTGAGGGCGTTAAGTCTGGGTGTCAGTTTCTTTTTCGTGTTTGTGGTGTGCTGTTTGAATGTCATTTGGGTGTCGTATGTTACTCCTAGGATTTTGTGTGTGTGTGTATGTGTTAGGGGTGTGTTGTTTATGTTGAGTCCCGGGACGTAATCATGCTCTCCTGTCCAGCTTGTGAGGAGGGTTGCAGTGGATTTAGCTGGAGCTAAATTGAGTCTGTTTGTAGTGCACCATTCATGTAATGTGTCGAGATAGTCTTTTGAAGGAGTCTTGTTGCTGTGTCTGGGTTTGGGTGCGTGCTTGTGAGTGTTATGTCGTCTGCGTAGGAGGCTATGGTTATTTGGGGTGAATTTGGTGTATTTATATCCTGCATTTACAGATTGAAGAGTGCGGGCGACAGGACGGATCCTTGCAGGACTCCGTTTGGGAAATTTCTAATGCTAGATGACTGACCGGCAAAAGATATGTGTGCACATCAGCCTGCTAAGAAGTTGGCCACCCATCTTTTTGTGTTGTTGTGCATGTTTGTGTTGTAGATTTTGTTTGTTAGGTTGTGGCGGGGGATGGCATCGAAGACTTTACTAATGTCAAGTGTGGCAAGTACTGATCTGTGTGGTGGTCTAGCTGAGTTGATGCCGTCAAAAGCTCTTTGTGTAAGGTCTGTAAGAAGAGTGTTTGTGGAGTGCAATGGCCTGAAGCTGTGTTGTGTTGGAGAAAGGGGTAAGTCAGGTGTCATCAGTTGTAGTACAAGGCACTCTATGACTTTGGAGGGGGTGCAAAGGAGTGTGATAGGGCGGTGTGAGGAGGGTAGCGTGGGGTCTTTGTTAGGTTTGGGGAATGTGATGATGATACCATGCTTCCAGATGTCTGGTATTGTGTTGTGTGAGTAGCTGTAGTTTGATATGTTAGTGAGTGCTTGTATGCCTTGTGGTCCCAGGTGTCTGAGGTGAATGTTGCTTATGTTGTCTAGGCCACAGGCGGGTGAAAGCTTGAGATTGTTGATGATATGCTTTGTCTGGCTGTTGGTGAAGGGTGTATAGTCAGGGTCTGTGGGGAATTGTCTTTTGCGTCGGATGACACGTCGGTCGTCTTTGTGGGTTTTTAGGTGACTGACATGAGAGAAGTGATTGATGAGAGTGTTTGCTTGTTGTTTACGTGAAGGAGTAGAGTCTGTTGTTGTAATTGCAGCATGTGATTGTGTTGTGTTGCCGTTGGAAAGTGTGATGCTGTTTAGTGTTTTGTAGAGTTTTTTGGGGTTTGTTTTGTGATCGAGTGTTTGTAGGAAGTTATTCCAATTTAGTGTTTGTTGTTCTTGTATTTTGTTGTTAATCTGGATGTTAAGTGCTTGAATTTGTTGATTGATGTCTTGTGTGTGGGGTGCTGGGGAGTGTTTCAGTGTGTCGCGTTGTATGATGAGGTTTTGAATTTCTGGTGAGAAGTTGGGGTTGTGTTTTTTTATGTTACCTCTTGGAATGTGTTTCTTGTCGGCGTTTTGGATAGTCGTGTTGAATGTGTGTACAGCATTGTTGATGTTAGTGATGGGTGTACTGTTTAAAGTTTCAAAGTGTTGTTCTGTCTCATTTGTGAAAGCTTCCCAGTTAGCTCTTTTATAGTTAGTGTAAGTGTGTCTGTGGCTAGCTGGGGTGAGTCTTGTTTTGGTGGTGATAATGATCGGGAGGTGGTCTGAGCCTAAGGTTCTGACCACCCTCCAGGATGTTGTGGGGGCGAGTTCGGGGGAGCAAAAGGTGATATCAGGAGATGATGGGGTGTAGAGGGCTTGGTGGGGAGTATGGGTATGCTAATGAATGTTATTGAGGATATATAGGTTGTCTGTTTGGTGTAGGTTAGGTTAGTACTTTATTTTGGCACTGGTTTGGTTGGTCTGGGTTAATTTGGCACTGGTTGAGAGCTACTGGTTGAAATGGTCTACTGGTTGAGATGACATGGAACCGCTTATTTCTTATCCAAACCCTAATTCACTTACAAAGGGAGCGGAATAGGCTGCGTTAGAAGCGATATATAAAATGTTGCCTCCTTTCCTCGCCTTCATGTGGGGGATGATCATTTTGGTGAGGATGAAGGGACTCTTGATATTTACATCCATCACCTTGTCCCACACGCTATCAGGGCACTGGAAAGATGAATAAAATATTGACAGAATTAACTCTTTCAAGATCCAGTACGCATTTCTTTTGCTATTTCCTGGTAATTATTAGACGATTTTATTCAGATTGGAAGGGTATATGGAAGTCAGAGGGTTGATTGAGATAGTCTTTACCCTTTTAATACCCACAGATAATTCCTAAGCTGCATAAAATTGTCTAATGATATACTGCTAAAACGCGTCAGAGCTTAAAGGGGTTACTATAAACACCATATGAGTTAGATTAGAATGTTGAGATAACTTTGAAACGTTGACAGAATGAATATACAGTATACACCATTAGAATGTTGAAAATAAAGTTGACAAAATTAATATAAACACCAGCCTCTCAGCCTATGCCCGAGAGGGAGTAGTTGGAATATATAAAAAAACAAAATATATATATATATATATATATACCGGTATATATATATATATATATATATATATATATATATATATATATATATATATATATATATATATACTGTATATATATATATATATATATATATATATACCGGTATATATATATATATATGCCACTTAGGAAGGACCTCTAGCAATAATAAGGCTTCAAACTCTCTCAACCAACCCTTTTAACTACCACACATCCTTCCTAAGCTGCATACAATCAGGTAAATATAGCTAGAATATAATATAACACACGTCGCTGGTACTCAAAGGGTTAAATGATCTCTCTCTATATATAAATAAATAACACCACCTACATTTATTAGACCATTGGTGATGGGGTTGACGGCAGCATTACTGATGAAGATGTCGATGCCTCCAAATTCATCTAAGGTCTGGGAAAAAAACAGGAACAAAATATATATACAGAATACCGGTATATATATATATATATATATATATATATATATATATATATATATATATATATATATAAATATATTATATAAAAACAAGAAAGCTATAACACTTTTAAAATTATACAAATAAAATAAATATATATTAAACAAAAAGGATATAAAACTATATAGGCCTATATACAAAAATAATAAGTAAATAAACAAAAAGGCTATAAACTATATAAATATAATATATAACTATAAAAGAAAGGCTATAAAACAATACAAATGAACAAATATAAGTAGATAATATAAAGGCTATATAATTATAAAACTAACCAAACTAAATATATAAATATATAAACCAAAGGGCTACACAAACTATACAAAATATAAAATACCAAAAAACCTATACAAATTCCTATCTTTACACACCCTAATCAACATCTGACAGACATTAATACAGCACACAGCGAGCAAAACGTATGAAAGCGGCGACACAACATATTTGGCCGACTGTACTGTACAATACTAACTTTCTGTAAGAGTTTCTCCCGATCCTCCGCATTGGCGACGTGACAGGTGGTGCCGCAGACAGACAGGCCCAGGTCCTTCAGCTCCCCAACGGCACGGTCCACATTCTCCTGTCGACGGCTGCTGAGAATCACACTTGCGCCGTCCTCACCCAGACGCTTGGCTATGGAGTAACCGATGCTGAAAACGAATGATTATATAGAACATTCAATCATTCAAGGTTTCGACTAAATGGTGACAAACACTTGATGGTTGAGTCTTTAAATTTAATAAATTAAATTTAGAGATGGAACGAATATCAATTTTCACTATTTGCAAATACGAATACGAATACGAATTTTTGTTGGTAAAATTCGCGAATACGAATAGCGAATAGCGAATATTTAAATCTTTCTTGAAGGATGAAATTGTCATCCTTCAAGAACTGGTACAGTAATTATTTTTATATCACCGACAAACGTTAATTAAATTACTATGACATTAATTACCGGAAGCCAATGACATGTGAATGTGTAAAGCTGCGTGTTTCGTTACCACCACTTATTAGCCATTGGGCTTTTGGCAGAAAATGCCAAAAATTATCAGTGATATCCGAGACATGTTTACATACAGTATTCTCATCGTCCAGCATATTACTGTTTCATAATCATCAGCCAACTTAAAATAGCCCTGTATAATATTTAATTATCACTAGAACAATACACTATATTATGTAGGAAGTCTTCTGGAGAAATAGGGCAAATATATTAAACAATGCATGATAAACTAAAGCACAAATGTATGCTAGAATAACATTGACAAATCGCTAGATAGTCACCAGACCCTAAAAACTTGTATGTCACTAGAAAACATATGTTGAAGTATCTAGAATAATCTTTAACAATCGAAAAATCTCTACAATTCCTTATAATAGGGAACATAACTTGAATATCGCTAGAATTCATCACATCTTGATGTCGCTAGATGGAAGTGATGGAAGTGATTCGCTGGATCTAGCGGTAGCCGGTACATTGGCAACATTGTACCAAGACCATTTATTCCAAGCAACTTAAAAACAATTCACCCCTTCTGTAGCGGCGACGTCTATTTCATTTTATGCTAGCTATATTTGCTCCGGTGGGTAGCTTCAACAAGAGACCCCCTCGGTCAAATAGGGTTAAGGGGAGGCAGACCGTTTTGCTGGACCCCCTTCTCCCTAATGTTTAGCCCCACTAGTTTTGAGATTATAAGACGTTCTGCCCATTAGTTTGGCGATTTTAACACCTTTCGCCCCATTTTGTTGTCAATTTTAAGACCTTTCGTGCCATTTAGGTGCCCCGGCAAAAAATAAAAAAAAAATAAAAATAATAATAATAATAATAAAACCTTACCCTTCCGTTGATCCGGTAATAATAGCCACTTTACCGGCCAGTTTACCGGTACCCGCAGCCGGTGTACTGGTGGTGGAGGTGGTGGTGGATAGGGTTCGGGTGGCGGCCATTGTGCTACCCCCCACTCCCCTCAGTAAACATCTACACGCTTGGTACGCCGCCATTGTTATAGATCTGCGAAGGAACAATATTTACCTTTATATATACAATATATACAGTGTGTATATATATATATATATATATATATATATATATATATATATATATATATATATATACTGTTTTATTCCATTACTTTATAATCTGTCTGCAAAGGAAGAGCCTATTATGGAAACAAACACACTCACTAAAGGTGGTATCTGGTAAACTCTCCAACCCGAGAGTGAACCGATATTCCAACTCCCAGTAGGAACACACACACAAAATTGGGTATCTGTCAAACTCTCAAACAGCCCTTTCCGTACCGATGACGACCTGTTTAGTTTATTCTGGCTGTAGTTAGAAGATTTTATCCAGCTTAGCAAGGATCTGTGGTAATAAAGAGGGGTGACTGAGATGTCTCGAAAACTTAGAATTATTGCTAGAGGCCCTTCCTAAGCTGAATGCAATCGTCTAATAGTAGCCAGAATAAACTGAAAACAACGTGATGGCTGGCGGTGGTTAGGGTTCGGGAGGCGGCCATTGTCTCAGCTATCATTTGATTTCTTTCAAACAAATTAATGGCAAACGAAATATACACATTTAACCTACCCATTGGTTTGTTAATTTATGTTGTTTGTGATTATAATTATGTATTAATATTTATCAAAAATAGCATACATTAAGAACATAAGAACATAAGAAAATGGGAGTCTGCAGAAAGCCGATTGGCCTAAGCAAGGCAGATCCCTGTCCCACACAACCCAAATTCAATTACAAAGCCCAATTATAGGCTCAACACTCTAATACCCTGAGGATCATCTTACCAAAACGGTTAGAGATTAATGCAGGATTATGGGGGTCTGCAGAGCACTGATTGGCCCAACCCGGCTGATCCCCTTCACACCCAACCCTTCTCGTCCATATGCTAATCCAATTTTATCTTAAAGCTCCCTACCGTTTTAGATCCCACTATAGCACTTGGTAGTCCATTCCACCCATCTACAACTCTGTTACCAAACCAATATTTGCCTATATCTTTTCTAAAACGAAATTTATCTAATTTGTAACCATTGGTACGAGTTCTTTCGCTATCACTGAGCTTTAGTACATTTGTCATGTCCCCTTTGTTAATCCCACTAACCCACTTGAACACCTCTATCATATCCCCTCTAACTCTGCGTCTCTCTAACGAATGTAAACCTAATTTCTTCAACCTTTCTTCATACGGAAGATTTCTAATATTATGGATCATTTTTGTCATTCTACGCTGTACTCTCTCCAATGAATCTATGTCCATTCTGTAATAAGGACACCAAAATTGGACAACATAATCCATATGGGGTCTCACTAATGACAAGTAAAGTTTTAAGATAACATCACCAGTTCTGTTACTCACACTCCTAGAGATGAACCCGAGAATCCTGTTTGCCTTATTACGAACGCTTATACACTGTTTTCTAGGCTTCAAATCATTGCTAACAAACACACCTAGATCTTTCTCGCAGTCTGAATTTTCTAATTCTAAATTAGCTAGTTTATATATAACATTTGTTTGCATCTTCCCTATCTTTAATACCTTGCATTTGTCAATGTTAAACTTCATCTGCCAATTTACTGACCATTCATGTAAGGTATCTAGATCCCTTTGGAGGCACTCTATATCGCTATCTGAATCAATTGATCTCCTCATTTTAGTATCGTCTGCTAATTTACTTATCCTACTAGTTATACCTAAATCTAGGTAATTTATGTATATAAGAAACAACAGGGGACCTAATACCGATTCCTGGGGGACACCACTTTTGACTGCTCCCCACTCTGACTTGGTACCATTTATGCTGACTCTCTGTTTCCTACCAATTAGCCATGACCTAATCCATCCCATCAACGATCCTCCTATTCCATGTGCTTCAACCTTTCTCATCAATCTCTCATGAGGGACTCTGTCGAAAGCTTTACTGAAATCTAAATAAATAATATCATATGACTTGTCACTATCTACTGCTTCATATACCTCTGAGAAAAAGCTAAGCAAATTAGTAAGGCAAGAACGTCCCGGAGTGAATCCATGCTGAGAAGAATTTATTAAGTTAAGTTTTTCTAAGTGGCTTCTAATTTTCCTAGCAATAATAGACTCTAGCAACTTTCCTATGATTGATGTGACTAATGGGACGGTAATTGGATGCTATCGATTTATCACCTTTTTTGAAGATCGGAACTACATTTGCAAGCTTCCAAGCTTCTGGAACTAAACCTGTTTCTAATGACTTGTTAAATAAAAATGCTAATGGGCTACTTAACTCATCTCTGCATTATTGTAATACTCTAGCATATACCTCGTCAGGACCAGGCGATTTTGAGGTTTCAGTCTGTCAATTTCCTTAAGCACATCATTTCTACTTATACTAACTGTACTTAACATATTTTCTATACTATCACTAGATACCATATTGACTTCTGGAATCTGTGCAAAATTTTCATTAGTGAAAACGGAAAGAAACTGACTATTTAATGTACTGCACATTTCTAAATCATTTTCTGTTATTTCTCCTATTGAACTTTTTAGGGGGCCTATTACATCTCTAACTTTAGATTTATATAGTTGGTAAAAAGCTTTAGGGTTATTTTTTGAGTCACTGGCTATCCTTATTTCATAATTTCTTTTTGCTTTCCTGATTTCCTTTTTGACCTGTCTTGATAGAGTCTGATAGTATATATGTAGATTGAAATAGATTGTAATAGAATCTTAATAAACCCGCCTCTCCGCATTAGAATCGCCGGCCCCCTACCTTATAATATGAAGTAGGGATGTTTACAAATGTTCAAACCAGGGACTCTCCGTAATATAATAGAAATAGAATCGTCTCTACGTAAGAGAATCGTCTCTTCCCATATCTTAGGCCCCGTACCATATAATATTGAAGTGGAAATGTGTTCAAATGTTTCAAACCCCCCACAGTCTCTCCATAATAAGATCGTAATAGTATCCTATCTCCGTATTAGAATCTTAGGCCCCGTACATTATAATATGAAATAGAGATATTTATAAATGCTTAAACCACCCCCGTATCTCCGTAATATATGCGGAATAGAATCGTAATAGAATCGTCTCTTCCCAATAGAATCGTAGGCCTAACCTTATACTATATATATATATATGAAGTAGAGGTGTGTACAACTGTTTAAATCAGCTCCGTCTCTTTGTAATAAAATCGCAATAAAATCGAAATAGAATCGTGTCTCCGTAATAGAATCATCTCTCCGCATTAGAATCTTTGGCCCATATCTTATAAAATGAAGTAGAGGTGTGTAAAAAAAACTTCAAAACTAGCGTCTTTCCGTAATATAATCCATACATAATCGAAATAGAATCGTCTCTCCCTAATAGAATCTTAAGCCCCATACCTTTCAATAATGCAGTAGAGATGTGTGGCAATGTATCAAATCCCCGGACCGTCTCACCGTAAGCTCAGTACGCTAATGATTGCCAATGTATCAAACCCCCGGTCGGACCGTCTCACCTTAAGCTCCGTACGCTAATGATTGCCAATGTATCAAACCCCCGGACCGTCTCACCTTAATAATCGCCGATGGGTAATAACTGCCAGCGATAAGGACCCGGGCCGTAAGTATCAAGGCCAAGTTTCTAATATAGTCTATTCGCTGTAAGTAGGCGAGAAATCATGACCTCTAACCTCTGTAACTCAAAAACGAATAGAGAAATCGAGCTAATAATTCTACCGCTTGGGAGTCAGTCAGGGTGTGAAATGTGGAAATTTACAGCCAATTTGATCTAGTCCTTTTTGAGTTACAGAGGATAGAGGTCATGATTTCTCGCCTACTTACAGTGAATAGACTATAGCACCATATTTCACTACAAAATATTCGTAGTATCTGAGAAATCTTGATGGGAACTTTTCAATTTACCGTCAGATGAAAAGAAACAGATCATAGTTTCCGATGCCAATGCGAGAGACTCAAAATATCACGAGAAAAAAGTGGCTCATCGAAAATCGACCACTTGCAAGTTATAGGCCACAAGGAAGTTGGAGCCGTAAACATCGATATAAAACACAAATACAATAACAAAGCAGCAATCTTATGGTTAGAAAGTATAGTAAATTTGATTGTATGTATTTATAGATGCATTACAACCGTAATTAAGCTAGTAATTCTGTTAATAGGCTGGTTTTCTGGACCACTTTCTCCCTCGTGTTTACCACCATTAGTTAGTCGATTTTAAGACCCTTCGCCCCATTTCATTGTCAATAGTTAGACCTTTCGTAGTATTTAGGTGTCGATTTTTTCCCTGGCGAACGATAGTGAGCCTGTAATGTTGGAAGAATCGGCCTTCGGCCGGGACATTTTTCTACCGAAATATTTACAAATTACTCTAGAAGGGGGATCTAATGGATGTCTTTTTTTTTAATTTGATGGAGGTCTAGGGAGGAAACTAGAAAAATAATGAATACATGCAAAAATCGCCCAAAAAGTGAACCATCCCCCCGCTTAAATATCGATCCCTACGGCTCCAACTTCCTTATAACCGAAAACTCGCAGTAAAATCGCTCGCGGCTCGTGTGAACCGGAACCCACTGGCGATTGTCGGCCTACAAGGAAGTTGGAGCCGAAAATATCTATATAAACATGTATGTAGGGGTATTTTTTAAAGGTTGATGGAGGTCTAGGGAGGAAACTACAAAAATAAAATCAAAAATATATAAGCAAATAAATAGGCCCATCTCCCCTTAAGTGATTTACCTTTCTATCTTAATAATTATATGGGTTTATTACCGGCAATGGGTAGATCATTATGGACACTTTAATTGCCCTTTTCATACCCCTTAACCCTTTCAAGATGCTAGTACGCATTTTTGTTTTCTGGCTAGTAGTAGACGATTTTATTCAGATTAGGAAGGGCATACGGGCAGTCAGAGGGTTAAGTTAGTCTTTACCCTTTTACATTCACACAGACCCTTCCTAAGCTGCACAAAATCGTCTACTGATAGCCAGAATAAAGGGTTAAGTGTAGGTAATCCCAATGACGACCCAAGATAGCGACTGGTTTCAGGGATTTCCTAGTATGGCATGTTTACTGTATGGGTACACGGAATTCCAGAGTTTTATGTAACCAAAGTTATAAAGTATGTACAAATCAGCTATATATATATATATATATATTGTGTATATATATATATATATATATATATATATATATATATATATATATATATATATATATATATATATATATATAGCGGTATATATATATATATATAGCTGATTTGATAGGAACATGAATTTAAATTTATATTTTTGCAAAAAGAAAATTGCAAGAGCTCTCGAACATTTGTGAGTACCTGTACATATGTACACAGGAGTACACAGGAAATAAAGCAACAACAGTTCTTGCGACCACTCGAGGTGCCTTGTTCTCGGCCTTCGGCCCTAGAAAAATGTATAAATTTATCTTGAAGGGGGGTCTAGGGGGTGTAATTTGAAGCTTGATGGAGGTCCAGGGAGAACACTAGAAAAATAATATATACATGAACAAATCTACCAAAAAGTTGGAGGAATCATAATGAACAACAGTGTGTCTCCGATTGTACTTGTTTATCACATTGCACCCCCCCCCCCCAAGAGTCCGGAGACCACCAACCGATAGATAGAAGCGATCAAAAGCCCACCACTATTATGACTAACAGCAGTATACAGGCGATACCGTGTGGATATTTATGATGATGCTTGTCTGGTGTTGAAAACTTGGAGATTATATTGTGTTCCAAGTGGGTAAGCCAGACATCCTGAACCCCTTCTACCCTGAACCCCTCCTACCCTGATCCCCTCCTACCCTGACCCCCTTCTACCCTGACCCCCTTCTACCCTGACCCCCTCCTACCCTGACCCCCTTGTACCCTGACCCCCTCCTACCCTGGCCCCCTTCTACCCTGACCCCCTCCTACCCTGGCCCCCTCCTACCCTGACCCCCTTCTACCCTGACCCTCTACCCTGACCTCCTACCTGACCCCCTTCTACCCTGACCCCCTCCTACCCTGGCCCCCTCCTACCCTGACCCCCTTCTACCCTGACCCCCCTCCTACCCTGACCCCCTCCTACCCTGACCCCCTTCTACCCTGACCCCCTCCTACCCTGACCCCCTTCTACCCTGACCCCCTCCTACCCTGGCCCCCTCCTACCCTGACCCCTTCTACCCTGACCCCCTCCTACCCTGGCCCCCTCCTACCCTGACCCCCTTCTAACCCTGACCCCCTCCTACCCTGACCCCCTTCTACCCTGACCCCCTCCTACCCTGACCCCCTTCTACCCTGACCCCCTCCTACCCTGACCCCCTCCTACCCTGACCCCCTTCTACCCTGACCCCCCCTACCCTGACCCCCCTTCTACCCTGACCCCCTCCTACCCTGACCCCCTCCTACCCTGACCCCCTTCTACCCTGACCCCCTCCTACCCTGGCCCCCTCCTACCCTGGCCCCCTTCTACCCTGACGAAAGGTCTTAAAATCGCCAAACTAACGGGCTGAACGTCTTAATATCTGAAAACTAAAGGGGCTGAACACGAGGGAGAATGGGGACCACAAAAACGACCCAACTCCCCGTAACCCCTTCTATACCAACGACATCTTTTAATTTTATTCTGGCTCCTACTAATCGAGTTTATTCACTTTAGGAAGGATCTTTAGCAATTATAAGGCTTCCAACTATCTCAATCAACCCTTTTAACTACCACAGATCCTTTCTAAGCTGCATACAATCGTCTAAATATTGCTAGACTAAACTATAACATACGTCGCCGGTACAAAAGGGGTTAACCCAAAATAACATATCCTTGATCTAATAATCAGCAGGTATGATATCAACAACCTGTAATCAGTGTGGGGGGTCATATTTATATTCTCCCTTGTGTTTAAGACCTTTCATCCCATTTGCTTTGTCATTTCGTGCCACTTGGGTCTCGATTTTTTCCTGGCGAGCAATAGCGAGCTTGTCATTTTAGGAGGAACCGGCCTTTTTTACCGGAAATGTACAAATGTATCTTGAAAGGGGGTCGATGTTTGTGTGTGTGTGTTTTGTTTTTTTTGTTTTGTTTTTATAATCTTGATGGGAGGTCTAGGGAGGAAACTAAAAATAAAATCATATAGATATATAAGCCAACAACAACAACAACAACAACTCCCCCCAGGTTTCTAGTTTGTTTCCTACTCCCTTCCTTCACCCCCTTTCAAGATAAATTTGTAAATTTTTCGGTAGAAAAATATCCCGGCCGAAGGCCGATTACTCTTAAAATACAAGGCTCGCTATCGCTCGCCAGGATAAAATCGACAACTAAATGGCACGAAAGGTCTTAAAATTGACAGAATGGGGCGGAAATTCTTAAAAATCACCAAACTAATGGGGCAAACGTCTTAAAATATCAAAAGCAATGAGGCTAAACATGAGGGAGAAAGGGGTCCAGAAAAAAAAATCCCTCAAGTGGAAATCTCCCCTGCACCCAAAATAACATTCCCCCCCCCCCCCCCCCTCCCCTCAGCCGTCTATATATATATATATATATATATATATATATATATATATATATATTATAACCTTCAACTAATAATTAATCAGCAGGTGAGTGAGATAACCCACTTAATAATAATCATCGGTGTAAGGAGGGTCTTGTATTATTGGATTGAGAGGGGGAGGTAGTACTCGCTTTTTCTGGACCCCCCCCCCCCCCCTTCTCCCTCATGTTTAGCATTTGACATTTGAAGTCGTTCGTTCCATGACTTTGGCGATTTTGAGACCTTTCGCCCAATTTTGTTGTCAATATTAAGACCTTTCATGTCATTTAGGTGTCGATTTTTTTCCAAGCGAGCGATAACGAGCCTGTAATTTACATGTGTCTACCGAAAAATTTACAAATTTATCTTGAAGGGGAGTGTTGGGGTTTTTTTTTAAGAATGATGAAGGTCTAGGGAGGAAACTAAAAATAAAATAAATATATAAGCCAATAAATATGCCCATCTCTCCTTAAACCCGATCACACAATCACTCCCTCTCACTGTTATCTGACAGTAGGTTATCGAGGTTAAGTGATAACAGATTTCGTAACGTGGAATGCAGGTGGATTTACCCCACTAGCTCTCTCACACTCTCATACACACGCGCACACTCATACACACGCGCACACACACACACACGCATACACAATCTCCGCTTGTACAGAATTACAAGTTATATGATCGACTGTAAACACACACACACACACACACAGAGGCCCGCTCACACACCCGCCCGCACACACACACACACACACACACACACACACACAGGCCCACACACACACACATGCCCACACACACACACAGCCCCCCCCCCCCACACACACACACACAGGCCCCCCCCCCCCCACACACACACACAGAGGCCCACACATACACACACACACACAGGCCCAGACAAACACATACACACACACACACACACACACACACACACACACACACACACACACACACACACACATGCCCCCCCCCCCACACACACAGGCCCACACACACACACACACATACAATCTCCGCTTTTACAGATTTACGAGAACTTTGATTGCGGTTGTGGGACAAATAACGTCATCGAGTTATTGAATGGCTTCCACCTCCTTCCCCACCAAAGATGTTCCCAACTTTGGATCACTAGACATTATATTCTTCTGGGGGGGGGGGGGGGACTCGCTTAAAGGGGGCGGGAGTGGGGGTGGGGTGGTAACTCGCTTGAAGGGGGTGGGGGGGTAACTCGCTTGAAGGGGTTGGGGGGGGTAACTCGCTTGAAGGGGTTGGAGTGGGGGGGGGGGTAACTCGCTTGAAGGGGGTGTGGGGGGTGTAACTCGCTTGAAGGGGTTGGGGGGGGTAACTCGCTTGAAGGGGTTGGGGGGGTAACTCGCTTGAAGGGGGTGGGGGTAACTCGCTTGAAGGGGTTGGGGGGTAACTGGCTTGAAGGTGTGTGGGGGGGTAACTCGCTTGAAGGGTTGGGGGGTTAACTCGCTTGAAGGGGGTGCGGGGGGTAACTTGCTTGAAGGGGGTGCGGGGGGGGGGGGGTAAGTCGCTTGAAGGGGGTGGGGGTAACTCGCTTGAAGGGGGTGGGGGAAACTCGCTTGAAGGGGGTGGGGGTAACTCGCTTGAAGGGGGTGGACGATTTTTTTTCTGGACCCACTTCTCCCTCATGTTTAGTAACCCGGTTCATTTTGAGATTTTATGCCGTTTGCCCCCTTTGTTCGCCGATTTTAAGACCTTTCGCCCCATTGTTTTGGCAATTTTAAAATCTTTCGTGCCATCTAGGTGTCCATTTCTTCCTGACGAGCGACAGCGAGCCCGCAGCTTAGGAGGCACCGGCCAAAAGCTAGGACATTAACAAAAAAAAAATCCAGTTCTTCCAAAATAACAGGCTCACTTTCGTTCGCCAGGGAAAAAAAAAACTCGACACCTAAATAGCACGAAAGGTCTTAATATTGATGAAGAAATGGGGCGAAAGCTCTTAAAATCGACAAACTAATGGAGCACACATCTTATAAATCTCAAAAACAAATGGGGGTTTAACACGAGGGAGAAAGGGGACCAGAAAAACGACCCATCTCCCCTTGAACTGGTGTTGAAAGTTTATTGAACACATTGTTGATCTTGCATGGATATTAGACATATTGCCAAGATTTGTCTCGTGATATCATGCTCCCGTGTGAATCTGCTTGACCAGGGTTCGATCCAAGCCAAAGCGGACATTTAGTGGGCGTGGTATAGTACGTCCTAGCGTGCTGCACATGTTCGAACCCAGTCGGAGGACACCTCGATCACGTATTCAGACTAATAACACACACAATAAAGCCACTCCAACAGCTTCCTCTCTCTCTCCAACACCCTTTATTATAATCGTCCCCTGATTAGATGTAGCTCAAAATTCTCACACTATCATAACAAAACTATATTTTCATTATTCCAACTTCAAGAATCGCCCTCCCTCCCTCCCTCCTCCCTCCCTCCCTACCCTCCTCCCTCCCTCCCTCCCTCCCGTCGCTCCCTCCCTCCGCCCTCCCTCCCTCCACTCCCCCCTCCCTCCCCCCCTCCCTCGCCGCCTCGCCTCCTCCTCCCTCCCTCCTCTCCCGCCCTCCCTCCTCCCTCCCTCCCTCCTCCTTCCCTCCCTCCCTCCCTCCCTCCCTCCCCCCTCCCTCCCTCCCCTCCCATACCCTCGCCTCCTCCCTCCCTCCCTCCCTCCCTCCCCTCCCTCCCTCCCTCTCTCCCTACCTCCCTCCCTCCCTCCTCCTCCCTCCCTTCCCTCCCCTCCCTCATCGCACTCCGTCCCTCGATCTCTCCAATCACATCTCGCTCCTTCTCTCTCCCTTATTCCTCCCGTCTCTCTCTCTCTCGCTCCTTCTCTCTCCCTTATTCCTCCCGTCTCTCTCTCTCTCGCTCCTTCTCTCTCCATCATCCTCTTCTTTCTTTCTTTCTTTCTTTTTTCTTTTTTGTTACCGAGAGCTGAGGGATAAGCGCCCGGAAATAGGTACCTCGAATATGATAAGAAAAAAAAAAGGAAAAAAAGTTCCGCCACAAGTTTTCTTCGTCTAAATTTCTGGGCAGGACTCGAGAGAGGTAGTATTAATTAGGAGTTTTTTTCTTTCTTTCTGGACCCCCTTCTCCCTCCTGTTGACCCCTATTAGTTCTGGGATTTTAGGACTTTTGCCCCATTAGTTAGGCAATTTTACGACTTTTCGTCCCATTGTTTTGCAAATATTAAGATCTTCCATGCAATTTAGGTGTCGATTTTTTTCCTGGCGAGCGATAGCGAGCCTGTAATTCAAGAGTAATCGCCCTTCGGTCGTGACATTTATTTATCAAAAAATTTACAAGTATATCTTGAAGGAGGGTCTTAGGGATGTTTTTTTCAGGTTGATGGAGGTATAGAGAGCAAACTAATGAATTAAATAAGATCAATAATTAAGTAAATAAATCCTCCCCTCCCCCCTTAATAAATCCTCCCCTCCCCCCTTAATAAATCCGCCCCTTCCCCCCTTAATAAATCCTCCCCTCCCCCCTTAATAAATCCGCCCCTTCCCCCCTTAATAAATCCTCCCCTCCCGCCTTAATAAATCCGCCCCTCCCCCCTTAATAACTCCCTACCTCCGCTCCCCCTTAATAAATCCGCCCCTCCCCCCTTAATAAAATCACAAGCCGCCCCTCCCCCCTTATAATCCGCCCCTCCCCCCTTAATAATGCCTCCCCTCCCCCCTTAATAAATCCGCCCCTCCCCCCTTAATAACTCCGCCCCTCCCCCCTTAATAAATCCGGCCCCTCCCCCCTTAATAAATCCGCCCCTCCCCCCTTAATAATATCCGCCCCTCCCCCCTTAATAAATCCGCCCCTCCCCCCTTAATAAATCCGACCCTCCCCCCTTAAATAAATCCGCCCCTCCCCCCTTGAATAAATCCTTCCCCTCCCCCCCTTATCAATCCGGGCCCTTCCCCCCTTAATAAATCCTCCTCCCCTCCCCCTTTAATAAATCCGCCCCCTCCCCGCCTTAATAAAATCCAGAAGGGGTTGGTAGCCTCGGAAGTCTTGATATTTTACGGGGACAGCCCCGCTTAAATTTTCCTTCTGGTAAGTAGCCCTTCGACCACCCATTCCAGACCACTGTTTTTAAGACGTTTATCCTCAATCCCGGTGTTGATTTTACAACTGGCGAGCGATAGGGAG
>CM064511.1:34420583-34569789 GCA_032716605.1 Paralithodes platypus
TCATAATGAAACACAGTGTGTCTCCGATTGTACTTGTTTCTCACAATGGCCCCCCCCCCCCCCCCCCCCCCTCCCCCCCCGCCAAGAGTCCGGAGACCACCAACCGATAGATAGAAGCGATCAAAAGCCCACCACTATTATGACTAACAGCCGTATTACAGGCGATAACCGTGTTGATATTTATTAGATGATCTTTGTCTGTGTTGAAACTTGTAGCTTATATTGTGTTCCAAGTGGGTAAGCCGAGACAATCCTGAACCCCTTCTACCCTGAACCCCTCCTACCCTGATTCCCCTCCTACCCTTCCCCCCTTGCTACCCTGACCCCCTTCTAAATCTAACCCTGATCCCCACTCCGACCCTGACCCCCTTCTCACCCTGACGCCCCCCTAACCCCCCTGCCCCCCTTCTAAACTCCCCTGACCCCCTCCTACCCTGGACCCCACTCCTACCCTTACCCCCTTCTACCTACCCTGACCCCCCCTCACCCTGACACCCTCCGACCCGTTACCACCCTTCTACCCTGACCCCGCTCCTACCCATGCCCCGCTCCTACCCTGACCCCCCTTCGACCCTGTACCGGCCTCCAATCCTACCCGACCCTGACCCCTCCGTAACCCTGACCCCTTCTAACCCTGACCCCCCTTCTACCCTGACCCCCTCCTACCCTGGCCCCCTCCTAACCCTGACCCCCTTCTAGCCCTGACCCGCCGGTCCATACCCCTGGCCCTCCTCCTACGCCGTGACCCCCTCGTAACCTGACCCCCTCCTAACCCTGGCCCAGGCTTCTAACCCTGGCCCCCCTTCTACCCTGACCCCCTATCTACCCTGACCCCCTCCTACCCTGACCCCCTTCTACCCTGACCCCCTCCTATTACCCTGACCCCCTTCTATACCCTGACCCCCCTCCTACCCTGACCCCCTCCTAACCCTGACCCCCTTCTATCGCTGACAGGCGCCGACGGTCCGTGACCGGCTGGCCCCCTTCGTAGCCGGCTAAAGACCCCCTCACGAACCTGACCGGCCCTCGCTAACCCTGACCCCCTTCGACCCTGACCCCCCTCCTACCAACTGTCCCCCTTCCTACCCTGGCCGCCCTTCTACCCTGACGAAATGGCTTACAATCGTCCCAAACTAACGGGCTGCACTATCTTAATATGCAGGAAACTCAAAAATGGGCTGAACCACGAGGGAGAATTTGGTAACCACCGAAAAACGTGACCCAGACTAGGCCCCTGGAACGGCAAACCCCTTCTATTACCACGACCAAACGAACAAATCTTTTAATAATATTTCTGGCTCCTACTATTCGAGTTTATTCACTGCTGAAGGAAGGAGCTTTAGCAATTCAGAAGCTGCTTGCCAACTCTCTCAATCACCCCTTTTACCTCCCACAGATCCTTTCTACGGGAGCCTGCAATCACAATCGTCTAAATATTGAACTACAACTAAACTATAACATACGTCGGCCGGTACAAAAGGGGTAAACAACCAAAAATCACATATCCTGTGATCTCAAATAATCAGCAGGTATGCTATCCACAACCTGAATACTCAGTGTTGGGGGTCATCTTTATATTCTATCAAACCTTGTATTTAAGACATTTCAGTCCCATTTGCTTAAGTCATTTCGTGCCCCTTGGGTCTCGATTTTTCCATGGCGAGCACTAGCAAAGAGATAAATGTCATTTTTGAGGAACCGGCCTTTTTTACCGGAAATGTACAAATGTAGCGTTAAAGGGGGTCGATGGTTTGTGTGTGTGTGTTTTGTTTTGTTTTTGTTTTGGTTTTATAAGCTTGCATGGGAGGTCTAGGGAGGAAACTAAACTAAAATACATATAGATAAAATATAAAGCCAACAACAACACACCAACACAACCTCCCACCCAGGTTGCTAGTTTGGTTTCCTACCTCCCATTCCTTCAGACCGGCCCTTGGGCAAGATAAATTTGTAGACATTTCTAAGAATCGGTAGAAAAATAGGTGCGCGGGGGCCGCAGGCCGGGTACTCTTAAAATACAAGGCTCGCTGAGGTAGCGTCGCCCAGGAGAAATGCGACAACTAAATGGCAACATCGGAGGAATGTATTAAAATTGGACCGCGAATGGGAGCGGAAGTTCTTAAAAATCACCAAACTAATTTGGATAAGCAAAACGTCATTAAATCTCAAAAGCAAATGAGGGCTAAACATGATGAGAAGAAAGGGGTTCCAGTAAAAAAAATCCCTCAAGTGTGAATCTCAAAACCTGCACCCAAAATAACAGTTCCCCCCACCCACCCCCCCCCTCCCCTCCAGCCGTCTATACTATCTATAATTATATGTATATATACTATATATAGTTATATATATGTCTAAAACCTTCCACTAATAATTAATCAGGCAGGGTGAGTGCGATAACCCACTTAATAATAATCATCGGTGGTACGGAGTGTCTTTGTCGTTATTGGATTGAGAGGGGGAGGTAGTACTCGCTTTTTTTCTGGACCCCCGCCAAACCCCAAACCAACCCCTTCTAGTCTCCCATCTGTTTATCATTGTGACCTTTGAAGTCGTTCCGTTTTCCATGACTGGGGGTCGATTTTGCGACCATTTCGCCCATTTTTGTTGTCATATTAAGACAAAGTCTGGTCAAGTTAGGTTTCGATTTTTTTTCCAAGCGAGCGATAACGAGCCCTTAATGTTACATGTGTCTTACCGAACAATTTACAAATTTATCAGTAGAATGGAGTGTTGGGGTTTTTTTTTTAAGAATGATGACGGTGGCTAAAGGGAGGAAACTAAGACCATAAAATACATATCCTAAGCCCAATAAAATATGGCCCATCGCGTCCTTAAACAAAACACCCGATCACAAAACATCACTGGCCCTCAAATCACCTGTTATCGTGACAGGTAGGTGTCTCGAGGTTAAGTGATAACAGATTTCGTAACGTGGAATGCAGGTGGATTTACCCCACTAGCTCTCTCTCACTCTCATACACACACACACACACACACACACACACACACACACACACACATACACACACACATACACAATCTCCGCTTGTACAGAATTACAAGTTATATGATCGACTGTAAACACACTACACACACACACACACGAGGCCCGCTCACACACACACCCGCCCGCACACACACACACACCACACACACACCACAACAGGCCCACACACACACACATGCCCCCCACCCATACACAAGCCCCCCCCAACCCACCACAACGACACACAGGCCCCCCATACACACACACAACACAAAAACAGAGGCCCGCACACACCCTCACACGCACACACACACACACACACACACACACACACGCACACACAAACAGAAAGACCAAGGGGCATGCACAAACCCACACACACACACCCCCCGCCCCCACACACACACAGGCCCACACATACACTCACACATACAATCTCAGTTTTTACAGATTTACGAGAACTTTGATTGCGGTTGTGGCCAGGACTCATAACGTCATCGTGAGTTATTGAATGGCTTCCACCTCCTTCCCCACCAAAGATGTTCCCAACTTTGGATCACTAGACCATTATATTCTTCCTTGGTGGGGGGGTTACTCTCTTAAAGGGGGGCGGAGTGTGGGTGGGGTGGTAACTCTCTTGAAGGGGGTGGGTGGGTAACATCGCGTGAAGGGGTTGGGGTGGTAACTCTCATTGAAGGGGTTGGAGTGGGGGGGGGGGTAACCTCCGCTTGAATGGGTTGTGGGGGGTGTAACTCGCTTTAAAGGGTTGGGGGGGGTAACCGGGCACCTCGCTTGAAGGGGTTGGGGGGGTAACTCGCTTGAATGGGTTGGGGGGTAACGTCGCTTGAAGGGGTTGGTTGAAACTGTGCTTGAAGGGTGTGTGGGGGGTAACCTGTCGCTTGAAGGGTTTGTGGGTGGTAACATCGCTTGAAGGAGGGTGCGGGTAGGTTGTCAGCGTGCTTGAAGGGGGTGCTGGGGGGGTGGTGGTAATTCGCTTGCAGGGGGTGTGGGTAACTCGCTTTAAAGTGGTGGGGGAAACTCGCTTGAAGGGGGTGTGGGTACCTCGGCTTGAAGGGGGTGGACGATTTTGGTTTTCTGGACCCACTTCTCCCTCATGTTTAGTAACGAACCGGTTCATTTTGAGATTGTTATTTTATTCCGTTTGCCCCCTTTGTTCGCCCGATTTTTAAGACCTTTCGCCGGGCCATTGTTATTGGCCATTTTAAAAATCGTTCGTGCCATCTAGGTGTCCATTTCGTCCTGACGAGCGACAGCGAGCCGGCAGCTTAGGAGGCACCTGGCCAAAAGCTAGGACAGTGTAACAAAAAAACAATTCTTCCAGTTCTTCCAAAATAACAGTCTCACTTTCGTTCAGCCAGGGGAAAAAAAAACGTCGACACCTAAATAGGGACCAGAAAGTTCTTAATATTGATAAAGAAATGGGGCGAAATCTCTTAAAATCGCCAAACTAATGGAGCACACATCTTATAAATCTCAAAAACAAATGGGGGTTTAACACGAGGGAGAAAGGGGACCAGACAAAACGCCCCATCCCCCCCCCCCCCCCCTCCCCTTGAACTGGTGTTGAATGTTTATTGAACACATTGTTGATCTTGCATGGATATTAGACATATTGCCAAGATTTGTCTCGTGATATCATGCTCCCGTGTGAATCTGCTTGACCAGGGTTCGATCCAAGCCAAAGCGGACATTTAGTGGGCGTGGTATAGTACGTCCTAGCGTGCTGCACATGTTCGAACCCAGTCGGAGGACACCTCGATCACGTATTCAGACTAATAACACACACAATAAAGCCACTCCAACAGCTTCCTCTCTCTCTCCAACACCCTTTATTATAATCGTCCCCTGATTAGATGTAGCTCAAAATTCTCACACTATCATAACAAAACTATATTTTCATTATTCCAACTTCAAGAATCTCCCTCCCTCCCTCCCTCCCTCCCTCCCTCCCTCCCTCCCTCCCTCCCTCCATCCCTCCCTCCATCCCTTCCCTCCCTCCTACCTCCCTCCCTCCCTCCCTCCTCCCCTACATCCACCCTCCCTCCCTTCCCTCCCTCCCTCCCTCCCTCCCTCCCTCCTCCCCTCCTCCCTGCCTCCTCCCTCCCTTACCCTCCTCCCTCCCTTACCCTCCCTTCCCCTCCTCCCTCCCTCCCTCCCCTCCTCCCTCCCTCCCTCACTCCATCTCCTCCCTCCCTCCCTCCTTCCCTCCTCCTCCCTCCCTCCCTCCTTCCCTCGCTCCCTCTCCCTCACCTCCCTCCCTCCTCTTCCTCTCTCTCTCCCATCTCTCATCTCCTCTCCTTCCCCTCTCTCTCTCTCATCGCTACCTCCCCTCTGTTCTCTCTCTCTCTCTCTCGCCTCATCTCGTCTCGGGTCCTACCCTCTCTCCTCTCCTCTCCTCCATCCTCTTCTCCGGCCTCTCTCCGTCTTTCTTTCTTTCTTTCTTTCTTTCTTTTTTCTTACCGAGAGCTGAGGGATAAGCGCCCGGAAATAGGTACCTCGAATATGATAAGAAAAAAAAAAGGAAAAAAAGTTCCGCCACAAGTTTTCTTCGTCTAAATTTCTGGGCAGGACTCGAGAGAGGTAGTATTAATTAGGAGTTTTTTTCTTTCTTTTCTGACCCCCCACTTTCTCCCTCCTGCTCCTGGATGACCCCTATTAGTTCTGGGATTTTAGGACTTTTGCCCCATTAGTTAGGCAATTTTACGACTTTTCGTCCCATTGTTTTGCAAATATTAAGATCTTCCATGCAATTTAGGTGTCGATTTTTTTCCTGGCGAGCGATAGCGAGCCTGTAATTCAAGAGTAATCGCCCTTCGGTCGTGACATTTATTTATCAAAAAATGTACAAGTATATCTTGAAGGAGGGTCTTAGGGATGTTTTTTTCAGGTTGATGGAGGTATAGAGAGCAAACTAATGAATTAAATAAGATCAATAATTAAGTAAATAAATCCTCTCCCTCCCCCCTTAATAAATCCGCCCCTCCCCCCTCTAATAAATCCGCCCCTTCCCCCTTTAAATAATCCTCACCATCCCCCCTTCATAATCCGACCCTTCACCCTTAATAAATCCCCCCCTCCCCCCCTAATAAATCCCCCCCTCCCCCCTTAATAAAACCCCGCCCTCCCCCCTTAATAAATCCGCCCATCCCCCCTTAATAAATCCTCCCCTCCCCCTTCATAAATCCGCCCCTCCCCACCTTAATAAATCCCGCCCCTATCCCCCCTTAATAAATCCGCCCCTCCCATCTCCCCCTGAATAAATCCGCCCCTCCCCCCCGTAATAAATCCGCCCCTCCCCCCTTAATAAATCCACCCCTCCCCGCCTTAATAAATCCGGCCCCTCCCCCCTTAATAAATCCGAAATCCGCCCCCAGCCCCTCCCCCCTTTAATAAATCCTCCCCTCCCCCCTTAATAATCCGGCCCTTCCCCCCTTAATAAATCCTCCCCTCCCCCCTTAATAAATCCGCCCCTCCCCCCTTAATAATCCAGAAGGGTTGGTAGCCTCGGAAGTCTTGATATTTTACGGGGACAGACCCGCTTAAATTTTCCTTCTGGGTAGTAGCCCTTCGACCCCATTCAGACCACTGTTTTAAGACGTTTATCCTCATCCAGGTGTTGATTTACAACTGGCGAGCGATAGGGAGCCAGCATATTTTGGAGTATGTTTAAGACATCTGATTTAATTTGTAAATTTTTTCGGAAGAAAAATTTCTCCTGCGAAGGCGGATTTCTTCATACAATGTTGGCTCGCTGTTGCTCACCAGAAGAAAAAAAAAATCGATACCTGAATGGGGAGAAACATCTTAAAACACTAGGCTGAATGGGGCCGAATGGATAAACCCCAGAGAGAAAAAGCAGGTCGTTCCCCTTAACTAACCAGCCAACGGAAGGCGATTGGTGGCACCTCCAAAAGGATCGTTAAAAAAAAAAAAAAAAGTCCCACCAAAAGTTGCCTCGTCAAAATTACGGCGAAGACTCTGGGGAGGGGGAGAGGGGGAGTGGAGAGGAGAGGGGGAGGGGGAGAGGAGATTAGGTAGGGGAGAGGAGAAGCGGGGGATAGAGGAAGAGGGGGAGGGGTAGAGGAAGAGGAGAGGGTGAAGAGAGGGGTACAGGGTGAGAGGAAGAGGGGGAGGGATGAGGAGTGGGGAGGGGGAAGAGGAGGGGTGAGGGGGAAGGTAAAGGGCGAGGGGATAGGTGGAGGGAGAGGGGGAAGGGTGGGGGGAGAGGAGAGGGAGAGTGGAAGAGGAGGAGGGGGATGGGGAGAGAAGGAGGAGAAGGGAAGAAGGAGAGGGGGATGGGAGAGGAGAGGGGGGAGGGGGTGGGGGGAGAGGAGATGGGGTGGGGGGAGAGGAGATGGGGAGGGGGGGGGATGAAAGGTGGGAGAGGAGAGTGAGAGGGAGGGAGAGAGGGAGTGAAAAAAAGGGAAAAGTGGGAGTTATGTGAGGGAATTATAATTCTTGACCAAAAAAGACTCATCTCCGGGGACAGGTGAGTTACAAAAGTGGGGGTTATAATTTGTTTTATTTTGTATTCCCTTTTCTCACCGTCCTATTTCCACCTACCCTCCCCCGCCCCCAAAACCCCCCCCCATTATAATGGGCAGAACGTCCTTCACTAAGCTTAACCTAAATCGTCTAATAGTTGCCAAAAAGATGACGAAAACGGTACTGAAGGGGTTAAGGGAGGAAACTAAAAAATAAGTCGCTATGACTGATTTTTGTTCCTAGGGGACGCTTGAAGCAACTTATGGGGAATAATCCTCCACCTAAAAGGTGCAGCGATTTTTCTACCGAAAAATGTATCAACTATTAAAGTGTAAAAGGGGAGGAAATGGGGAGAAAACGTCTTAAAATTGTCCGATGACGGGGCCGAATGGATAAAAATCAATCGATCAATCAATCCAACTCTCTCTCTCTCGAATTCATATCATAATGTGGTTTCTCACATGCAGCAGAATCTCTTAATTCATTACACCAGCTCTCATGCAGTAGTTTATTATTCTAGTTTATACAGTACTTAGGATTCCACCCACATCCACACTCTCTCTCTCTCTCATATACAGTACTTACAATCCCCCTCCCTCTCTCTCTCTCACTTCCCCTTCTCTCTCATATGCAGTACTTACAATCCCCTCCCCCCCCCCCCACCCCCCCCAACAAGTGTTGCAACAAGTGTTGCAATATGTACAGTCGAGGTTAATAAGTGTTGTCAGATATTTCACAAAGTTTCGGACACTAACTAATACGCTTGAGTGAAAAGCGACTGATCCCAGTAACTATAGACACCAATAACACTTGTAGAGCGAAAACCACTGGAATCTATGACAACACTTAATAGCCCCGATTGTACAATATAACTAACTCTAGCTGTCAATCGCTCACACAACACATTTCTCACCCACACACAGAAATGACACGATACATTGAATCCTTTAGCAGCTAATTTATCAATTATTAATTGGAAAATATGAAACTACTAGGTCTCTGCATCATATTAACCCTTTCTCTGCGGGGTGTTTTGGGCTATTTAGGGCATATTCAGGCACTCCTGAATGATAAATCAAGCATCTGCATTAAAGTATTCTGCCGAAAAAAAGAAAGACTAGGGCGAAAAATACGGTCACTCATGAGACAGAGGAAAACGGGGGAAAGGTAGCCATCGTACGCATGCCTGGTTCACCCTCAGCGGTGCCAGTATAAAGCGCAGTGAAACCCGCTATTTGTTAGCACAACGCCCGTAAAGTCGCTTCGCAACACTGTTGTGAAGGCGTGAGAACCAAACGCGCGATACACAGTCTACCTCACAGTTAAAATAGCGCTGGGCGCTCCGCACTTCTCTGAGTTCGGAGGTGGGCCCCTCCGCATCCCCCCGGCCACACTGACACGTCGATTTCTACGGTTTTTTACCAGGCTTCTCAAGGTCTGGCAATGCTGTGGAACTTAGCCAAAACATTCCAGAACGTCACCAGCAGCGAAAGGGTTAAGACCAAGTTTATATAATGAGCACCATATTTAACTGGAAAATCTTCAAAATAACTAATAAATCTTGATGGGAACTTTGCAATTTACCGTCAGTTGAAAAGAAACAGGGAATTATGAAGGTTAGGGTAAATAATATGAAAGTCCACACAAGGCACGCACCCCACACACCCACAACACAACACCACACACACAAACACACATCACACTGGCTCTCACACAGCACACAATCACTCAACAAAAGTACTGTCTCCTCTTCTTCATAAACTTGATTTTGAAGCCTGGACTATTATTCTCAGTGATATATTACCCAGGAGAGTCATTTGGCAGACGGCAACAATCATCATTACATAGTTTGGGTTTTATTATATTAGTTTCGTTTTGTGATGACGGGGTTGTTCTATCTCTACCTCTCTATATACACCTACCCCCCCCCCCCCCCTTCTCTCTCTCTCTCTCGGATATTCATATAATTGTTTTTCTCGCATGCAGCAGAATCTCTAATGCATAACACCAGCTCTCATGCATTAGTTGAATATTCTAGTTTATACAGTACTTAAAATATCCCCCTTCCCCCACCTCTCTCTCTCTCTCTCTCTCGGCTGTTTTGAAGACGTGACTTGTTCTCATGGGAGTCGTTTTGCAGACTCCAGCAATCATCGCTTCAGTGTTTATTTGTTGATGAATCTGAATCTCTCTCTCTCTCTCTCTCTCTCTCTCTCTCTCTCTCTCTCTCTCTCTCTCTCTCTCCTCTCTCTCGCTCTCTCTCTCTCTCCTCTCTCTCTCTCTCCCTCTCTCATCTCTCCTCGCTCTTCTCTCTCCTCTCTCTCCGTCCCGGAGGAATCCCTCTCTAGACTCTCTATCCCTCCTCCCTCTCCTCTCTCTCTCCTCCCTCCTCCGGGGGAACAGGGAAAACAAACTCAAATCACTCAACAAAAATTCGAAAAATCGTTCTCTCTCGGTACATCCATCAATCATCGCTAGCTTCATACATGGGTTCTTTGGTGATGAATGGGTGTTATATCTCTAACTCTCTACACCACTCTCTCTAATGATACTTAAATTTTGAAGCTGTCGGATTACAGTCATCCTTAAAAATTAATGGAACAATCCCTTAACCCCTTAGGGCATCGGAATAGCACCGGTGTCACTTAACTTGGGAAGACACGGTATACCATGTCGTACCCAACCCCTTGAGCACGGTAGCACCTGTCTTAACCCCTTGAGCACGGTAGCACCTGTCTTAACCCCTTGAGCACGGTAGCACCTGTCTTAACCCCTTGAGCACGGTTAGCACCTGTTCTTCAACCCCTTGAGGCACTGGTAGCTAACTACGGGACTTCTACCTTGATATGCTGCTCAAATTAAACGCTTATATGTATTATGGCACTTTTACGGAGGACGGTTTTTCCACTTTTAGGGAGTTTTTCCTATGGACCGCCTTTCTCCCTCAATGTTTAGCCCCATTGCATTTTGAGATTTTAAGATGTTCGCCCTAGGATTTTGGACATTTTAAGACATTTTGCCCCATTTCTGTCAATTTTAAGACCTTTCGTGCCATGAAGGTGTCGATTTTTTCCTGGCGAGCGATAGCGAGCAACCGGCCTCTGGCCGGGACATTTTTCTACCGAAAAATGTACCAATTTATCTTGAAAGGGGGTCTAGGGGGTGTAATTTTAAGCTTGATGGAAACGTAGGGAACAAACTAAATACCTCCCCTTAAAAAGGACCTATGTTATTGAGAGGGTTTGTTGGGATAGTATTTACCCCTTTAGTCCTAGAGGTAGAATATAAGCTGAAGAAAATCGTCTCATGGTAACCAGAAAATGATGACAAATACGTCATCGTACTGAAGGGGTTAAGGGGAGATGGGTCGTTTTTCTGGTCCCTGTTCTCCCTCGTGCTTAACCCCACTAGTTTTTAGTTTTTAAGACGTTCGCCCCATTAGTTTGTCGATAAAAGACCTTTGACCCCGTTTCTGTGTCAATACTAAGACTTTTCGTGCTATTTAGGTGTCGATTTTTTTCCCTGGCGAACGAGTTAGCTTGTCATTTTGGAAGAACCGGCCCCTACCGAAAAATGTACACATTAATCTACAAGGGGGATCTAATGGATGTTTTATTTGAGTTTGATGAAGGTCTAGCGAGGAAACTGAAACTAAAATGAATATATACATAGACCCCAAAAATAGCCACTGTCCCCTTAAAAAACTCCATGAATAACACGTGTGAAGCAAAGGAAGAGGAGGAAAAAAAAGTCACCTATTAAGATATGGAATACCCCAGCCAACCCACAACACAGCATGACGACTGTGATATGGATAAGGTTATATAACAAGATACTGATTAATACCCCCTCCTCCACCCCCCCCCCCCTACCCCCACCCACCACATGACTAATGGACAAATTTAGCTTGAAGCATGTCAAGAGCTCCTAATCAACCCCCCCCCCAAAAAAAAAATCTGGGGCTAAAAATAAAATCAAACTCGCCACAAAAAACAAAACAAACAAAAAACAAAAAAAACAGAATGACTCCCTTGATATGGTTAAGACGACACACACACACACACACACGCTCATAACCACCGATCAGATTAAGGGGGGATGGGCGTATTTATTAAGGGGGAATGGGCGTATATATTAAGGGGGGATGGGCGTATTAAGGGGGGATGGGCGTATTTATTTGCTCATTTATGTGTTTTTTTATCTGTTTTGCTCTCCTCCCTAAACCTCCATCAAGCTTAAAACAAAAAACACCATCCTCCTAGACCCCCTTTCAAGATAAATGTGTACATTTTTCGGTAGAATAATGTCCCGACCGAAAGCCGGTTCCTTTTAAAAGTACAGGCTCGCTATCGTTCGCCAGGAAAAAATCGACACCTGTATAGCACGAAAGGTCATATTGACAAAGAAATGGGGTGAATGGTGTTAAAATCGACAAAGTAATGGAAGGAAAGTCTTAAAATGTTAAAACTAATATGCCAAACATGAGGGAGAAGGAGGTCCATAAAAATCGACAAAGTAATGGAAGGAACGTCCTGCGGGTGCCCAACCCCGAAAGGAGTTGAAATAGGGGAGCTATCCCCCCGCCAAAGGCGGCTTTCTAGGGCCTTTCCTAGCTGATGCTGAGAGGATTGGGTTCTAGTCATGTGGTGATGGGCTGGTCTATCAGAGTGAGAACTGAGCGATCTCTGGCATACCCATAGCTTACTCTGACTGTTCCTTTTACTTATATATCTTCTAGATCTCAAGTGGCGGCGTCTTTTCCGTGGATTGACCTCCCTACTGCCAACCTAGAAGTTGGCAGATTCGGAGCCAAAGCGTCACATTTTTCCCTTACCCCTCAACTTTCCCTTCATAATTGCTGAGGGGCACAGGGCCTTGGGTGGGGCTTTGGTTTCCCGGGCGTTTCCGCACCCTCCTTAGCTCCCTGCCTTGGAGTGGCTTCGGTCACCCGGGCTTTTTTAGTGGTAAGCAGGGAGGATTTTGTGGGGGCGCTCGTTTATGGCCTTGCTCGAGACCTTGGGGCTGTTCGGCCAGACAGCCTGGGGAACAACAACAACAACAACGTCTTAAAATGCTAAAACTAATATGCTAAACATGAGGGAGAAGGAGGTCCATAAAAATCGACAACCTCCCCCTAACTGGGATGCCCGCCAATCAGACAGACTCCCTCCTGATATGGATAAGAAGACGACACGCACTGATAAACCACCGATGTGATTAAGGGGGCCGACCTTGCTCTCTCTCTCTCTCTCTCTCTCTCTGGGTTGTATCCATTCGGCCCCATTCAGCCTACTGTTTTAAGACGTTTATCCCCATCCAGGTGCCATTTATTTTTCCTCGGCGAGCGGTAGCATCCAGCATATTTGTATATCATGTTTTTGACAGCAGGCTAAATTTGTACATTATTCGATAGAAAAATGTCCATACAATGCTGGCTCGCTATCGCTCGCCTGGAAGAAACCGACACCTGGATGGGGATAAACGTCTTAAAACAGTAGGCTGACTGGGGCCGAGTGGATACAAGCCAGAGAATGAGAGAAAAGGAGAGAAAAAAGCAGGTCACCCCCTAAAGGGGAGATGAGGCGCTTTTTCTGGTCCCCCCTTCATGTTTAGCACCATTAGTTTTCAGATTGTATGACCTTCGCCCCATAAGTTTGTTGAAAAGAGAGAGAGAGAGAGAGAGAGAGAGAGAGAGAGAGAGAGAGAGAGAGAGAGAGAGAGAGAGAGAAGAGAGGGGAGAGAGAGAGAGAGAGAGAGGAGAGAGAGAGAGAGAGAGAGAGAGAGGAGAAGAGAGAGAGGGGAGAGAGAGAGACGAGAGAGAGAGAGAGAGAGAGAGGGGGAGAGAGAGAGAGAGAGAGAGAGAGAGAGAGAGAGAGAGAGAGAGAGAGAGAGAGAGAGAGAGAGAGAGAGAGAGAGAGAGAGGGGCTACGCATCAATCCAGAAATCCCCACAAGTTGAAAATACCTTGATTATGACAAGACAAATCGGTTATCGGTTATCCGTTATCATGCGCTGTACTTATAACTTTTATCAAATACACCAAAAAATACGATTAAAATACCGACTATCACTTTCAATTTGGGAGGAGACTTGTTATAGGTAGTTTAGCCTTTTGTCTCCTTCGGTTCCATGTCATCTCAACCAGTAGACCATTTCAACCAGTAGCTTTCAACCAGTGCCAAATTAACCCAGACCAACCAAACCAGTGCCAAAATATAGTACTAACCTAACCTAACCGTATTGGTTGATTTGGTACTGGTTGAGAGCTACTGGTTGAAATGGTCTACTGGTTGAGTTGACCGGTCACCGTCTCCTTCATACCCATAACATAACAAATCTAGGGATGTGCTCTACCGCTCACCTAAATTGAATCGCGTCTTCCTGGGCGAATCTACCCACGAAATTTCGTAAAAATCTCTTCATAACTCTGTGAAATATCTTGTTTACAGACTGACAGACAGACAAACCGAGGCGAACGTTTGGCGAAATGTGCCCTAGACAGTTTTCCATCAAGAATTAATTGAAGCTCAGCATTTTGACCACAAGAAAATTCTGATTATTTTATATTTTGAGCCTCAATCTAGTTCAGCGTACAAATAAAAATATCCACTCGACCGGCAGTATCGTTGCAAAGTAAGTGTATAAAGGAGGTATCACACTAGCGCTTTTTCACTCAACATTTATCCTCATCACTGGTCTGGCAACCTATGAGGTCAACATTTAGAATATTTCGGTCACCTAAATTTATCTAGCAAGTCTAGTTTCCGATACCAGTGCAAAATACTCCACAAATGTTGCCAGAAAAATGTTGATTATCGAATGTTGACTATAAAAGCTCTTGTGTGATACCGGCTTAACCCAATTGAGTTTACACGAAATCCTCAGGCGAGAATTGGGAAAAATCTAGGCAGGTGAAAACTACAATTTCAACACTATTCTTGAAATGGCTGGCAGAGGGCTTTCTCTCGCAAACTATCTAGGTGCGAATTTCTATGTATAAACTTGGAATATATGTATCTTTTCTATATATCTATTTATCTATCTATCTATATACTCGGTCCCAATCCCCACGCTTCCTATTTTTGTTGGGGGGGGGGGACTCAAGACAGAGCCCAACTAGGGACAACACAACAGAAAACAATGAACACAAACAAAATACAAGTTCACACACATCTTTTACAAATTATAATGTAAAACTTGCAAGATATAAACACCAAAACAGGGATGACAATATAAAGGCAAAAAAACTTATATATGGATAGGCCTAATTATATATACATAATTATATATACATAATTATATATACATAATTATATATACGTAATTATATATACGTAATTATATATACGTAATTATATATACATAATTATATATACATAATTATATATACATAATTATATATACATAATTATATATACATAATATATACATAATTATATATACATAATTATATATACATAATTATATATACATAATTAGAGCAAGATACATTTCAAACTACACTAACAATGCAAGAATAAAAATCTACTCATTGCAATTTAGCAACTCTTATTAACCCTTTCAGCATTTAAGCACGCAATTACACTTTGTTCCGTCTAACATTCGACTATTTTATTCAGTTTTAGAAGGACCTCAGGGAATCAAATGGCTAAAATACATCAGCGGACTACCAGACTTCCTTCCTAATCTGAAAAAAAAAAACTTTCTATGGGCAGAATAAAATGGAGAACCAGAATCATGAAATCTACGGTTATTCTTTACAAGCTTAAAATTACAAAATGTGTCCGCTTATATTAAAGGGGGGAGATTGTCACTTTTTCTGGACCCCCTTCACCCTCATGTTTAGTATATTAGTTTTGAAATGTTAAGCCGTTCGTTTCATTAGTTTGGCGATATTGAAAACCTTTTGCCGAATTCATTAGTCAATATCAAAACCTTTTGTGCCATTTAGGCATCTTCTTTTTTTTTGCTGGCGAGCGAAAGCGAGCCTGTAATATTAGAAGGGACCGGTCTGACATTTTTCTACCGAAAAATTTAAAAATTTATCTTGACAGGGGGTCTAGGGGGTGTTTTACTAAGTTTGATGGTCTAGCGAGGAAACTCAAAAATAAATTACAGTAATTAATACACAGTAGACCAAAAACCAAGCACTACCCCCTTAAAGGGTTAAGTAGTGTATCTGCAGCCCTTCAATTAATACACAATGTAACTTTCATAATCAAGGCAGAAAATTTTGAAGTATCTGGCAACCGAATTAACCCTTTCAGTATTAGGACTCATTTCTTCGGATTATCCTGGCTCTGTCTCGAGTCTAGCATTAAATTATAATGTAAAACTTGCAAAATAAACAAACCAAAATGTATACGAACACAGTAAAAAGACAAAACAACTAATCAAAATCGCTATGTGGAAACAACGCTTAAGTAAAATAATTATTTATAAATAAAAAAACACGCTCCACCACATAGGGTGTACATCACTACATGAGCAAGTTAATCTGGTTCACAAACAACTCATCACAACCCCCACACGTATCTCTGAGAACACTGCCACAATATTAGACCACATAAACTGTAACAGAGAGGACAAAATATCCCAATCAGGGGTTATACAGACTGGGATAAGTGATCACTTAGTCACATATTGCACACGGAAAACCACAAAAATTACCCTAGAGAATCACAAGGTTATCAAAACAAGGTCACTCAGAAACTACAACAAAGAAACATTTCTGGACATTTTATGGAATACAGACTGGTCTCCAGTGTTTGAAAGTACAAACGTTAATGGCGCATAGGTTGGCTTCAGAACCATCATCACAAACATCCTAGACGAAATAGCTCCTCTGAAAGACATACGAATTAAAGCAAGGTCAGACCCATGGATCAACAATGACATACTACACCATCTGGAACACAGAGACAATCTGTTAAAAAGGCTAGCGAAACATAGACAGGATCAAGGTCTGAAACATGAGTTCAACAGGGCCAGGAATAAACTAAGTAGAAAAATCAAATCAGCGAAAACTAATTATTTCCACAATAAGGCAGAGGAATATCAGAATAACCCAAAGAAACTATGGAGGCACCTAAAAACAACAGGCTACAGAAACAAGGCAAGGGATTCGTCTAACACTAATATTGCTCTCAACATTAATGATCAGGTTTGCCACGATAAACGACAAATTTCAACCTACTTCAACACCTTCTTCACCTCCATAGCAAACACACTTGCACAGAACCTACCGCAACCTCTCAATAAATACACAACAACAACGGCCACCTTTCGAAATTTCTACAGAGATAAAGGCATACACCCGAACACATTTGGATTACAAAATGTTACACCAAAATACACTTTTGACGAGCTCTCTAACCTAAATGTACACAAAAGCACAGGACCAGACAAAATTCCTGCCAAATTTCTACAAGATGGAGCCATTGGTATAGCAGGTCTCCTAACCCACATCATCAACCTATCAAAGGGGAGGTGTGGTGGAGTGGTCATGCCACTGGATTGGTAATCCAATGGACCCGGGTTCAAATCCCGATATGTCAATGGGAAGATATTATTGGGATTGAATTTGTGCTGTACCTAGTATCAGTGCATTACCACAAAGCCCACCGAAATGCCAAAAAAATACCCTCATTGTTCCCTGATTAAATAACACTGTATGAATATTCCCATATTCAAAATATGTTACAGGGGGACAATGCCTAGTGAGTTCACTGCTCAATAGGTGGCGTTCTGAGAGTGAGGGTCTGAGTCTGGAGGGTGAGACGGTGAAGCACTTGAGCGAAGCAACCAGCCGCTTCAGAGATGGAGCTGCTTTGAGCCATGATGGATGCTTCACATATCTCACTCCCCAGGCTGGAACAAGACCTCACGGGCTTCACCGTGTTGAGCGGTGGAATGTACAGGCTCTCAGCCTATGCCCGAGAGGGAGTAGTTGGAATATAGAAAAAAAAAAAAAAAAAAAAAAAAAATTAACACCAACACTGTACCTGCTGAACTGAAGGAAGCTATTGTAACCCCTCTATTCAAGAAAGGAAATAAACTAGAAGTTGGCAACTACAGACCAGTTAGCATATTATGTATTGTATCTAAAATCCTTGAAAGAGCGGTATACACCCAAATTGAACACTACATCAAAGAAAATTATCTATTTTATAAGTTTCAATCAGGTTTCAGATGCATGTACTCGACTGACTCCTGTCTCATCCACTTAACAGATCACATCCATAAAGAAATGTCTAAAGGTAACTACACCGGTATGGTTCTTCTTGATCTACAAAAAGCGTTTGACACAGTAGACCATGATATCCTATGTAATAAACTACAAGCAATGGGCATCGGGTCTGTGAACTGGTTTAAATCTTATCTTAGTGGTAGAACACAAAGAGTCAAAATTGATGATAATATATCTGATCCTATGCCAATTAACTGTGGGGTCCCGCAGGGAAGCATCCTTGGTCCCTTACTCTTTCTCTGTTATGTGAGCGACATGGAACTGAGTGTCTCGTGTAAATTATTACTGTATGCTGACGACAGCGTGCTTCTGGTTTCAGAAAAAGACCCAATAAGTATTGCCGCTTCACTTTCCAAAGAACTAGAATCATGTAGTTAATGGCTAGTGGACAATAGACTATCTCTTCACCTGGGCAAGACGGAAGCCATCTTATGTGGGACAAAACGCAAACTGAAAGACATTGTGGGCTTCTCGGTCAACTGTAATGATATTCCTATAACAACAGTGTCACAAGTTAAATATCTCGGACTAAAACTGGACTCGAGTTTGTCAGGTGAAACAATTTTGGAATCTATCCTGTGTAAGTGTAGAGCATGTATAAAATACCTGTCTAGACAGGTGGGATGCTTGCCAGCGGCGACCAAAAAGACCCTTTGCCAAGCGCTTGTTCAATGTCATTTTGACCATTCTGTGTCATCCTGGTACTCTGCATCATCTAAATCAGCACAGCACAAACTTCAGGTCACTCAAAATAAAATGGTTAGGTTCATGCTGAACCTAGGACCCAGATCACATGTTGGCCAGGAACAACTTCAGTCACTGGGTATGCTCAATGTCTCTGACAGGGCCAAACAAATCAGGCTCACTAATGCCTTCAAAATTTTCTATGACAGAGCTCCAGAGTATCTTAAGTGATTTTGTTAAAGCAAATGAGAGGAGTGGACATAATACAAGAAACAGGATGTTTAATTTTAAGGTCCCGAGAATCCAAGGACAGGGTAAGCAAACATTCTTCTTCACTGCCATCAAAGACTGGAACGACCTACCCCAGTCAGTCTGTGAAAAGAGAACACTGTATTCCTTCAGACGTAGCCTGAAGGAACACCTGAACCGGACAGCTGCGAGAAGGGAGCACCAAGCTTATGTCTACTACTAAATACGACATAAGAGATAGGCAAACCAAACTGAAATTATTACTGATTATGGATTACTGATATTTACCATAGGATGTAAGGTATCTTAAAATAACCCCCTAGAAATACTTTCTCTTAAGTATCTATTTCTTTTATCCTTCCCTTTTCCCCAGCTAACCTAATCCCACAAGGACCCCAATGGAAATATGCCTAACGGCCCTATTGGGCTATCCTTAGTTGGAATTATGCAAAGCTGGTACAAGTTATATTTGTAACATACTATGTGGTACCAACTCTGTAAATTGCTAACTGAATAAATATTATTATGATTATTATTATTATTATTAAGCAAACTAATCACACACATACTAATTTAAAAGATGTCGCCGGTACAGAAAAGGTTACAGCATCGCAGATATAGAAAAGGTATAAAGAAAATTGAAGGTCGTGATTTACCTTTATTCCATATAAAATTATCTACCTTAATACAAACATACCTTTATGTCACTACATTTTCCCTTTCTCATACAGTATTCAAACCCATTTTTATAAGCACTTCTAACTAAAAAAACTCATAGGAACCTGCATTCTACACAATCACTTATGCCAACAACATATTCTATACTCCTGGAGAGCCCTGTGAGAAAGCCCGATCGTGGCCATGGCCTTCCTTAAGAGACTCGGACCTGTTCGGCCAGGCAGTCTAAGGAACGACAACTGAAAAATTCTCAAATATTGCAAGACCCAACACATTCGACCTAATGAGCTGGTGTATTCACTAAAAAAACACTTTAGTGAAACTACAAAATGGATAACGTTGGGTATGTTGGTATGGATTTACCTTTGGTTAACCCTTTGAAGATTATGACTTTATTCTGGTTACCTTAGACTATTTTACAGTTTAGAAAGGATCTGTGGGAATTAAAAGGTGAGTGGGCTAGGAATTATCCTCCCCTTGCAAAATTCTCCTACTCATAGAGACAGAGAAAGGGACGAGGGAACTCAAAAGTGGTCCCGGACCCTGAGAATTAGAACCCTTGAATGTTGTTTCTGTTCGGGCTTGTCTCGAGTCGGCCACCCCCCAACAATGGGGTCTGTGCCTGATTAAATACATACATAACTATTAACATGGACTCTAAATACATACATAACTATTAACATGGACTCTAAATACATACATAACTATTAACATGGACTCTAAATACATACATAACTATTAACATGGACTCTAAATACATACATAACTATGAACATGGACTCTAAATACATACATAACTATTAACATGGACTCTAAATACATACATAACTATTAACATGGACTCTAAATACATACATAGCTATTAACATGGACTCTAAATACATACATAACTATTAACGTGGACTCCATATACCCTTCTTAATCTGATTCCAATATTTCAATAAGAGACAGCAAACAGTAAATGCATAATCAGATCTTGACTGTCAATTGATAAAAGATAACTTTTGACCTACTAAATGGGTTGATCACTACCAACATACCTTCCTATGGTAGATTATGAGCACTTTTTCATGCCTAGATTTGTATTAGTGTATACTGTACCGCTCAACACTAATTCTTAAACCTGTACAGTACATGCAAGTGTCCTCTATTACTTTAAAACCAATGGCGATTTTCAGACATTGCCTTATTTTTTATTTTGGGCCCTTTAGGCGTCTATTTTTTCTTGGCGAGCGATAGCGAGCCTCTAATTTTAGAAGGAATCGGTACTTTTCTACCGAAAAATTTACAAATTTATCTTGAAAGGGGGTCTAGGGTGTGTTTTTCTAAGCTTGATGGAGGTCTAGCGAGGAAACTCAAAAATAATTAAATATGTAACTATTACTTTAGCTGCTAGAGTTTGTGTGGGATCCCTTTTTGAGCTCTGGTCTGGTTTAGTTTGGGGTTTGACTGCTGCACTACTGACCCAGGTTCAAGGCCCCGCCCAGTTGTATTTAAAAATATAAACCTACTTTATACCCCCAAAATAAGAAAATCACAAGAGTTTCAGTCCAAGAAGCAACTGTAGGAATTTATTTTACAGTACAGTACATGCATACTTTCCTAAGAGGCATTTCACAATAATTCAGTATAAATTCCAATAGCTTCGACATGTTCTGAATTACAAACAGACTTAATCTAGCTCCAGCCAAATCCACCGCAACCCTGCTCACAAGTTGGACAGAACACGAATACATCCCTCAACTCACCATAAACAACACACCCCTAACACATACACACACACCCAAAATCCTAGGAGTAACATATGATACTCATATGACATTCAAACAGCACACCACAAATATTAAAAAGAAACTGACACCCAGACTTAACGCCCTCAGGTCACTTGCTCACACAAAATTTGGACACAACAAAGAAACCACCTCCACAGTATATAAACAATACATAAGATCAGTGATGGAATATGCAAGCCCAGCCTGGGCTTCTAACCTAGCTGAAACACATCACAAGACCTTACAGACTATTCAAAACAAAGCCCTAAAGATCATTACAGGCTGCACAGCTACTGCACCCACAGATCACCTACATCAAGAAACCAAAATCCTCAAAGTCAAAGACCATCTGGACATGAGAGGCACTCAATTCCTGGCAGCAGCCTCCACGAACCAGGACCACCCACTAAACTACATGGCAACACACCCACAGACACCAAGAAATATCAAAACAACACACGGTATCACACAATTACTATCCTCTCTCCCTCCCTGTCCACCCCGAACCAACTTCCAGAAGCACATCCATACTCACATCTCTCACCGATCCATCCACTCACTCACAGACAACACGCAGCTGCAAGCACGACCTCCCGAAATCCATCCTTCCGAATCCTTCCTTCCGAATCCTCCCTTCCTCGCGAGGAAAGAGTCCACCTGGCCAGGCTGAGATGCGGACACCATCCAGCTCTTCTGAGCTATCAGAAGAGACTGGATGACTCCGTTGTCGACGTCTGCCCGGGATGTAACACAGCACCCCATACCATTAAACACATCATAGACGACTGCATTTCACACAACCACTTACGCCAACAACACAATCTACACTCAATGAGAGTTCTGTGGGAAAGCCCGATCGTGGCCATGGCCTTCCTAAGGGACTCGGGGCTGTTCGGCCAGGCAGCTTAGGGAACAACAACAACAACAACTTAATTTTTTCAATCAAATTCTCAAGTGAATGTGTTCTAATTTCATGAAATTTGTATAACCCAAATATGTAAAGCGACGTCCGACACTAGTCTCCGTAATTTCTTGCTTATTATTTGAAAGTACAGTACTGTACTGTAAAACTGTGTATACAGTACAGCCTAAATTAGTACAAGTTACTACAGAGAGTATGTGAAGGAAAGAAAGTTTTCGGAGCAATGGGAAGTATGTGAAAGGTGAGAAATCTCTGAATGAAAGGTAAAAGTGCTATGTATGAAGGGATAGTTATACCAACAGTGATGTATGGGGCTGAGACATAGGCTCTGAAGGCAACGAGAGAAAGCTGGATGCGATGGATATAAGATCCTTGAGGAGTACCGGTATATGTGGAGTGACTTTTAGAGACAGATTGAGGAATGAAGAATTACATAGAGTGGGACAGCAGGAACCGTTGTCAGCCAAAGTGGACAGCAGGGTGCTGTGCTGGTATGGACATGTTGAACGAATGGAGACGAAAGGCTTAAGAGTGATTCAAGGGGAGGTAGAGAGGTAAGAAGACTTTAGTTGAGATTGAGAGATTGTGTAGAGCAAGCGTTGGAAGATAGATGATTGTAGAACAGGCAAGAGAAGGCAATAGGAATAAATGGAGAATACTTAACACCTAACGAGCGGCCTAGGCGGTAAATAATATGTAGCCACCAGCGGGGTGTTTTTACCCAAAATAGGGCTGTTTACGTGATCATTTTCATGCCTAAATAAGACCCAGAGCATAAAAAAAACTGAAAGGGCATAAACAGAGCTTTCCAATGACACCCCAACGATCCTTGTATGACCGCTAGTTCTCTTGCAACAATCGCGCAACACGAGTGCAAAAACCATGTAATTCGGTACTTTCCCTAAACAATTCACTGTGTAGCAAGTGTGAGAGGGTGGAAGAGGGTGGGATTCATGTCAGTTGGTCCACCGCGGTGGTCTGGAGCAGTCATACGCTCGCTACTCTCCTGTCACCACTCGTCTCTCTCTCTCAGCAACATTACGTGCTGAAAATGCCACACGACTTATGTTGTGAGCCGCCACATAGTCCAAATTTCTTTCACTCGACATATGATGCGCGCCGCTAAATAATAATAATAATAATAATAATAATAATAATAATAGTTTATTGAGAGATGCAGCCCGGGAGCTGAGAATATACATAGAAACAAAGATAAAACAGTCAGGGTATAGGATATATCACACAGTGTACTCTTAATATAAACACAAGTACCATATACAAACACAGAATAGATTTATATATACACCCCACGTACAAGCTCCTATGTGTACGTATACTTACATATACTCACACACACAAACACGGGTAGGTGCATACAAGGTGTACACTCGAGGAAAAAACAATCTTTACACTGGTGAGCTGTATAATTATAATCTTGTGTGAATGTAATGAATCTAGTGAAACATACGTCCGAGGTATTACGCAGTGTTGAACTGCCAAGTTGTATAGGGTAGCCTTAGATAAGATTAGGATGAATGGTGGGATTCCCATTGCTTGCTCTATCTTGCCAAGAAGAGGTGTCAGACGTGAATGGTTGTCCAGAACAATTGGTTTTAATTGCTGGCTGGCAAAGCTGTGCAAAGAGTTTGTCATTACCATTCATAGACAACTGGAGCCTCTACTACGGTAACGATAGCTTGTACGCAAGGGACAGGGTGCATTTAAGTAGGAAAGGGATAGGGATGCTAGGAAAGTTAGTTGATAGAGCAGTTGAGGTGGGGTTTTAAATTGGAAATGCCCCATCAAAAGAAAACAAAATAAATTAAGTGATAGAAAAAATAGTCAGGAAAGGAAATTAGATGTTATTAATAACAGTGAAACAATAGGTGACAATGCAGTAATAGAAGTTAGTCATATAAATAGTGGTACAATATCTACCTTAGTACAAGATAATAACAACAGTCAAATAGATACTAATAGAAGAAAAGAAGGTCCACCAGACACCAGTAAAAGAAATACATTGAGATTATATTACACAAACTGTAGAGTTAATGTAATAAAATGGACGAACTTAGAGCACTTGTTAGCAATGAAAATATAGACATAATAGCGCTTACTGAAACATAGATTAATACAGAATCCAAGCATTTTTTAGCAGAGTTTGATATACCAGGATATAGTTTGTTTAAATATGACCGAACAAGTAGGAGGGGCGGCTGTATAGCAGTGTTTGTCAGGAGTTCATTAAAATGCTGTACTAAATCAGGTATTAGGCTAAATAATGATAACGAAAGTGTTTGGGTAGAGGTTAGCGAAGGTAGCGAGACCATAGTTATTGGAGTAATTTATAGACCACCAAATATGAGTAGAAATGAAGGTAAATCTTTATGGCAGGAAGTGAAAATAGCATCAAGGTTTAGCAATGTGTGCATTATGGGGGATTTTAATTTTCCGAAGATAGATTGGCAGCATCAGATCGGCGACTCAGATTCTGAGTTGTTTATTGAGGTGGTACAAGAGTTTTTATTTCAATTCATTGATATTATTACCTCTAGTCGGCGAGACTAGAGGTAATAATATCCTTGACTTAGTTCTCAGTAATAATGAACATATGATAAATAATGTTGAGATAGGGGACCAACTAGGAAATAGTGATCACAAATCTATTTATTTAACTATACAATGGACAGGAAATGCTAAAGAGAATCCGTCAATTATCCCAGATTTCAGAAAAGCCAATTATGGTGGGATAAGAAGAGCCTTAAGGGTGGACCCTATTGTTAAACAATTAAGTCAGGATAAGCCAGAGTTAAGCTTGACAGCTATATATGAACAGTTTATTTCTTCACTTCACAATGCGCAAAATAAATATATCCCCAAAAGAAGATTTAGATCGATACAGAACCATCCAAAATGGATGAATAATAAACTAATATATTTTATAGGAAAAAGGAAAGGAATATATAGAAAAATTAAGAAAGGCGAAACTCACCTACTTATTTACTATCAGACTCTAATCAAGACAGGTCAAAAAGGAAATTAGGACAGTAAAAAGAAATTATGAAATAAGGATAGCCAACGACTCAAAAAATAACCCTAAAGCTTTTTACCAACTATATAAATCTAAAGTTAGAAATGTAATAGGCCCCCTTAAAACTTCGATAGGAGAAATGACATAAAATTATTTAGAAATGTGCAGTACAGTACATTAAATAAGTCAGTTTTTATCCGTTTTCACTAATGAAAATTTGGCACAGATTCCAGAAGTCAGTAAGGTATATAGCGATAGTATAGAAAATAGGTTAAGTACGATTACTACAAGTAGATATGATGTGCTTAACCCTTAAAGATCGGGAGCGGACTTAAGTCCGCCTTCAATTTGCAGCAAGTTAGGAACATTATTAAGGCTTTTAAAGGGTTAAAATAGAGTGCAAATGGCCGGGAGCACAGCGGGACAGACAGCCAACTCCCAGGGCTTACCGCCACCCATTAACTCATGTTTCCTGTGTTCTCGAGAGGCCGGCAGTGTAGCCAGTACTGTAGTGAGCATAGCTGGGAAATATATGCCGCTATACGCTAAACTCCCATGTTACTGGGTCCACTGTATGAGAACCACGAGTGCTACGTAGCTCGTTCTGGTCTCATTTTGAAGCTTTTAGCGCCTAGTTTTTTTGCTGAATACATTTCTTTTCATGCAGATAATTGATTTATCATTCAGGAGGGCCTGAATATGCCCAAATAAGCCCAAAACCCCCCGCTAGACAAGGGTTAAGGAAATTGACGGACTGAAGCCTCAGAAATCACCTGGTCCTGATGAGGTATATGCTAGAGTATTAAAAGAATGCAGAGATGAGTTAAGTTACCCATTAACATTTCTTTTTAACAAGTCATTAGAAACAGGTATAGTTCCACAAGCTTGGAAGCTTACAAATGTAGTTCCGATCTTCAAAAAAGGTGATAAATCCATAGCATCAAATTATCGTCCCATTAGTCTCACTTCAATCCTAGGAAAGCTACCAGAGTCAATTATTGCTAGGAAAATGAGAAACCACTTAGAAACATTTAACTTAATCAATTCTTCTCAGCATGGATTCACTCAGGGACGTTCTTGCCTTACTAATTTGCTTAGCTTTTTCTCAGAGGTATATGAAGCAGTAGATAATGACAAATCATATGATATTATATATTTAGATTTCAGTATAGCTTTCAACAGAGTCCCTCATGAGAGATTGATGAGAAAGGTTGAGGCGCATGGAATAGGTGGGGCGTTGTTAGGATGGATTAGGTTATGACTAATTGGTAGGAAGCAGAGTCAGCATAAATGGTACTAAGTCAGAGTGGGGATCAGTCAAGAGTGGTGTCCCCCAGGGATCTGTATTGGGTCCTCTGTTATTTATCATATACATAAATGACCTTGATTTAGGTATAACTAGTAGGATAAGTAAATTCGCAGACGATACCAAAATAGGGAGACCAATAGATTCAGATAGCGACATAAGAGTGCCTCCAAAGGGATCTAGATACCTTACACGAATGGTCAGTAAAGTGGCAGATGAATTTTAACATTGACAAATGCAAGGTATTAAAGATAGGAAAGACGAATACTAATGCAAAATATAAACTAGCTAATGCTGAATTAGAAACTCAGACTGCGAGAAAGATTTGGGTGTGTTTGTTAGCAACGATTTGAAACCTAGAAAACAGTGTATAAGCGTACGTAACAAGGCAAACAGGATTCTGGGGTTCATCTCAAGGAGTGTGAGTAACAGAACTGAACTGCCTATGTTATCTTGAAACTTTACTTGTCATTAGTAAGACCTTAAGTATTATCACTTGAGGCATGCTATGCTTACAGGTACCTACCCGATAGCACTATCGTTTGTGAGTGCTGTACTGTATTTTATATATTATTTTTTAATAATATAGATATCTTATCAATATTTGTATTTTGTACTATTGTTAATGTCTTGTCATGTTGCAAATTTGATTTTAAATGAATATTTTGACATTTAACATGTAGTTTCTTTATTCATGCAGAGTTTACTAAATTTACCAGAACGTCCCGGACTTCCCAATTTTGACTAATTCCTTGAACGTGACGATAGTGCGTTGTTGTGTGTACGATTAGTTTGCTTGGGAAACAGATTAACTTGCTCATGTAGTAGTGTAGGCTACACCCTATGTGGTGGATTGTGTTCTTTTATTTCATAGATTTAATTTTAGTAAGCGTTGTTTCCACATAGCAATTTTGATAATTTAATTTGACTTTATATTGTCCTTGTCCCAATTTTGGTTTGTTTAGTTTGCAAGTTTTACATTTAATGGATTATGCGGTCCAATTTTGGTGTCCTTATTACAGAATGGATATAGATTCCTTGGAGAGAGTACAGCGAAGAATGACAAAATGATTCATAATATTAGAAATCTACCATATGAAGAAAGGTTGAACAAATTAGGCTTACATTCGTTAGAAAGACGCAGAGTTAGAGGGGATATGATAGAAGTGTTCAAGTGGTTCAGTGGGGTAAATAAAGGAGACGTGAAAAATGTACTGAAGCTCAGTGATAGCAAAAACTCTTAACAAATGGTTATAAATTAGATAAATTTAGTTTCAGGAAAGATATGGGCAAATATTGGTTTGGTAACAGAGTTGTAGATGGGTGGAATAGGCTACCAAGTGATATAATAATAATAATAATAATAATAATTCTTTATTCCAGACACATAAGATAGATACAGTATAAATACAGTACGACCTAGTGGTCCATATCACATACACTTCTCGTCAGAGCACAGATAATAATTATACACAAAGATATATTAATAAAGACACAATAAAATAAAAAATACAGTAGGCCTATTTACAGAATAGAGCACATATCACATTTTGTCACAATATAACACAGATAGGCTAACTAAGGCTATTGCTCAATGTTGGTTAACACCTATTGCACAGATCATTGCTCATAGTTCAATTAGACCTATATATTACATTACAGTACATACTATGTGTGCAGCAGCTTCTGCCAGTGAGATATAATACGGGATTCATAGATATGATCACTAGACCAAAGAGCTACAATCAGCGTGTTACTGGAGGATTGCAGTCGCTGCGAAAAGCTGTACACCAGTCTCCTGATGACAGCCCGACAGCACTGCACATCCAACAGTGTGCACACCATACTAGTGCTTTCATATTTAGAGAGACCAATGAACATCTTGAGTATATTATGATAGGATGTACACAGACCATTTATGGTGGCTCTCTTATACTTCCACCACAAATGGGCCGTGTACATAGAGGAACAATATGTCCGGAACAAAGTGACTTTAGTTTCCCAATTACACATGTGGAATTTTCTCAAGATGGTGTTACCACGTAAATATAGCTGTCTGCGCTGACGGCCGATATCTGCATCATCTGAGCAATCGTTTGAGATAATGTGTCCCAGGTATTTTATTTTGTTTACTTCTTGAATAATTTGATTATTGAGTGAGAAATTTGGCAGTTTACTTTTATACAGTAATTTTGATCTAAATATAAGAACAGCACTTTTCAGTGGGTTGAATTTAACACAATGTTTACTACCAAAAGATTCACATATATCAAGAAGTTTGCTCAGACCCGCAGAAGACGGTGCAATAATGACCAGATCATCAGCATACATGAGATGGTTGATGATTTTATTCCCACCATAACATCCAATCTGCTCTTTATTCAATTTATCACTTAATTCATCCATATATACATTGAATAAGTAAGGTGAGAGAATACTACCCTGTCTCACTCCATTGGTTACTGTAAAGGAATCCGAAATAATGTTACCCCATCTTACATTAAATGTTTGATTGGCGTACCAGTACTTCAAGATTCTCAGTATATAGGATGGCACTCCCCTTGTTGCTAATTTATCAAACAGGATATTGTGGCAGACTCTGTCAAATGCCTTACTAGCATCAAGAAAGCATGCAAAAATAGAGCTGTTCATTTTGATGTACCCATCCACTAGCTCCTTCAGAGTGTAGATGCACTGGTCCGTACCATGATTCTTTTTAAAACCAAATTGATTACTATTAGTTGAGATATACACTGAGATTCTGTCTAAAATGATTAACTCTAGTATCTTACTTACAATACTGGCAAGGGCAATAGGTCTATAGTTGTCTTTTGATGTAATTTTGCCAGCCTTGTCTTTAATTACTGGTATCAAGGTAACGGACATCATAGATTCTGGTAGGAAACCATGGATTAGAAAGCTGGTAAAGCAACTGCTGAGTTTCTCCAAGAGGAGAGTGGAGGAGTACTTCAAATGTTCAGCATATATACCATCAAAACCACAGGATTTGTTAGCATCTAGCCTACTTATTGCAGCCTTGATTTTTTCACTTGTAACTTTAATTGTGTCATATTTTTCTTCTTTGTTACACTCTGTTGTAGCAGCAATGGTATTTCCTTGGTGCCCAACAGAGTTAAACAAAGTTTGGTAATGTGTTTTCCAAAGATTGGCTATGTTATTAGTACCAGAGATCCCATCTACACTAACGGGTAGAGGTGTGCAGCTATTATGCATTTTTTTAATATCCTTCCAGAAGGCCAATGTGTCTTTGCTAGCAAAGTTTTTGGCCAATGCTTCTCTTCTTAATACATTTTCATTGTTTTTATATATCTGATTGCATACTTGCATCTAGCCTTTAGTCTGGTGAACATGTCAAAAATGGGTCCCTGTCTCGGTTTGTTATGATCCAGCCATACACTACGAGCATCTCGGGATGCCTGGTAAAGTTCTGAAACATGGTCATTCCACCCAGGTTTGTTAAAAGAGTAATTTTTGTTATGCTTGTGAAATACTATGTCACTAGCCTTAGTAAGACAAGATATAATATTATTGTACAGCTTGCTGACTTCTTCTCGATGACTAGCATTAACACAATTGGGGTCTTCACAGGTAATGGCATCCTCACTGCCAAGATCAAGCTCAGAAAGGAGAGTGTGTGTTAAAGTGCAAAATTGCTCACACTCCTCCTCGTCAAGCCCGCCCCATGGCAGTTTTGGATTTACACTATTGTTTGACTGGGTTAATTCTGGCGCTCTTTCCAAACTAGCTGTTAAGGTCAATGGGATATGATCTTCATCTGTATATGTATACTGAATTTCCATATTTGTTATCATATCATGGAAATCAGCACTAGCTACGGTATGATCTAGCCAAGACGTTGAGCCCCATGCTGCACTGACACATGTGTAACTACTATGAGGGAGCATGAGCTGAGAAGAGATAATTAGATCATGCTCACCACAGAAGTTAGTCATATGACTAGCAAACAGAGAGTTACTCATGTCCTTCAGATTAGCATTCCAGTCCCCTATTACAGAGTAGCAGGTGGTATTTAGTTCTTGTAAAAGAGCACTTAGCTCTCCAAGGCATTCCAGGTATTGTTCTTCATTTTCATTACATTGGTAGGGCAAGTACACACTAAGAATAACTACTTTCCGTTGGATATCTTCTATTTCTATACCTGTACACCATGGTAAATTTGTTACAAGTGGTTTAACCCGGCTGTCTAAAGAGTCCCTCCACAAAATAGCTACTCCTCCCGGTGGGTGACCTGCTACTAGACCATCCATAGCATCGGTTGTCGAGACCCCAAACCCATGAAAATTATCACAGATAGTACTGAGGTTACCCAAATCCTGTTTAAAATACCAAGTCTCCTGCAGGCACACAATATCACTGGTATTAAATACGTGGGATCAAGAACGATAGGGAGCTTTAAGATAAAATTAGATAGGCATATGGACGAGATGGGTTGGGTGTGAGGGGGATCTACCAGGTGTAGGCCAATCGGCGCTCAGTAGACCCCCGTTATCTTGTGTTAATCTCGGACCGTTTTGGTGGGGTCAGTACTCAAGGTATTAGCGAGTTGGGCCTATAATTGGGCCTTGTAATTGGGGTTGGGTGTGACAGGGATCTGCCTTGTGTGGGCCGATCGGCTTTTTGCAGACTCCCATTTTCTTATGTTCTTATGATATCGACCAACTTCCAGAATCTTTAGAGCGTTAGCGTAAAGATTGTTTTTTTGGTCGAGTGTACATTATAAGTATTATGAATTTATAAAGTTAACAATAGTAGGATGGCACTGTTCTTGTAGCGGTCTGTCCGGGGAGCTCTGATAGGGACGAGTCTGTTTTGGTGGCGGACAGCTCGTTGTGGAGGAGGGGCTTTGGCGGGTAGAAAGTGTCTATGTCTTGGGTTGTTCTGCAGTTTTGTACCAAATTGCTGGAGTTGCTGTTTGTGGAGGTCTGATACGGTGGAGAGGTTTAGCCAAGTGATTGCGTCTTGATAAGTGTGTAGTTTGGTCCTAGGAATATCCTCAGTGCCCTCTTTAGGATTTTCTCTAGTTTACCTTTCTGTGTTAAAGTGAGGAAGACCAAACGGTCGAGGCCTAGCAGAGCTCAAGTAGGATGAATGTGTTGTATAAGTGTATCATGTCATTGATGGGAACTCCTAGCTTCTTTAGTGTATGTAGCATATGTAGTCTGAATGATCATGATGTGACTGAAAAATTTACAAGTGGATCCCACTGTAGCTTATGAACGAGGATGACCAATAATTTGATAGAGTGGACCACCTAAAGGGTATAGTTGCCAAGCATACGTGTAGGTGGGGGTTGGGTTTTGAGGCAAGGTTGAAATGCATGAATATAGTTTGATTTTTATTTATAGCGATGTGATTATCGCAGGTCCAGGTCAGTAAGCCTGCCGAGACCGGAACCTCTTCAAAAGGTCTGGGGCCGGGGAAATGCTGGAGGCCCCTAGTGATCCTGGGTCAATGGGTCTTCTCCAGGGCAATATAGATGTGTGTGAATCTATATTAAAAAAAATTATGTGGTGTTGTGTTGTCCCTGTTCAGGATCTGTCACGAGTCGGCCACCCCCAGCTATGGGGTATGTTTCTGTGTATAATTATATACAAGTTAACTACTTGAGCAAAGGAGGCGTTCAATAAAGCGAATCAACGACAAGATGCGTACAAGCATTCTTTGTTGGTTCGGCCTAGCTAGGATGAAATTGTGTGAAGAGTTGCATATATATACTCAAGGGAGCTGCAAGAAAGTGTACACTTAGAGCAAATTATGTGAAGAGTTGCATATATATACTCAAGGGAGCTGCAAGAAAGTGTACACTTAGAGCAAATTATGTGAAGAGTTGCATATATATACTCAAGGGAGCTGCAAGAAAGTATACACTTAGAGCAAATTCAGCTTAGTAAGCAGGGTGTCAAACAAAAACCGTACTGTATTATTTTTAGTCTTATTGTATATGTAAAGATTGAATTATAGTTTAGTTAAAATGTCTTAGGAAGTGCTAAAATGGCTAAAATGCTATTTTATGCGAATTTTCTTACAATCCTTCTCATTCATTAAGTCTTCAAACAATATTGCTCCGATTTGACACCTTGTTAGCGAGGCAGACCAGAGTAGGGTTACCTGGAATGCCGTCATTAGAACATAAGTGAAACCACACCTTATACATCACTTAATTTCTTAAGTGTAGCCTATGGTAATTAAATCCATACTGTACCGGTGACACCATTTTCACTATAATCTGGTAACTTGTAGAGGATTATATTAAGTTTAGGAAGGACCAATAACCATTTAAAGGCTACAAACAATCTCAATCATTTTAGCTACTACAGATCCTTCCAAAGTTGAAATAAAATCTAATAGTTGCCCGAATATAATGAAAAGGAAGTCGCCGGTACTGAACAGGTTAAGAAATGGTCCAGTATTGTATAAACCTTACATATTGTACCAGCTAGTCTGTCCTATATGCAGGGGTGTAAAAAGTACTTAATGATTTTACTTAAGTAAAAGTAAAAGTTCCCAACTAGAAATTTACCTAAGTTAAAGTAAAAAAGTATCTACCGAATGAATTACTTAAGTACCAAAAGTAAAAAGTAATATCCCAATCTATTGCTATATATACAGTATATATATATATACAGTATATATATACAGTATATATATATATATATATATATATATATATATATATATATATATACAGTATATATAATATAAATATATATATATATATATATATATATATAGTACAGTATATATAATATATATATATATATATATATGTGTATGTACTTACACTAGTTGTACTTACACTAGTTGTATTTGCGGGAGTGAGCATGCTCGTTAATTCCCGCCTCCTAAGATATGTTTGTCATACCGTGCTTTGAAACTGCACTGATGGTGCAGACACTACTTCGGCTGGCAATTTGTTCCACCCACTAATCGAGTTGGTAGGAAATCTTTTACTTTTCAGATCAGGTTTACTATTAGGCACTTTCAGTTTGTAGCTGTGACCTCTTGTTCTCTCACCTCCATCCCTCTCTATGAAGTTTTCTTGGTCGATTTTGTCAATACCATTTGTATATCTGAATTTGCTGTCCTCGTTTCCTTCTCTGCTCCAGTGTAGGTAGATTCAATCTCTCGAGCCTCTCTTGGTACTCCAAATTTTCCAAACCTGGGATCATCCTCGTAGCTGCTCTCTATACCCTCTCAATTTTGTGGATATGTTTCTTCATGCGAGGGGACCACACTACAGATGCATATTCCATCCTGTGTCTTATTATTGCCGTTATTATTTGTTTCATGGAGTTTTCATCAAGATAATTGAAAGACATCCTGATATTTGCCAATAGTGCGTGATTCTCTCACTATCTTATTTACGTGGCTTTCTGGAGACATGGTATCCTTAAATTCTATCCCCAAGTCTTTTTCTTTTCCTGCTTTGGGAATTACTTCGTTTCCTAGTTTATAATATTTTGTAGGTCTGTACTTGCTTTTACCCATTTCTAGAGTCTTACATTTCCCTGCATTGAACTCCATATTCCATTTGATGCTCCATTCATGGATCTTGATGCTCCATTCATGGATGTGTGTGTGTGTGTGTGAGCATGAACGAAAACTAATAGTTAACTATGACAGGTACCTTGACTTCGTGTTCCCCCTCTTGTTATCTTACAATCACACACTTATTATAATGTAAAACTTGCAAAAGTTGATATAATCAGTGCTATTTATAACCAGTGCTATTTATAACATTCTGAAGAAAAAATAGAACCAAGCACAAAACAAAAAAAACATTTATTATGCATATCTAACTGAAGAGATTCTGATTATATGACATTGAGAAAGTGTTTTGATTCGGGATAATATCTCTTTAGAATATATTCAACTCGGTAAAAGCTGCAACTAAGTTTAGGTTCAATTAGTTCCAAAACCATAACAGAATAGATATTAAACAGGGTTAATTATGATTATGCTGGATTAAACAAGTGAGATAGGTAATGAAAATATGGCAATTTAGATTATATCAGGCTAGAATATATTGTAGTTAGTAAATAACCTGATAAATAATATTATAGTATGACACTATGCAGGTAGCTCTGTACGAGGGACTTTGTACAGGCATATATTTATACTCCGGGATTTCCCTAAATTTAGTTTTACTCTCGATGGTTTGCTTATGTGTTCGTTATATAATTTCAACTCTCTATTTCTTCAGATCGTGAGGAGTGGTTATTTCAAAGCCAAAGTTTGCAATCACTTTTTTGACGGAATAGCATAATTTATATTATATATTTATATAATCTTCATCTTATCAATGGACAATACATTTATTCTTTGAAGGATTATTCTAAATTGCTAATGCTAGTTTAACAATTCTGGTTAGCTTCGTTACATGAAATTCAAAAATGTATTACCGTTCAAATAAATATAGATGAGGGTCTAGTAAAATGGTCATGTGGAGTCACAGGTGGAAAGTGTAAGGTGTTAAACCTTTGGGATCAGGTGGTACAAAGGGAGAGTCATTAGGATGTGTGGGGAAGAGGGGAGGGATCTCAGCGAAAGAGAAAAGGAGATGCTTCAAAGCATGGAAGAAAGGAGGCAGCAGGGAGGAATACCAGGCAGCTAAACGAACTGCCAAAAGAGTTATTTACAATGCTAAAAATCGCATTAAGGACCTGGTCCTCGAACAAGTGTGTAACACTGACAATCCCAATGGGATCTTCAACCTAGCTAGGCGAGTTAAAAATGACAGTAGGGATATTATAGGTGAACAGTGTGTTAAGAGATGATAATGGGAAGATTGTGTATGCAGAAAATGAAATCAGAGAAGCATGGAAGGTACACTATGAACGATTGCTAAATGTAGAGTTTGAATGGGATAAGGAACAGCTTAGTATCGAAAAACCAATATCTGGGCCACCTCCTTTGATAGCCCAGCTGTAGTGAGCGACGCAATCAATAAAATGAAGGACGGTAAAGCTCCAGGTTGCTCCGACATTGTCGCTGAGATGATAAAAGCCTCAGGGGAGATTGGTGTAAACTTAGTCACTGAGTTGATAAACACCATTATTAAAGATGAGAAAATCCCAGAGGATTGGCTCAAAAGTGTAATAGTAAATATATACAAAGGAAAAGGGGATGCGCTAGATAGAGGAAATTATAGGGGCCTGAAAATGCTTGACCAAATCATGAAGGTCTGTGAGAGAGTCCTTGAGGGTTTGATCAGGCAAAGCATCTCTATTGATGATATGCAGTTTGGTTTTATGCCAGGACGTGGTACAACCGATGCGATCTTCATAGTCAGGCAGATACAGGAAAGATACTTACTAAAAGGCAGGGATCTTTACTTTGTGTTTGTGGACCTGGAGAAGGCCTTTGATAGGGTACCTAGAGATGTTGTACAGTGGGCTATGAGGAAACTTGGTGTGGAAGAGTGGCTGGTGCGTGTGATAATGAAGATGTATGAGGATTCGCGAAGTTCGGTGAGGGTGAAGGGTTGTACTGAGTGATGAGTTCGCAGTCCGTGTTGGAGTCCATCAGGGTTCAGTGTTAAGCCCCCTCCTCTTTATTATGGTCTTGGAGGCGCTGTCTAGAATTTTTAGAGGCGGACTCCCGTTGGAACTGTTTTATGCAGACGATTTAGTCCTAATAGCTGACAGTATGCAGGATGCTGAGGCCAAATTCAGAGAGTGGAGAGAGGGCATGGCGAGCAAGGGTTTAAGAGTCAATATTAACAAAACCAAGGTTATGCATTGTAGTTTGAGACGAGGCAATGTGGAAAAGAGCGGTGCATACCCATGTGCAGTGTGTGGAAAGGGAGTGGGCGTTAACTCAATTCAATGTAGCATCTGTCGATGTTGGGTACACCATGGGAGTAAGCGCTGTAGTAGAATAAAGGGGCCCCTGCCGAAGGATAAGTCAGAAATAGAGAAATTTGAGTGCGTAGTGTGCAAAGGCGAGCTTGTGTTAAGTGATGATCCTGTGGCTGTGAATTTTGGAAATGAGTCTTTGGAGCTGGTGAACAAGTTTTGTTACCTAGGAGATACCATCTCTGCCGGTGGTGGGGCTGAGGCTGCCACTGTTGCTAGAATTAGGTGTGGCTGGGGGAAGTTCAGAGAATTGATGCCAATCCTGACCATGAAAAGAATGCCTCACCCCTGAAGGGAAAGGTGTATGCCTCATGTGTTAGAAGTGCAATGACGTATGCCTCAGAAACATGGGCCGTTAAAGTAGAGGATGTCAACAGAATGGAGCGTAATGAGATGAGAATGGTGAGATGGATGTGTGGGGCCAGGCTACAGGATAGAATAACAAATGTTGAGCTGAGGAGACGTTTAGGTATAAAGAGTATTAGCGAGGTGATGCGTACAAGTAGACTGGGATGGTATGGACATGTGGAGAGAATGGATGAACAAAATTGGGTGAAAAAATGCAGGTCTGTGATTGTGGAGGGAGCTGCACCAAGGGGTGGACCGAGGAAGACCTGGGATCGGACTATACGCGCCGATCTCAAATCCAAGAACTTGACAAGTGAAGCAGCCCTTAACAGGGTTGCCTGGAATGCCGCCATTAGGACAAGAGACTGAAACTGCACTTATGTGTGGAACACTCAGTCTTAAAATTTTATGTATGTATGTATAAATATAGTGGTGACCTTTGAACTAGCTAAGGAATGTCACACCTACATTCAGGGGAATGTCCATGGGAAATACTACCTGGAATTTCAAATCTATTGGGAAGAATATTTAGGAAATTTGCTGAAGTTGTACTCTACAAAATTAAAAGAAGTAAATTAAATGTAGTGGAGTAAAAGTACAAGTAATTCTTCTAACTACTACTCAAGTTAGAGTAAAAGTACTGGACAAAAAATCTACTTTTTGAAAAGTAGATACTGAAAAAATATACTTAAGTACTGTACTTTAGTAAATGTACTTCATTACCTTTACACCACTGCCTATATGACCCATTTCACTACCAGAGAGACTAGCTTTAATTAAGGTATAGCCTGCTGTAGGCCTACTTAAGATTATTATATGCAGCTTAGGAAAGATCTGTGGTCATTAAAAAGGATTTACATTGTCTGTACCCTTTTAATTGCTACAAGTTTTCAGCCGCATAAAATCTACTGTAATAATTGCCGAATATAGTAAAATTAAAATTACTACACTGGCACAGGTAGCCTACAGGGACAGTCTGGGATATTTTATTTCTATTTATCTAATGCAATTTCCAAACATCATTCATTGCCACAAGCCGTAGCGCGGTTGGTTAGAGCACTCGCCTGCAAATCGTGAAGTTGATGGTTCGAGTCTCGGCCCAGCCAGTGTGCTATTTGACAGACGCCAGTGTTGTTGGTGATCGGCACGGTCTAGCAATCTGTGGCAACTGTTCATCGGCGGGTGCTCAACCCCGAAAGGAGTTGAAATAGGGGAGCTATCCCCCCGCCAAAGGCGGCTTTCTAGGGCCTTTCCTAGCTGATGCTGAGAGGATTGGGTTCTAGTCATGTGGTGATGGGCTGGTCTATCCGAGTGAGAACCGAGCGATCTCTGCCATACCCATAGCTTACTCTGACTGTTCCTTTTACTTATATATCTTCTAGATCTCAAGTGGCAGCGTCTTTTCCGGGGATTGACCTCCCTACTGCCAACCTAGAAGTTGGCAGATTGGGAGCCAAAGCGTCACATTTTTCCCTTGAAGGGAAAATTGCCGAGGGGCACAGGGCCTTGGGTGGGGCTTTGGTTTCCCGGGCATTTCCTCACCCTCCTCAGCTCCCTGCCTTGGAGTGGCTTCGGTCACCCGGGCTTTGTTAGTGGTAAGCAGGGAGGATTTTGTGGGGGCGCTCGTTTATGGCCTTGGCCTTGCTCGAGACCTTGGGGCTGTTCGGCCAGACAGCCTGGGGAACAACAACAACTGTTCACCGAAGCCCTTGATCACAAGGGCACCCACCCTAGCCCAGCTTTTGAGCAAGGAGTGCATGGTGGTAAAAAACGCATCATTCGCTGAACAATATAGTTTTACCTACTATACACATACACCAATACAATCATATAGTTTTACCTACTATACACATACACCAATACAATCATATAGTTTTACCTACTATACACATACACCAATACAATCATATAGTTTTACCTACTATACACATACACCAATACAATCATTCATGCAACAGGAAATTGAACTTAATTTCTAAACTTTATCAAATTGCAATCTGCAGAAAATCAGTTACAGTATTTACAATTTTCAAACTAAATCTACAAATGACTGAAGGGAATTTGTTAAACCTTTTAGTTTGAGAAAATTCAATTAAAAATAAAGCATATACTTTATGATATTGAACTAATTAAAATACTGTAATATTCATAGTACAGTACACCCAATCAAACGGCATTAAATTCTTTGACAAATAATAATCTATCCAGTAATTATGACTATCATTAGAGAATTTTAAAATTTATGGAGAGATTACAGTAAATTTGGTTACAGTACCCATACATCAATTGCGATATTTAGTAAAGAGTATTAAACATTTAAAACCAAGCTAGCCCTTAACACTTGCACTGCGGGCATATTAGAGCAATTTAGGGCATATTCAGGCACTCTTGAATGATTAATCAAGTGTCTGCATGAAATTAAATGTATTCAGCCAAAAATAGCTTCAAAATGACACTTAGAATGAGCTTCGTAGCTTGCGGGGAGGTGGGCCCCTCGCTCTCTCGCCCACCGACACAATTTCTACGGCTTTAACAGGCTTTAAAAGCCTGTACATTTCTGTAAATTGCCATGGCATTCCGGAACGTCTCCCGCAGGGAAAGGATTAAAGCTCAATATAACCTTTAGCCAATTTTAAAAGGCAATAGAACAAATAGAATGGATATATATTGCCTCCAAAATCTATACATAAGGGCATGATCTAAAATACACTAATTCACTTAATAAATTGTAAAACTTCCAAAATAAGCAAACCAAAACAGGGACGACACAAAATGAATCCAAAAGAACCAATCAAAATTGCTATGTGGAAATAACACTTACTGGTAATAAAATAAAATGTTGAAATAAAAGAACAATCCACCACATAGGGTGTACATCACTACATAAGCAAGTTGATCTGGTTCCATCTCAACCGGGCACAAACTTAGTACCCTAGCAGTTTTTCAAGGGTTTCATATTAACTACCGTTCATAATACAGTAGACCACATGACATAATCAAAATACCAACATGACAATTTATCACAAGGAAGAGATGCAAGCCTTAAAGTAGTTACAAAGACATTTACCTGGTTAAAGTGCTATGAATGAGAAACCGTATTGTATGATCTCACAGGTTTAGAGTTTATGCTTTTACCCTTTAATATTTGAAGGCAACAAATTAAATACTTTTACACTAGGCCTATGCATTAACCTCTTCTGTACCGGCGACGTCTTTTTTATTTGATTTCAGCTACATTTAGAAGATTTGATGAAGCTTAGGAAGGATATATTGTAGCTAAAAGGATTTACAGTACAGTATTGAAATAGTGTGTAGCCTTTGGATTGGTAGACTATTTTAAAATAGTCTAAATGTAGCCAAGATAAAATACAGAAGTTACCGGTACAGTAGGGGTTAAGCGGCATTATTCCATATAGCTACCTCTCCACAGCACTTACCCCAGATGAAGTCTTGGCATGTAAGTACAGTACCCACATGAATTTGTTCCCACTGATTATCAATTAGGGAATCAAGCTCGATTGAATTTGTGCTAGGATCCTTCATAGCTAATTAAGTACCGATAGTACATAAACTAATAAAATACATTAGTTTCTCTTAAAATTTTACTATAAGTGGGTACAAATTCAGCTGGGCAACTACAGTATACAGTACAGGGTGTCAAACTGGAGCAATTTGGTTTAAATAAGTAACACCCCGTTCTTAACATTAATCATCAATTACAAACCCAATGTACTTTCATTGCATATGATCCTCCCGGGATTCGAACTCGGGACACCACACCCAGAACATAAGCATGTAAACCAAAAAAAAAAAAAAAAATAAATAAATAGAATGGTTTTGGTTATTCTATCACTTCCCAAGACATAATTTGAACTATTATAATGTAAAACTTGTAAAATAAACTTACCAAAACTGGGACGACCCAATATAAAGTCAAAAGAATTTCTCAAAATCGCTGTGGAAATCACGCTTTAATAAAAAAATAAAAAAAAAACATTGAAATCAAAGAAAAAAACACCACATACGGCATACATCACTACATGAGCAAGTTAACCAGTTTCCCAATAATTTAATATATTTAAACAGTATACTGTATATATACAATAATAGATTACAAATAATAAGACTGTTTTTGTTTGACCCCCTGTAAAGCCGGTATCACACGAGAGCTTTTAGTCGACATTCGATGAACAATTTTCTGGCACTATTTCTGGAATATTTTGCACTGGTATCAGAAACTAGACTGGTGATAGATGAATTTAGGTAACCAAAATGTATTAAATGTTAAGCTCAGAAGCTGCCAGACCAGTGTTGAGGATAAATGTTGAGTGAAAAAGCCCTCTTGTGATGCCGGCTTAACTATACCCTGGGTGCAGCCACAACGCCCTGACAACATTCCACGACCCACCCAGGAGGAGTTATCTTGAGTCTCGCTTTTGTTTACGTGGTGTCGACGGTTCCTGGCGCGCAACACACCTTCATAGACACTGCAAATAGTTGGTGTGCATAATATAACAGACTTAAAACTGGTATCAATAAATGTAAGAATAGTTTGAGTTATCCATTTTAACTATTTCAGCTTTTGAAACCCATTATTGTTAGGTTTCTGTAATGCCAAATTGTAAAGCTTCCTAAAATGCAATTAAAATCTTCCTTACAGTGTGTAGGCTACCATTATAAGCAACATCTAGTTACATTTTAGAAGCTTCACTAACCTGGCATCTATTAAAAACAATGATGCCTTCGGACATTCTGACACTGGCTACGTGGAATGTTAGTGGCATGAATGATGGCACAAAAGAGAGAGAGGTTCTGGAAGTGTTAGTGAATGCCAGGCTGGATGTATGTGGAATGACAGAGACCAAATGGAAAGGTTCAGATGTGAGAGAGTGGGAGTGTGGAATGGGTGTGTGTGCTGGAGTGAGTGAAGGAACAGCGAGAGAAGGTGCATGTTTGTTTGTAAGTAGCAAATGGAAGGAATGTGTAAGAGAGTATGGGTCTGTGGGTTCAAGGATTGTGTGGGTGAGAATGAAAGTAGGAATACAAACGTGGGTGATTGTATGCGTGTATGCCCCGACAGAGGATATACTTGAAAGAAAGAAAGAAAGAGGAGTTCTGGATGAATGTGGAGGCGTGCCTGGAGAAGTTTGACAAGAACGAAAGAATATTTCTGATTGGGGATATGAATGGTAAGGTGGGTGATAGGAAAGTTGAGGGAGTGGTGGGAGGGTGGGGGGTACCATCAGAGGTGAATGGGAATGGTAGTGCACTTGTGGACGTATGTGTGGGGAGGAGGCTGTGGATAGCCAACACCTTCTTCCGACACAGAATGATCCACAGGTACACGTGGAAACGGATGTTGACGATGAAGGATAAGACAGTGGTGGAACGAAAGTCATTGATTGATTATGTATGTGTGGATGAACGAATGAAGAAATCTGTGATGGATGCTAGGGTGTATAGGGGTATTGGAGGGGGTCTGTCTGATCATTATGTAGTGGTAGCTAAGGTTAGGATACAAAAGAAGTGGGTGAGGAGAGCGGGAGGGAGGCGAGAGGAGGGTGGAATGGTGAGGAGGGTGGAGAGGTTGCAGGAGGAGGAAGTCAGGGAGGAGTACAGGAGAGCAGTGAAAGACGACTAGGTGGGTTCGACCTGGAAGTTATGGAGGAAGTGGAGGAGATGAGCAAGGTGTTTAAGGATGAGATCTGTGCAGCATGTGAGGAGGTGTGTGGAGTGAGGAGAAGAGGGAGGGGAGTGAAAGGTACAGCATGGTGGACAGAAGATGTAAGAATAGCTGTGGAAGAAAAGAAGAAAGCATATAGAGAGTGGTTGGGTAGTAGAGGGAATGAAGATTCCGAGAGACAGAAACGAGCGAGGTACGTGGAGAGTAAGAGGGTGGTGAAGAGAGTAGTGAAGGAAAGTAAGAGAAGAGTAGATGAGGAATTTGGAAGGAATCTGAGTGTAAAATGGAGGGAGAGTAAGAAACTGTTCTGGAAAGAAGTCAAGAAAGTTAGGGAAGGTAGCAAGAGAAACAGTAAGGGTGTGAAAGATAAGAATGGAAGAATGCTAGCCGAGAAGCAAGAGAGAGTCGAAAGATGGAGGGAGTACTTCAGTGAGTTGCTAAATTAAGGAATGAAGAGCCAGCAAACATAGCTGGATATGGTATGGGAGGGAGAAGAAGAGAAGTAGTGGAGGAGGTGGGGATCAGGAGGTCAGAAGTGTGGGAAGCCATGAAAAGAGTGAAGTTGGGGAAAGCACCAGGAACAGATGGAGTGTGTGGGGAAATGTTGAGGTATGGTGGTGAGATAGTGATAGAATGGGTATGGAAAATGTGCAAACTAGCATGGGAGAAGGGGAGTGCACCCGATGACTGGAAGACTGGCATAATAGTCCCCCTATATAAGGGCAAAGGGGAAAGAGGAGTGTGTGGTAACCACCGAGGAATATGTCTTCTAAGCGTAGTAGGGAAGGTATACAGTAGGGTAGTGATTGAGAGAGTGAGAGTGAGAACGGAGAAATGGATAGGCGACGAGCAGGGAGGTTTTAGGAAGGGAAGAGGATGTGTAGATCAGATTTTTACCCTGAATTGTGTTGTGGAGAAGTATCTGGAGAAGAAACAAAAGGTGTATGTTGCCTTTATGGACTTGGAGAAGGCCTATGACAGAGTGGATAGAGAAGGTTTGTGGAAAGTACTTAGAATATACGGAGTAGAGGGCAAGTTGCTGAAAGCAGTGAAGAGCATGTATGAGGGTGCAAAGGCGGCAGTACGTGTGGAGAGTGAGCAGAGCGAGTTCTTTGACCTGAATGTTGGTTTGAAACAGGGGTGTGTGATGTCCCCGTGGTTGTTTACTGTATATATGGATGGAGTTATGAAAGAAATACTATCAAGAGCAGTGGATGTTGGTGTATCGCTGAAAAGGGAGGGAATTGAGTGGAAGCTACCTATACTGCTGTTTGCGGATGATACAGTTCTGATGAGTGATAATGAATGGGAGTTGCAGGGTCTGGTAAATGAGTTTGGAACAGTGTGCGAAAAACGGAATTTGAAGGTAAATACGGGGAAGAGCAAGATTATGGTCTTCGAAAGGGGTGAAGTCACAGAGTGTGAGGTGAAGCTGAACGGTCAGGCTATGGAGATCGTCAACTCTTTTAAGTATCTGGGCAGTGTGTTGAGTAAAGATGGGACTATGGATGAAGAGGTGCGGGAGAGGGTACAACAGGGGAAGAGGGTTGTAGGAACGCTAAAAGCAGTAACAAGAAATAGGGTGGTCAGTATGGAAGTGAAGAAGTCCTTGCATGACAGTGTGGTAATCCCGACACTGACTTACGGAAGCGAAGCATGGACGTTGGTTGAGAGACTCAGACCAAGAGTGAGAGCAGTGGAAATGAATTACTTAAGGAGTGCGTGCGGAGTTACATGGAGGGATAGACAGACTAATGAGGAAGTAAGAAGGAGGTGTGGTGTGGAGGTAGATGTGCTGGAAAGTGTGAAAAGGAACAACTTGAGATGGTTCGGCCATATGGAACGTATGGAAAGCGAGAGAATGACTAAGAGGGTGTACGAGAGCGAGGTGGAGGGACAGAGGGGGAGAGGTAGACCGAATATGAGGTGGAAGGATGGAGTGAGGAACTACATGAACGAAGGCGGTGCTGGTTGGGGGGAGGGGCGTCGACTGACTGGGGACAGAGGTGCATGGGGGCAGTTCGTTCGTGGCCACCCCTTCGGGGATCACGGCGTCAGGCAATAGATAGATAGATAGATAGATAGATAGATAGATGCATTCCGAAATACTGAAAAAGCAGTCAAAGGCCTTAAAAACTAATATTACACTAAGTCAGACCAGTTTTATTTAGTTTTACAATGGACGGCCAATTTTGTACAGTGTTGTCCGATTACTGTCCAGACCAGCTTGAGGATGTGGGAGTTTGTTAAAGTTTGAGCAGGCCTAGAGGTACTGCACAAAACTAAACTACTCTTCTCAATCTGGTCTGAACAGTTTACACTATAATTTCATGGGCTCAATTCTGAAAATTCAAACCATCTGGAATGCTTTATGCATGGAATTATATAAAAATTAATCTATATATAATTGCATCCATAAATTATTCTCCATTTGCATAATAAAGCCCAAAATACCTTATAGTTCGGCATTACTATTTGGGTGTATCGGCCTAAAGAACCGCCCCTAGTCCACGTCCCTCGGGTCCAAGGTGGCTACCCAGACAGTCGCAGGGAAAGTATATTGTAAAACTTGCAAAATAAACAAACCAAAACAGGGACGACACAAGATAAATGAACTTAACATATTTGCAAGTCATAATCAGTCAAGAACTTTTATTCGCAAGTCAGGCCGGTCCATGTTAGTTATATTGTAAAAGTAATATAGAAGCTTACAGAAAGGGGATCGAACCCTTGACCACAGGTGAAATTTCAATTAACCTATCACCCCAGAATTATACCCTGGCCCGTCGCTCGGAAAATACAATTATAGAACGGCACACACATTGGGACTCTGGACGACAGGGGGAAAATGACAAGAATATACGCTCACTACCCGAGTATCCAAACCTGATACAGTAGTCCTTCGAAAGTTACTCCAGATGTGTTGTGCGTGTGTAAGTGTGAGAGTCCGAGTGTAGGGGGTGAGACAGTGAAGCACGGGAACGAGGTGGCTTCAGAGATGGGGTCTTTTCGGGCCATGAGTGAGCACCGTGCCTCATGTGAAGGCAAGATGGCAGGTGCTCGTTGTACTCTACGTGCTTCACATGTCTCACTCCCTAGACTGGAAGAAGACCTCACGGGCTTCACTGTTCATTGTAAAGCGGTGAATGTTAAGGCTCTCAGCCTATGCCCGAGAGGTAGTAAGTTGAAATATAGGAAAAGAAAAAAAAATCCAAATACGCACCTTTAGGGGATCGAACCCATGACCATACAACCCCCTCCTTACTTACCCTAGCAATTTCATTATCAAACCCGAACCACTTTTACAGTTCTAGTTTCACCATTTGCAAGATAAAAGCAAGGGCTGTACTGTATTTTGATAAATGTCCAACCTAGGGAAGGCCATTTGATTGCGGAGATATGAAGCCAAAATGACAAATAAACAATTCCGCCGGATCTGACGCCAGCGAACTTTCGAACATAGCCGATCTGGAGGGCTAACAGGTTAACACAATATGCAGTGCAAAATTAAATCTAGTGCATACTATCTAAAGGCAAGCTATCATGGAATCTAACTTCTAAGGCACTAAAACAACCTGAAAACCAATAATCCATGCAATCTAATATCTAATCATGCACTTAAATTAAAGGTGCAAATATTTAATTGAAGTGATTATCAATTTAAGCAGTACAGTATATACACCAATCAAGACTATAAAACGGTTTGCTTTTATTTTAATATCGGGTCACTATATTATCCAGTCTTTCTAGTTGTTAAAGCTTAATACCTAGCATATAGCTACACAAATACAGACCTCGGCAATAACTAGGAAAAAGCTCTAGTATAGTAGTTCCTAAACCAACAGAAGCTGTCCAACAAGCAAATTATATACGTGGGAAAAGGGAACTCCATGAACGAACCGTACCATTAACGACAGATCCGATACATGCCAGTAAAGATATTATGTAAATAGGTGGTCATTTACAGCACCTAAATTTCATCGGTGTTCAAGATGACGGCGAATCAAAACACTTCGAGCCTTAAATTTGGATTCTATGTGCCAGAACAAAACGATACACAGACCGCGATCAAGAGGGCTTCTTGAGAGCTCTTAAAGGTATGCAAGGGACTCAAGTTACCTATGAATTCTATGTCTCGATAATCAAAGTAACCACAGGGACGAAAGAAAATATAAAGCCTACAAAACCATGAATAAGATCAGTATTTAAATACCTCATCAAGGATCAATTTTACCCGCTATTTCAATACACAATGCAGTCTGAATCTTTTCTACAAATTAAAATATAGATGACGAGATTCAAAGCAGCTAAGATGGGGTGGCCGTGAATAATCGCCGTCATATGCTTCCGTAGACCGAGGCAACTCACGTTTTATCTAGCTTTTACATACAGTATCAACATGGGAGGATCATTTAACCCACGGCCCATGGCGCCTTAAATACTCTCGCCATCCCATATCTGGCTGAATATGCGTGTCTTCGTGAGGTTCTTGCATTCATTAATTCGCAAAAGAAACTGCCTAACTTAAGTTAGATATGGATCAAAATTCAAGAATCCTTACCTTGCAAATGGTGAAAACTAGAACACTAGACCAAGTGGGTCAGTTTTGGTCAAAAATTAATAGTAATGGCTGTCACAAGCCCGAAACTATAAGAATATTTAAAATTGTCATTACCATATGATATTTCAAAGAAATGGTCAAGTATAGGTTATATAAAGAGGCAGTAATCTAATCTTGCAACTGGTGAAGACTAGACCATTGTACAGAAGTCGTTCTCGTTTGAGGAAAATGTAGATTTGGTCCCTTTACTACAATCATTCCATTGCGCGGCCACCATAGCGTCTCTTACAGCTTCAGCTTTTTTACACCCACTTGTTAAACTATTACTTATGATTATCGATTATGGATTTTGTTTTGTCTTTTTAACCATTCCAAAGTCACTGTCCACTGTTTTCATTAATCAATTCGGACAGAAGAATACAATCTATCGATTGCTTTGGGTTGCGACGCAAGTACGAGTCCGCCGACTGTTGTGTCACGAACCTCCCACAGAGGAAAGAGGAAAGGAGTGGAAATATGAGAGGAAAGAGAGAAAACTGACAGTAGAGAGAATAAATGTGAGAAAATTAAATGAAAAATGTAATGCAACAAAATACAAGGACATCCTGAAAGAGACTATAAAGGACATGGATGTTATGATAGATCTGGGAAATACTGTAGACGAAGTATGGAAAGGTACAAGAGACTCCATGATTAAAGCAGCTGAGAAAATATGTGGGAATTAAACCTTTAAAATGTGGAAGAAGAAAGGTAACCCATGGTTTAGCAAAGAGATAGAAGAAATAGTGAAAAAAAGAAAGAGTTCAGAAAGAGTATGCTGCAAAAGAATATACCTAGAGAAACTAGAGATGCGAGGAAAGAAGAATATAAAAATTTGAAACAAAGTGAAGAGGGCGATACAAGACACTAAAAGGAAGACAGATGAGGCATATGGGAGAAAGATTAGTGAACAGTTTCTGAATGACAGGAAAGCATACTACAGAGCTGTGAAAGAAGCCAGAGGGAAGAAGACCGAGTGTCTCAGGTGGTAGGATGAGGGACATGAATGGGGAAGTGGTTGTTGTTGTTGTTGTTGTTTCCCAAGGTGCCTGGCCGAACAGCCCCAAGTCCTCGAGCAAGGCCAAGGCCATAACCGAGCACCCCCACAGAACCCTCCCTGCCGACCACAATAAAGCCTGGGTGACCGAAGCCACTCCATGACGGGGAGCTGAGGAGGGTGCGGAAACGCCCGGGAAACCAAAGCCCCACCCAGGGCCCTGTGCCCCTCAGCAATTATGAAGAGAAAGTTGAGGGGCAAAGGAAAAATGTGACACTTTGGCTTCCAATCTTGGTAGATTGGGAGGTCAATCCACGGAAGAGACGCCGTCACTTGAGATTTAGAAAATATATAAGTAAAAGGAACAGTCAGAGTAAGCTATGGGTATGGCAGAGATCGCTCAGTTCTCACTCTGATAGACCAGCCCATCACCACATGACTAGAACCCAATCCTCTCAGCATCAGCTAGGAAAGGCCCTAGAAAGCCGCCTTTGGCGGGGGGATAGCTCCCCTATTTCAGCCCCTTTTGGGGTTGGGCACCTGCTGATGGGGAAGTGGTAGAGGATGATGGTGTGGTGAAAGTATGGAAAGATCATTTTAGTAGCTTAGCTGTAAAGAGTAGGGGGAAGGCAAATATCTCATCCATAGGAATGGAGAGAGGTAGAATAAACAGGGTAGCTGAAAGCCAGATAAGCAGAGAAGTAAAAGAAGCAATCAAAAGACTTAAAATGGGCAAAGCTGCTGGAGTAGATAACATCCCAGGTGAAATGCTGAGATATGGAGAAGCTGTTGACATAATGCATAGGTTATGTAAATTAGCATGGGAAAAGGAAAGTGTACCAGAGGACTGGAGGAAAGCAGTGATAGTACCCTTGTACAAAGGGAAGGGTAGTAAAGAAGAGTGTAAGAATTATAGGGGAATTAGCTTGCTTAGCATACCTGGAAGGGTACACGCAAGAGTAGTAACAGAGGCGCTACAGAAGATAACGGATGACAAAATAGGCGAGGAACAGGGAGGTTTCAGAAAGGGCAGGGGCTGCGTTGACCAGATAGCCTCAATGCGATTGTTGGTAGAGAAGTATCTGGCCAAAAACAGAAAACTCTATGCAGCATTCATGGATTTGGAAAAAGCCTACAACAAAGTAGACTGGGAGGGCCTGTGGGATGTGTTAACAGTATATGGTGTGGGAGGAAAGTTGCTAATGACAGTAAAATCTTTTTATAGGAATGCAATGGCAAATGTGAAGGTAGGGGATAAGTTAAGTGAAAGTTTTGAGGTCAATGTAGGTGTAAGACAGGGATGTGTCATGTCAGCTTGGTTGTTCAATATATACATGGATGGAGTGATTAGGGAATGTAGGGCTGTATCAATGGGTGTGGGAGCTAGACTGGAATCAGAGGGAAGAACATGGAAGATTTTAACATGCCTATATGCGGACGATGCAGTCCTGTTGGCGGAAAATGCTGAAGAACTTCAGAGAGTGGTCACTGACTTTGACAGGGTATGTGAAAAGAGAAAGTTAAAGGTCAATGTAGGGAAATGTAAGGTAATGGTGTTTGAGAGAAGAATGCATGAAACCATAGATTTTAAGGAAAAATATAGAATCAAGAAAGAACACAAGAAAAGTTGTAAAATAAAAATTAAAAATTAAATACTGTACTAGAAGAGGTTGAAAGTTTCAAGTATTTGGGAGCTGTACTATGCAAATATGGTAAAATGGAGAGTGAGATAAAAGAGAAAAATGCAAGGGAGAAAGGTGATTGGAGAACTTGATAGTATTCTCTTAGGAAGAATGGTTAGCCAGGAAGTCAAAAAGTCACTGAGAAACAGTGTGCTGCTCCCAACACTCTCGTATGGAAGTGAGACATGGACTGCAAGTGACGAGGACCTTCAAACTGAGAGCTGTGGAGATGAGCTTTTTCAGAATGGCAGCTGGCATGAATAGGCTAGATGGGCCAAGTAATAGGGAAGTGTAAGAGTCCTTTGGAATGGAAGAGCAGGCTTTGGGCATTGATTGTGGTGTGGTTGAGTGGATAAAGAGAAGTACCTTGAGGTGGTATGGTCATGTTCAGAGAATGGATGAAGACAGAATGCCAAGAAAGATATATGGGAGTCAGGTGAGTGGAACCGCTAGTAGTGGAAGACCACCTATGGTATGGGAAAGAAAGTGGAAAAATATATTGAAGAAAAACTTCCACATAGTGGAAGGGGCATTGTGGCACGGGCAAGGGAGGCATGTCTTGACAAATTAGCTTGGAGATGTTTCTGTCATGGCCATCCTCTAGTGGGGGTTTCCCAGGGGGAAACAAGGCGTCGGAGATGATGATGATGATGATGATGATGATGATGATGATGATGATGATGATGATGATGATGACCTCCCACAGTGACAACTAGACTAAGTTTTAAAAAAAAATCCTAGACCTGTAATAGCTCCAGGAACCCATGCGGCCAGTCAGGCTGTGCAGTGAAGAGTACTTGTCCGCCTGGGCAGCCAACAGGGCTACGCGAGTTACAGAATGCTTGTGCCTTTCCTGTTTTGGTTGGTTGTTTTGCAAGTTATAGAATTTAATTAATAGTTTAAAAAATACCTTGCAAATTCAATCCAAGTGTTATATAAATTTGAATCAGATTTCAAAATTTCTAGTAAAATCAAACTAGTGATTGTGCAGTATTAAATTTGTACTTAACGCAAATTAGTTTTATATTAAAACTGCTATTATTAAAACAGTACCCCCCACCACAGTTCTAGCTAGTACAGTCCCTCCCTCGCCATTTTAAGTCTTCTAAAATAAGGAAACTATATCTGGCCATGGATTTCACTTGTTTGCCCCCACAATTTATATCAGCACCAATCCATCATAGTTATATACCCCTTACAAATTATTGCACTCCATTATAATTTACTCCACCCACCTGATCACAGTACCCCAACTGTGTATTTCTATATTCTCTCTCGACACTTACCAGGTCCATTTTGTAGCCCACACCACTATTATCACTCTCTCCAACCTCAACCATGGCTACCCAGTAATAATAATAATAGTTCTTAAAGCTAGCGCATGCTAAGCTAGCTAAGGATAGCTCAATAAGGCCGATTAGGCGTATTTCCATTGGGGTCCTGTACTACTACCCCATCCCTTTGCTCATGAGGGATGGTAACGACTCAGTGCTTGTGAAAAATCTTTAATGCGCCGAGCGTGGGCGCGAACCCGGGCCTTCTGGGTGGAAGTCCGAGACGCTAGTCACTACACCAAGCGAGCCGCTATCATCGTACGTCGTACGTCGTCATCGTCAATCATAGTTTCATCCATTTTATTAATTTCACTCCAACACCAAACCCCTCCCAAAAACCAGATCCTCTTTTAACCCCCACCACTATTTATCACCCTCTCCAACCTCAACCATTGCTCCCATTGTACACACTATAGTTAACCATGGCTTCAACCAGGTCCACCTTCCACTGTTATAGCACTCTTAACCTCATCCATGGCTTCAACCAGGTCCATCTTCTAAACCAAACTACTTGCTTCCCTCACCCAACCTCAACATGGCTTCAACCAGCTCTATTATATAAACCAAACTTCTTTCTTCCCTGTCTAACCTCAAATGGCTTCAACCAGGTCCATCTTCTAAACCAAACTACTTACTTCCCTCACCCAACCTTAAAATGGCTTCAACCAGGTCCATCTTTTAAACCACACCAATAATAGTGCCCTTTCTAGCCTCAACCAGGTCCATCTTCTAACCCACAACAATATTATCACCCTCTAACATCAACCATGGCTTCCTTGCACACACCACCAACCATGGCTTCTTCCTGTATCCCCTCACACCTTCCCAAAAACATTTATAAATTAACTCTTCAACCATCCCAATTACTTTAAACTTAACCATGGATTTATAGACCCTCTACCCTAATCAATGCTATACAAGGTCTAGCATTGCACCCAGAAGATACATTGGCTTTCCTGCATCTACCCCCATTGACCATTTCTATATATTGCTTCTCCAAACTAATTATGGTACAGCATTACATACACTGTATGCCCTCACACCCCACCCATAACAGGAATGTTACAGTTGCCTCAACCATTGCTTTCTTGAACACACCTGCCAACCATTCCTATATACAGTATTGCTCATTATCCATACCATCCATGGCTATACATTTCTATATACTGTTTACCCTCACCCCACCAACAAATGGTCAATACTGGTTCGAATCTCAACCATGGCTCTCTTAAACACACCCGCCGACCATTTCTATATACTGTATTGCTCCTTATCCATACCAACCATGGCTATCCATTTACTGTATAGATACCGGTACGCTATATCCTCACCCCACCCACAAATGGTCTATTACTTTTGAATCTCAACCATGGCTCTGTAACACACCTACCGACCATACCATTACAATATATAGGGTTTTCTCACTCCCCTAAACAAAAACTTTGCCTATATACTGTACTGTATATCAATCCTACCAACAACCATTGACCATTTCCATCCTCAACCTTTATCCTCCACACCCAAGGCTTTATAGTGCCTCTCCAACCTCAACCATATAATTTACACCCATAATAATGGTCAACACTTAACCTTTACCATGTCCATCCTTCACACCACCTTATTCCCTTGCTCCAACCTAGACCATGACATTCTCCACACTCACCCAGACCATTATGCTTCCCAACCTCAACCATATTGTTCAACATCCAACTCTGCCATGGTTTTGTCTGTTTATCACACCCACAACAATGGCCCCTCAGACCCTTAAACACACCCGCCGACCAGTTCTATATACTGTATTGCTCCTTATCCATACCAACCATGGCTATCCATTTACTGTATAGATACCGGTACGCTATATCCTCACCCCGCCCACAAATGGTATATTACTTTTGAATCTCAACCGTGGCTCTTAACACACCCACCGACCATTTACCATTACAATATATAGGTTTTCTCACTAACCCTAAAAACAATAGCCTTGCCTATATACCGGTACTGTACTGTAGATCAATCCCACCATAAACCATTGACCATTTCCATCCTCAACCTTCATCCTCCACACCCAAGGCTTAATAATGCCTCTCCAACCTTAACCATAAAATTAACACCCACAATCATGGTCAACACTTAACCTTTACCATGGCCATCCTTCACACCACCCTACTCCCTCGCTCCAAGCTAGACCATGACATCCTCCACTCACCCAGACCATTATGCTTCCCAACCTCAACCATATTGTTCAACATCCAACTCTACCATGGTTTTGTCTGTTTATCACACCCACAACAATGGCAACATAAGCCCTCTAAAAACGGGTCTTAACCCATTTAGCATCAGCTGATTTAATAAAAATGCACACTCCAGACCCAGCCACTTAACTTTTTTTTACCTGAAAACACATGGGATCGGATAGTAATGAAGGAAAAACAACAACACTCACCTAGGTCATTTAGGGGTCTTAGGGGGTCAGGCGGAAAGTCGCAATGAACGTGAGGCGATAGGTAGGCAAAATACTGGAAAATCACGCCCACACGCACGCGGCTGGACTTAGGGGTGTTACCAACCATCGGTATTGTTCCGTGGGATCCTCAAGCAGTTCCCATACAAATCTGAACCCTCTATAGCAGACGCTGATACTGGCAGGGAGTTACAATGCTTTCGACTCGCGCCCAACGCTGGTGCTTTGAGGGTTAATCGAACCTTCCACTAAACCATATTTTCTCCCTCCACTCCCTTAAGGAGGTTCAAGTCTTACATTTTTCACTTCACTGGCATAAATCTACCCTTCATACCAGGTCTCTCCCACTTTGAGGCAACTACGTAACCTCAAAGCATCTCATTAAAGTTTCCTCCCCGGGCAGCATTTGTCTATAGTCCTATCCGGGCGATCTGGCCAAAAAACGTTAAATGTAAACATAAGTCTATTATTGTAATTTTAACTGCTAGAGAATTCACACAAATCTTAAAATGTAGCCCTTACTTACTGTAGATCTGTAGACTGGCATTGAGTAGAGCTCTCTAGGTCAACTGGTTCAGGTGTGATGACTATTTCCGTGGAGAGAGTTTTGCCGCGTATTTAGCCATATCGGACACTTTGGAAGACTAATTTCCGCAATAACTGGGAATGGCGGACAAGTCGGACTGATAAGAGATTTAGTTGAGGCTTAGTGCCGCTATGATCTACCTTTTTTACATAAGTTTCGCCGCGCGGCTTTCAAAGCACGCTTTCAAGCATACCGATTTTAATATGCCGCCCGGGCTCCTGGCTTTCGCAACTTGCGGCATTTTAAAAATGCTGCCCGGGCAGGAAGGGTTAACACACTAAGCATCAGCTGATATATAATAAATGTACAATAAGGGACCAGCAGGTGGTCTTTTTTTCTTTTTTTCCTGATAACACATGGGATGGGATAGTAATGAAGGAAAAATAAAACACTCGCCTAGGTCCTGGGGGGCAGCGGAAAGTCTCAATTAATGTTGGGTGATGTGTAGGCAAAATACTGGAAAATCACTCCCGCGCGCCCACACGCAAGCGGGTGTACTATAGCCGACGCTGGTACTGGCAGGGAGTTACAATGCCGTCGACTCGCGCCCGACGCTGGTGCTTTGAGGGTTAATCGAACCTTCCACTAAACCATATTTTCTCCCTCCACTCCCTTAATGAGGTTCAAGTCTTACATTTTTCACTTCACTGGCATAAATCTACCCTTCATACCAGGTCTCTCCCACTTTGAGGCAACTACGTAACCTCAAAGCATCTCTTTAACGTTTCCTCCCCGGGCAGCATTTATGTCTATAGTCCTATTCGGGCGATCTGGCCAAAAAACGTTAAATGTAAACATGGGTCTATTTTTGTTATTTTAACCCGTGGAGCCCCGGCTAGTTTTGTAATGTTTGTTCACCAGAACCCGGCCGGTTTTCAAAAAATGGTTTTATTCCAGAAACAATAGCGAATGGGTTAGGAATGAAGGAAAAACCACGAAAAAACGCTCAAAAAGCTTAAAGAATGGTCCTACAGAGCCCCCGAAAACGTATTTTACAAGAGTAAAAAATTGAAGGCAATTACCCCAAAAAAACAGGTTATTGCTCGCTCACGTGCACGCACGTGGACTTTGAGAGTTTTCAACCATCGGCACGGTTGCGTGGGATACGTACACAGTTCCCATACAAATCTGAGCCCTCTCGAGTGGCTACACCTGAGGTTACGGTCGGAGCAATTAGGGTGACGCGTCAGACGCGTCGCTGGGGCTGTGCGTTACATACATCGCCGACGCGCGCTGGGGCTGTACGGGTTAACTGCTAGAGAATTCACACAAATCTTAAAATGTAGCCGTTGCTTACTGTATATCTGTAGACTGGCGTTGAGTAGAGCTCTCTAGGTCATCTGGTTCAGGTGTGATGACTATTTCCGTGGAGAGAGTTTTTCCGCGGATTTAGCAATATCTGACCTTTAGGAACACTAATTTTAGCTCTAACTGGCAATGGCAGACAAGCTCGGACTTCTTTTTGTTGAGGCTTGGCGGCGCTCCGATCGGCTTTGTTTACAAAAGTTTCGCCGCGCGGCTTTCAAAACCCAATTAAGGACGCTGTTTTCAAGCATAGGATTTTACAAGGACACCCGGGCTCCGGGCCTTCGCAAGGTGCGTCCTATTAAAATGCTGCCCAGGCAGGAAGGGTTAAACTAACTTCTAATCACAAGAAATATAATCAGGAACTCTGCCTTAATTTCACACAGCCGACACCTGCAAAGAGATGAAGATTAGTCCAAAGGTTTACTAAAATTCTTTAACACATACCAATTGTAGCCTACCTAGCTATCCAAAAGCCCTATCAGAAGTCCCTAACAGAAAGAGATAGGCAATAATAAGATCAGAAAGAAGAGTAATGTCCGTAGTAGAGATAGTGGGGGGGAATAAGAGAGCAACACTCACGCCTTCACTATGGAGGTGTACGATGCAGGCGTGGTGGATCCTGTAGGTGCGGTGTTGGGAGGTCCTGGGTGCGTAGATCCCACGACGAGGGAAGAGGTCACTTCTCGTACGTTAACATTCGGAATTTCTCATGACCAAAGCATAAAAGTATATCCCAGTGAACATCTACGCAATAACATGGCAAGTATAGGCAATAGCCACAACACATAACTGTACAGGTAATGCAACAAATAACTGTACAGCTAATACCCACAAAACACATGTAACTGTACAGATAATACCAAAAACACATGTAACTGTACAGATAATACCAAAAACACAGAACTGTACAGGTAATAAAAAAAAAACATTTAACTGTACAGATAATACAACAAAAAATGCATAGGCAATAACACCATTCAAATACACAGGCAATAATGAGTTAGTATTACACATGACAGGAAAAAACCCTGTCAAACAAAACACAAGACCAGAAAAAACCCGGTCTTGGTTTACCGCCGGTTTAAAATCTATCAGCAAGATTTAGTTACTTTACAGTTTAGAATGACTGAACTCAAATTTAGTTACTTTGCAGTTTAGAATGACTGAACTCAAATTTAGTTACTTTACAGTTTAGAATGACTGAACTCAAATTTAGTTACTTTACAGTTTAGAATGACTGAACTCAAATTTAGTTACTTTACAGTTTAGAATGACTGAACTCAAATTTAGTTACTTTACAGTTTAGAATGACTGAACTCAAATTTAGTTACTTTACAGTTTAGAATGACTGAACTCAAATTTAGTTACTTTACAGTTTAGAATGAACTCAAATTTTAAGGCAAAAATTAAGTAACAAATTTAAAACACTATAATAGATTATGCAAAATCAATTACTAAGATCAATGCAAAAGTAAAAACTAAGATTAATATATATATATATGCAAAACAAGTTCTTACTGTACATCAATGCAAAATAAAGTCAATCAAGATCAAATTACTATATGCAAAACTGATATAAACGCGGTACATTTGCCGGTAGACGCGGTACATTTGCACGGTAGGCTACATATTATGTTCTAAATGGGTTCACTGGGATACTACTTTTACATTGTAATTAAACCAAAACATGAGAATTCCTAGTTTATCGTACGAAACTTTCCTCCTTACCTGCGAACAAAGAACATTAATTAGAAAAAAACATTCACTTAATTGACCATGTGCGAGTTTCAAGCTATATATAATTAAGTTAAATTTAAACAAAAAATCAATAATGTAGGTGAACTTCAAAATGAACTACACCACATTTTGAGCTGGAAATTTTGCTAAATATCGACAATTCAACTTCCTCGCAGCCTGAAACTTCCATGCGGTTAATTTACACCAACTACTTTGCCAAATCTCAATTCTAAAATAGTAACTTTTTCTAGTAACAACCAAAACAAACCGCAAAACTTGACCAATTATTATCAATTTTCCTATATTCAATAAATCAAAACTAATAAAATGCCTATAAATTCAACAGTCCTCAAATTTGCCATCAAACCCACAAAGCCCTGATTTGAGACTGATAAAACCATCTATCCTCTTTCTCTCTTTACACAACTGCGCGTTACCCTAGTACACACAGTTTGACACCCTGAAGAAGCTAGGCCGGTCCTCATCCTCTTTTATACAAATCCAATTCCTATAGATTTTCCTGTATTCCATGCAACTCAAATTGTCCTGGTTTAACACACAAAACCACGTATTTCTCTCCACGATCTCCCAAATGACTCCTCCCTTACTTTCCTCCCCCAATCCACTCTTCCCCAGCCCACTCCTTCCCACTCTCTCTTCCCCAGTCCACTCCTTCCCTCTCTCTCTTCCCCAGTTCACTCCTTCCCTCCTTCCCTCTCTTCCCCAGTCCACTCCTTCCCTCTCTTCCCCAGTCCACTCCTTCCCTCTCTCTCTTCCCCAGTCCACTCCTTCCTTCCCTCTCTCTCTCTCTTCCCCAGTCCACTCCTTCCCTCTCTCTCTCTTCCCCAGTCCACTCCTTCCCTCTCTCTCTTCCCCAGTCCACTCCTTCCCTCTCTCTTCCCTAGTCCACTCCTTCCCACTCTCTCTCTCTTCCCCAGTCCACTCCTTCCCTCTCGCTCTCTCTTCCCCAGTCCACTCCTTCCCTCTCTCTCTCTCTCTTTTCCCCAGTCCACTCCTTCCCTCTCTCTCTCTCTTTTCCCCAGTCCACTCCTTCCCTCTATCTCTCTTCCCCAGTCCACTCCTCTCTCTCTCTCTCTCTCTTCCCCAGTCCACTCCTTCCCTCTCTCTTCCCCAGTCCACTCTTTCCTTCACTCTCTTCCCCAGTCCACTCCTTCCCTCTCTCTCTCTCTTCCCCAGTCCACTCCTTCCCTCTATCTCTCTCTTCCCCAGTCCACTCCTTCCCTCTCTCTCTCTCTTCCCCAGTCCACTCCTTCCCTCTCTCTCTTCCCCAGTCCACTCCTTCCCTCTCTCTCTCTTCCCCAGTCCACTCTTTCCCTCTCATCCCCAGTCCACTCCTTCCCTCTCTCTATCCCCAGTCCACTCCTTCCCTCTCTCTATCCCCAGTCCACTCCTTCCCTCTCTCTCTTCCCCAGTCCACTCCTTCCCTCTCTCTCTCTTCCCCAGTCCACTCCTTCCTTCTCTCTTCCCCAGTCCACTCCTTCCTTCTCTCTTCCCCCAGTCCACTCCTTCCTTCTCTCTTCCCCCAGTCCACTCCTTCCTTCTCTCTTCCCCCAGTCCACTCCTTCCTTCTCTCTTCCCCCAGTCCACTCCTTCCTTCCCTCCCTCTCTTCCCCAGTTCACTCCTTCCCGCTCTCTCTTCCCCAGTCCACTCCTTCCCTCCCTCTCTTCCCCAGTCCACTCCTTCCCTCCCTCTCTTCCCCAGTCCACTCCTTCCCTCCCTCTTCCCCAGTCCACTGCTTCCCTCTCTCGCTCTCTTCCCCAGTCCACACCTTCCCGCTCTCTCTTCCCCAGTTCACTCCTCCCCACTCTCTCTTCCCCAGTCCACTCCTTCCCCAGTCCACTCCTTCCTGCTCTCTTCCCCAGTCCATTCCTCCCCGCTCTCTCTTCCCCAGTCCATTCCTCCCCTCTCTTCCCCAGTCCACTCCTTCCTTCCCTCTCTCGCTCTTCCCCAGTCCACTCCTCCCCTCAGTGTCTCCCCCAGTCCACTCCTTCCCCTCCCTCTATTCCTCAGTCATCCAATCCTCTCTCTTCCCCAGTCCAATCCTCTCTTCCCGTCCAATCCTTCCCTCTATCCAGTCCACTCCTTTCCTCTTTTTCTCTCTCTTTCCCCGTCCACCCTTTCCCTTCCTCAACCCCCCCCCCCCCCCCCCCTCAATCCTAGTACACCGTTTGACATGCTGAAGCCAAGGCCACTCCACAACCCACTAAGCTTGCCCCTTAGACCTCCAGACAAATACCCCAGCACACTTTAATGGGACATTTCTATTTTTTTCTCTAGACCTCCATCAAGGTTAGAAAAACACCCTGAAGACCCCCCTTCGAGATAAAGGTACATTTTTTGGTACAAAACATTTCCCAGCCAAAGGCTGGTTCCTGCTAAATTACAGGCTAGCTGTCGCTTGCCAGGAACACAAGACACCCAAATGGGATGAAAGATACTCTTAAAATCACCAAACAAATGGAGCGAACGTTTTAATCTCAAATCTTGGGCTAAACATGAGAAGGGAGTCCACAAAAAAACTAGGGATTGTCTCTCCTTTAGCTATTTTTTCATTTATATACACAAAGCAATACAGAGAAAGGCAAGCAACAATTAACAGACAAAGGTGCAGCAAGCAACAACAGACAAAGGTCCTTACTAGGCTGCTTGTAACATATTAGATAAACCGTTAAGCGAAACTAGCCTATAGGCTAAAAGCAAATGGGCCAAAACCGCCATCCCAAAACCACATTTTGCCAGACATCGTAATTCCCGACAAGGGGTGGCCATGATTATTAGGAGTTTTGTCACGAATCGCTAGGTCGAGTTGCCCGGACACAACGTCTAGGCTACAAATAACATTTTGACAGTGACGGTTCGATCCGCCGACCCTTTGATCAGCAGCCGAAGCTTTACTGATTAGGCTATGCCACGGCTCGCGAAATAAGAAATAATGCTCCGAAATAAGAAATAATGCTCACCTTAACTGAAGAGAAGTGGTGCAGTGTTCGATCGACGACTATTGTATTCTTGTGCCGCCAGTCCAAGGTTCTGTCGAGGGTGGGGGAGGAAAGTTAGTATAGTGATAGTCTACAAACCCTCTTAAAATTAATCTAAGGCTATAAACAAATGAACACTAGCCTACCGGTAAAAAGGAAATCGATGCTAGCCTACACAATAACTAAAATTAAACTAGACACAAATTCAAACTTTCGGCATTGACAAAATATATTATAGAAAGTTTCCTCCCTAGTCCCCATCATGCATAAAACAAAATCTCCATAGCCCCATCAAGCTTTACAAAAAATAAAAAATAAATAAATAAAATTAAAATAGGCCTACTGTGGACCAAACTACAAACCGAAGAACATTGTAAGCAAAGTTCAAAACCATTGGAAAATTAAAGTTTAAGTCGTAGCCTAGTCATTAGGGATCCGAAAATAGATTTACAGATGTGCGAGCAGCCCTAGCTTAGGCTAGGCCTATCTTAAAAAATAAAAATAAATAAAAAGCCGAACAAAATACTTACCAATCTAGCCTAGGCTATTTAGGCTATAGGGGCAAAATACTTACCAATCTAGCCTAGGCTATTTAGGCTATAGCCTAATCGGGCACATTCCCCATTTGTCTTCTTATTACGTAGTTGCCGACTCGAGATGGGTATTAATAACTACAATAATTCATAACCAATAACAAACAAATATTTAAATACACCTCAACATTATATTAAACAATTAGGATAAACAATTAGGCTAGGCTATTAGGCCTACACAAATTCCTCCAAATCTGTATTCCGGGCGGTCATACGCGCAGCTGTAAGCTCCCATGAGTAAGGCAAGGACAAACATCAAATTAAATCCATAGCCTAATGGAGGAATCCCGTAATCGAGAAGCAGTGGTGTAGTAGGCTATATACCCCCCGGTATAGTAACATAATGTTAACATATGTTACTATACCGTGATATACCCTACCCGGCCCCCGAGATCGTCACAAATTCACAAAAAATATAATAAATTTATATAGGCCTATCGGTATTATATAATATTATATATGTATGTATGTATGTATGTATGTATGTGTATATATATATATATATATATGTATATCTATATATATATATATATATATATATATATAGATATATATATATATATATATTATATATATATATATATATATATTATATATGTATATATATATATATATATATATATATAAATATATATATATAGATATATATCTCGTTAGTGGTCTCCGCAGTTTTAGAAAAAGAATAACTCCAATCTGCCACATAGACTTACTAGTTACATGCCTAGTAACATACTACATACTAGTTACATGCCTAGTGCCAGATAATGCAAGTCACCGCACGCCACGAGGGGAGGCCATGTTCTAAAACTCACCATCTGCGCATGCGTGTATATTTATGCCCTGCCCCCGAAAAAAAAATATTAGATTAGATTAACCTAACCTAATGTATCCCTCTGAATGGATACATTAGGTTAAGTTAGGTTAATCTAATATATTTGTTTTTCGGGGGGCAGAGCATAAATTCACACGCATGCGCAGATGGAGAGTTTTAGAGCTGCGTACATGGCCTCACCGCCACGAGACCCATCGAAAAGCCGCCATCTCAATAGTTAAGGCTGTACCGTCCCCAACGTCTTCTTAAGCTATAAATCCAAATTAGTGGAATACAATAACCCTAAATCCTATCTACAAATCACCCGTACATATCATTGCACCCGTACGAAAACCAAGAAATTCCTCCAGACGTCATGCTCGTGTGAACCGTGATGCCACAGCCCACGGCCTAGCCTACATAAATCGTGGACAAATATATATATAGGCCTATTTAAAAATATATAAAAACATATCATCTAAGCGGAATATTAACGTCCGGATCACAATACGAAAAACAAAAAAAATGCTACCATCAATGGGCCCCTTCTACTTTCCTCACGTGAAGTGTGGCATACGTTTTACTTTGCACAAATAAATTGTTGCCAAATCTAACCCAAAACATATATCTTTGTCATAAATAAATCGAGAACATCCGCTATTATACTTAAACCGTCAGTATGCAGTAGTATAATTCAATTAAACGAAATATTACCACGAAACTCACCAGCAGACTCCGCGTAGTTTTGCTTCCGACGAGGTGTGAACAAAGAGTGGCGCCGGCGCTGTTGCTGCCCGGCCGTCTATGGCTCGGCTGGCTGGCTGAAGCTTCGCTACAGTGAACTCCTTAAAATGGCTACAAGATCACCTACAACACCATGATTTATCAAGATAATGTAGTTGATTTTAATTGTGGAAAGGCCAATTAGTTAGATTGCTGAATATAAGGCCCGTTACGGTGTGTAATGTGAAGATTTAAGCGAGCGATTTTTCGGACGGAGACGTGGAAATTTCCACCCCGCACATCCTTTCTTCGAGAGAGGGAGGGGTATGAAGTGGAGGAGGTGGAAGGGAAGGGGGAATGGTGGTCAGACAGGGAGGGAATAGGGTGGGGGCGGAAATGAAGGGAGGAAAGAGAGATAGGGGTGGGGAAAGGAGAGCACAGGGAGGGAAAGGATGTGGGGAGTGGAAGAACACGATGGTGGAGGGAAGGGATCACAGGGCTGGGGGAGAGAGGAGGGGGATAAAGAAGCGCACGGGAAGAGGCGAGAGGGGGAAATAGAAGGAATAGAGAAAGAGAGATAAATTAATACTAGGCCTACTATAATATATATATATGATCAAAAGTAAGGTATAGGCCTATAATAGTATATCTAAATTACCCCCGATCATTGCTTTCTACTCTCACTTGCTGTCGACGCGCTCTCCTCCCATCCCCCCACCTCTCCCCTAGTTTCTCCTTTGTCTGTCTAGCCTCGCAACGGTTCCCATTTTAACCCCCACCCCCATATTTCCTGTTTCTCTTGTTCATCGTGCTTTATTTGCAACACAAATCCGTTCTGCGCCCCAAAGCATACATAGGTGTTTGGTGTTGGGAGTTATATTAGTAGACTATACTGGGTAGAAGGAACGTGTTGATGTAAGTAGGCTACCAACATAGATTAAGCCTACTGATGAAAGGTACAAGGACAAGAAGGTGTGAGGAGAGGCTAGAAGGGGGGGGAGAGATGGGATATGGCACGGCCTTCTATATAGAAGGCCGTGGGTAGGGAGGAGCAACGCACCAGGAGAGAGGACGAAGGTGGGAATAAACGGAAAGGAAAGAGAGAGAAAAACAAACAGGGGGGGTAGAAGGAACAGAGAAAGAGATATTACTGCTTGGTAAAATAGACATTATAATGTATGGGCACAAGGATATAATAACAATTACACATTATAATAGATCAACTACCCCCAATAATAGTTGTACTCTTACTTGCCCTCCCTTGCCCCGCTCTCCCCACCTCAATTCTCCCAACACCCCATCCTCCCTTCCCCCACCTGCCACTCTCCCTACACCTCCCATCCACCCTCCCCCTACTCTCCACCTTCGCCTGTCTAGCCTGGCAACGGATCAATTACATTATTAATATTTGTTCTGTTTTGTTTTCCATCGTGCATTAGGTTAAACATAGTTTGAGCGTATACATAGATGACCACATTGCTGTAGTAAATATTAATTATGTGGTACATAGTGTTACTTGTGAATTGTAGGATGTTACTAAAGGATTTACTCAACCCTCTTAGGATTGAGACGCATTTTAACAGTATATTCTATCATTAGACGATGTGTTACAGCTTAGGAACAGAATTTAAAGGGCATAGGCTATCTCCATTGACCCTCTGACTTCCATATAGGCCTACCCATCCTAACCTGAATAAAATCGTCTAATAATAGCCAGAAAACAGAAAATAAATGCGTAATCGTATCTTGAAAGGGTTAACTGAAAATTGTCTTAAGAGACTAATGAAAATATATTTGACTGGGAAGATTTCATGCTTTAATTAATCTCATGTGGGGGCTATTAGCGTTAAGAACGATATATTACTCAAATAATTAGATGATCACATTGCTATTAATATTAGTTCTGTGATGTAGCCTTTATTGTTACTTGTAAATTGTATTACTATCGGATTTGCTTAACATGTAGGGCACAATAAAAGGCCACCATTGAGCCCGACACAATCAACATATTCCATAAGTGTTGCCATTTTTCCCAAACTTTGCCCGGGGACGCGTGATTGGCCGGCCATGGTAGGGTTGGTATTTGGAACAATAGGCTATCAGCAGCTCTGAGCAAGGTCGGCAGTTCGTTTTCTATTGTATTCCGTCCACGGCAATATTTCGAGGCCGCCCACAAGCTTTATGTTGGAGGCCGCCCACAAACTTTATTTCGGAGGCCGCCCACAGGATTTATTTTCGAGACCGCCCACAAGCTTTATTTCGGAGGCCGCCCATAAGCTTTAGTTCGGAAGCCGCCCACGGGCTTTATTTCGGAGGCCGCCCATAAGCTTTATTTCGGAAGCCGCCCACACCATTATTTCGTTGACCGCCCACAAGCATTATTTCATAGACCGCCCACAAGCATTATTTCGGAAGCCGCCCACAACATTATTTCATAGACCGCCCACAAGCATTATTTCGGAAGCCGCCCACATCATAATTTCGGAAGCCGCCCACAACATTATTTCAGAGACCGCCCACAAGCATTATTTCGGAAGCCGCCCACAACATTATTTCGGTGGCCGCCCACAGCATTATTTCAAGGCCGCCCACAATATTTCGGTAACCGGTCAACTCAACCAGTAGAGTGTAGACCATTTCAACCAGTATACTTAACCCAGAATTACGAGGTTACTTTAAATTAAAATAAGATTTAAAAAAAAATGGGGAATGGTCCAGAGTAAATAGATAGATAGATAGGCCCCTATATAGAAAATAAGATAAATAAAGTTAGGTTGGCCCTGGATTAATTAGCACTGATTTAGTTTAATTAATTAAGTTCGGCATGATTCGAGTTAGGTTATGTCAAGATAAAGCAGGATGAGTTAGGGGAAGATAAAGTTAGCATACATTTGAATACGGTATAGGTAAGCAGGCATAGATTGGGAGGAATTAATAGCAAATGTATAGTTTACATTAAATTAGGGTTTTATAGATATAGTTAGGTAATGTTAAGTTTAGATTAGGCTAGGTTTTTATAGTTATGGATAAGGCTAGGCTTGGTTACGTTAGCTTAGGTCGGGATAAACATAGGTAGGCTATATAAACTAGATTTTATTAATTTCTACACAACACCAAACACCTCCAATGAAACTAATGGAAGCATATATGTGATCCACCGGGATTCGAACCTGGGTTATCACACACAGATATATATATAAAACCAAGTTATGAAAGAGGCTAAGATATAAATATTATGTAGGAGAATATAGCCTGCACCTCTCTGCCTACGTTGTATATAGTATAGTAGCCTAACTAAAAATAGGACTAGAGCAAATGAGCTGTCAATTTTCACACCTATTCCCTAGCCAAGTCTTCCTATGTGGTAGAAATATTAGCTCGATTACTCTAGTCCTTCTTGAGTTATGAGAGGTTAGAGGTTACTATTTCTGCCCAACGTGGGGAACTTCAGTGGCCCGGACAATTGCGTGACCGTTTATTGCATGAATATTGCATGTTACTGTTGCTGTCTTCGCGGAGATTATGTAGTCGTCGCTGTTGGTCTGTTTCTTAGCCAGCATTATTTGACCTCAACAGTACTTTTATGTTTGAAATAGCCTATGACTGTAGGCTACTCGGTTTCAGCGAACTGGAGAACATTATGGCCCTCCTATATGTCAATAATTCCAGCTGATTGACGTTTGTGTCCATGTCCAATGTCTCGTGTTGTAGTAATTATTGATTCTTAAGAAAAATGTTAATAATGACCTTCGCACAAGTCAATCAGCTGGACCTATAGATATATATACGAGTAAGTGGGCCGTATTTTTCTCGGTCGCTGACACCGAGTTACTGTGTAGGCTACATTTCCCTTCGAGGCGTGTACAAGTAGAGTTAACCCATTCAGGATTATGAAGCTTTTTGACAGTATATTTTGGCAATCATTAGACGATTTTATACAGCGTAGGAAGGATCTGTGTAAAAAACTGTATCAATAAACCCTCACTTCCAACATACCTTTCCTGATCTAAATAATATCATCTAATGATAGCCAGCATATACTGCCATAGTCCTCAAGGGGTTAATGTCCTCTGGATAAAAAAAAAAACATCTGAGGAAGAGCACTTTATTGACAACGTTTCGCAGATAGCTTCATCAGGTCAGTTAGTGACCTGATGAAGCTATCTGCGAAACGTTGTCAATAAAGTGTTCTTCCTCAGATGGTGTTTTTTATCCATTCTGTCTACTTATCAAATACCGCTCAATTTAATGTCCTCTCTATGTATCAGGTTAAAGTAATCAAGGTTTACAGCGAACTATTGAGTCTGACTGTACCTCTCTACCATATAATTATAGAGAGAGGGAGATGTGGGGAACTTCAATGGAGAGAACAATAAATGTTCGGTGTGTTGCAGAAATATTGCAGGCTGTTATTGGTGTTGTTATTGTTATAGCTGTTGTTGTTGGTGGTGGTGGTGGTGGTGGTGGTGTGTGTTGTGTGTTGTTAATGTTGTTTGTTGTTTATGTTGTTATTGTCTGCTATTGATTTAGACTACCCCTCTCTGCCTATATATAAAGGAAGCTGTAGGTAACTTCAATGGGGAGAATCATTTTTGTACAGTGTGTTGCAGGAATATTGCTGGTTGTTATTTTTGTTGTTGTTGTTGTTGTTGGATGATTAAGATGAATTACCTCCCGATAGGTTAGAATGAGCCAAGTTTGGTTTAGGTTAAATTATGTCGGTATGATTAATGCAATGATATGATAGGCACGAGTTATATTAAGATAGAGTTGAACAATGACTAGGCCTATGTACCTTAGATTAAGTAACAGGATAGCTTAAGGTGGGATAGATCTAGTTAGGCTCTGTTAATTACCGGTACAATAGTTTAATTACCGGTACAATAGTTTATGGTTGAGTAAGGTGAGAGCGAAGTGACTTGTGAGTGAAATATGGAGAGAGAGAAAGAAAGAGAGATAGAAAAAAAAAGACACAGACAGACAGACAGAATGAATGAATGAATGAATGAATGAATGAGAGAGAGAGAGAGTTGTACGTAATGCAACTTCTGTACCCCGAGACCAATTGCTGTACTGTGTGTGTTGCATGAATATTGCAGGCTGTAGTAGTTGTCGTCATTGTTGTCATGTTGTGGTGGTGGTATTGTGGTGGGAAGGGAGGCCACAACACTAACTACGTGAACTGCAAATTGCCTCACCATTACCTTGACTGTGGGGGGCCCGCTAGTTAGTTAGTTTCGGCTCACTGGTTCAGAGGGGTGGGTGGTGTTGGGGTTCTTGTCAGTTAGGGGGCTTTGTTGGTGTTGTTGTTGTCGATTAGGGGGCTTTGTTGGTGGTGGTGTTATTGTTATTGTTGTCGACTAGGGGGCTTTGTTGGTGGTGTTGTTGTCGACTAGGGGGCTTTGTTGGTGTTATTGTTGTTGTTGATTAGGGGCCTTTGTTGGTGGTGTTGTTGTCCTTGTTGGGGGTGGTGTTGTTGTTGTTGTTGTTGTCGATTAGGGGGCTGTGGTGGTGTCGCTGTTGTTGGTGTTGTTATCGTTGTCGATTAGGGAACTTTGTTGGTGTTGCTGTCCTTGTTGTCGTTGTTGGTGGTGTTGGTGTTATTGTTGTCGATTAGGAGGCTTTGTTGGTGGTGATGTTGTCCTTGTTTTTGGGGTTGTGGTGGTCTTGTCATTTAGATGGCTTTGTTCTTGGTGGTGGTAGTGTTGTGCTTGTCAATTAGGGGGCTTTGTTGTTGTTCTGGTTGTCCTTGCTGGGGGGTTGTGGTAGTGTGGTAGTGGCTTTGTTCATGTTGTCCTTTGGTGGTGGTGTTGTTGGTGGTGTTGTTGTCGATTTTTTGTTCGTTTTGTTGGTGAGGTGGTGGTGTTATTGTCATTGCTAAAGTACTGGTGTTGGTGTGGTGGTTGTGGTGTTATTGTCATTGCTAAAGTACTGGTGTTGGTGTTGGTGTGGTGGTTGTGGTGTTATTGTCATTGCTAAAGTACTGGTGTTGGTGTTGGTGTTGGTGTGGTGGTTGTGGTATTGTTGTTAATGTGGCTGTTATTACTGTTATTCGAGAGCTTTCATGTCCAGGTCAATTTATCCCTAGTGCCCTAACCTGACCTGACCTGCCTCTATTAATACACGCACCAATTAAGCAAGGTGGGACGCCGTTGAGAAGACCGCGGCTCAGTGGTTTGCAACACTGGCTATTGTGTGAGCAATGCCGCGATCTCTTCTAAGTGGTCGCGGCCAGGTGCAAGAATATACAGTATATATGTGTTATTGGTCACTTTAAACCTATTTGGTCTGGGGGGGGGGGGTCTTTTTGGAACCCCCCACCCCACCCTTGTTTCGCCTTTCTAGACTTCCTTCAAAATTTAAGATTCGAGAATAATGTAAGTATACTTGAGTGTGCCTATTAAAATCTTGACTGACATACAGATAGACAGACAGACAGACAGAAAGAAAGAGAGAAAGAGAGAGAGAAGGATGGATGGATAGATAGATAGATAGATAGATAGATAGATATAGAGAGAGAGAGCAAAACTAGATAGATTGATAAATAAACCTATTATATTTCGTAAGAGAGGCCATTGAATAGAGTTATACAAACAGACATGAATGAATATATTGAATAATCAGAATGAATGGTACTGTTCTTCAATCAGAGTGTGTATAGGGTTGTTGTTCAGTGGTGTAGAACAAAGTGGTGTCACTGTTCTGTTCTGTCGTGCATGTTCCCGGTGTGTGTGTGTGTGTGTGTGTGTTCTGTCGTGCATGTTCCCTCTGTGTGTGTGTTCTGTCGTGCATGTTCCCTCTGTATGTGTGTGTGTGTGTTCTGTCGTGCATGTTCCCTCTGTGTGTGTGTGTTCTGTCGTGCATGTTCCCTCTGTATGTGTGTGTTCTGTCGTGCATGTTCCCTCTGTGTGTGTGTGTTCTGTCGTGCATGTTCCCTCTGTGTGTGTGTGTGTGTGTGTGTTCTGTCGTGCATGTTCCCTGTGTATGTGTGTGTGTGTGTGTTCTGTCGTGCATGTTCCGTGTGTGTGTGTGTGTGTGTTCTGTCGTGCATGTTCTGTGTGTGTGTGTGTTTTGTCATGCATGTTCTCTCTCTCTCTCTCTGTTCTGTCATGCATGTTCTCTCTCTCTCTGTGTTCTGTCATGCATGTTCTCTCTCTCTCTCTCTGTGCTCTGTCATGCATGTTCTCTCTCTCTCTCTCTGTGTTCTGTCATGCATGCTCTCTCTCTCTCTCTCTCTCTCTCTCTCTCTCTCTCTCTCTCTCTCTCTCTCTCTCTCTGTGTTCTGTCATGCATGTTCTCTCTCTCTCTCACTCTGTGTTTTGTCATGCATGTTCTGTCTCTCTCTCTCTCTCTCTCTCTCTCTCTCTCTCTCTCTCTCTCTCTGTTCTGTCATGTATGTATGTTCTCTCTCTCTCTCTCTCTCTCACTCTCACTCTGTGTTTTGTCATGCATGTTCTGTCTCTCTCTCTCTCTCTGTGTTCTGTCATGCATGTTCTCTCTCTCCCTCTCACTCTCTGTATTTTGTCATGCATGTTCTGTCTCTCTCTCTCTCTCTCTCTGTTCTGTCATGTATGTATGTTCTCGCTCTCTCTCTCTCTCTGTGTTTTGTCATGCATGTTCTGTCTCTGTCTCTCTCTCTCTCTCTCTGTTATATAGACAGAAAGCCAGAATTATATATAGGAAACCTACAGTTAAATAAATAAACATCGATTCTAAGATTATATTTCATAAGTAATTAAAACAATCTTTACAAATAACATTATTATTATTATTATATATGAAGTACTGCATATGCTTACATTATATATAATTATATATCCTTATATATCCTTATATATCCTTACTGGCATCCCGGACAACAAGACATTTTACAAGACATTAACCCCTTCAGCGCGATGACGCCTTTTTACCTTTAATTCTGGTTATGGTTAATGATGTTATGCCGTTTAAGACAGAACTGTGTTATTTAGAGGGCTTGTTGAGATCGTATTTGCCCTTAGAGTCCTGAAGGTAGATTAGTATAAAGAAAATCGTCGAATAGTAACCAGAATATGATGAAAATTACGTCATCGTGCTAAAGGGTTTAAAGGCATTAAAGACAAAAGTACTATTGTTAAAACTACAATGAACGTGACAAACTATACAAAGGAATATATTACATAAAGAAAATAGGGATAAATGTTAAGAATAAACGAAATCTATATATAATATTTTAGTTTACGGTAGTAATTACAGTTTTCTATTATACCACTATGCGTTTTCTTCTAAGACTTGAATAGGGATAACTATGGTGATATTTAGTACCGCCTGTTTATCACGACACACTCAATACTCACGATACACACACGTACAATTATACGCTCAGACTATTCTTAAACAATTATTTCCCTTCGCAGAGCCGATAATGGACGAAATAACTTGGCAAAAGACGTTACCTTGAGAAATGGGAGTGTTAATCCGTGTAATCTCTGTAAACAACACTCATTCCCACAATATTCGCTCGATATTAGGCGCTTCGAAAGGAAATACATATTTAAGAATACCAGCCTTAGACACACACATACACATCCCTTCAGCTACATCGTTATCCATGGTGTTGGGGCTTGTTCGGAGGGGAAAATAATGAATGACAGCAAAATATATGTTATACAATAGCTTTAGAATTGCATGTGTAGGCTACGATGTAACCCAAATGACACACTCAAAAGGGGGCTTTACATCCATTTCGAGGATGTTGGAGTAAACAAATTCGATTAGATATCAGTAGTATACAGTATTTCTCAACTTTGTTCGGAGGGAATGGTGGGTGAGGAGCCTTATACTTTGCTGTCTTTACCTTACACTTTGTAACAAACCTCATGTTAGAATTTAGTCCAGACTGCATAGTAGGGAAACTAAAGTTTATGCAGTCTGTATCTATGCAATTCTAGCGGCCATCTAGCGACTTTTGAGAACGAATCTAGTATCTAGCGGTATCGTGAGTTGGTAAAACTGGATTTCACCCTGGATTAATACTACTGGTTGACTTGGCACTAGTTGAGATCTACTGGTTGAAATGGTCCACTGGTCGAGCTGTCCCTTCACTCTCTGTCTGTTGGCTGTTAATCTGCTTTGTCTGTTAACAGCCAAAGGAGATTAACAGCCAACAGACAGAGGGAGAAATCAACAAATAACAGAAGGAAAACATAACTCTCAATAAATTCCTGCAGTATATTAGTCTTTTCAACATTTCTAAGTCCCCCAACATAAATAATACAAAAAGGAGTGAAAAAAACTCTTTAAACATTCCTGCCGTATTTTATCCCCCCCCCCCCCCCCAACACATACACACACAGACACATTACCATTGACCAAAAACAACGGTTGTCGCCGATACACTGGTTGTTGCGCTCTACCGGAATACCCCACCGTAGGTAATGGAGGCTCTACTGTAAGTAGCCTATAATACGATTAATACCTATATTATCAGCGGGGAGTGAGTGACGGTAATTTGTGCGGACCTTCTTGGTGTAGATTCTGGTGTACAATTGCGGTCATAAATACTTAGTTAAAATAGGACTGGAGAGCTTATCAACCCTGCTGGATTATTTAGCCAGCACACTGCAAGTCAAGTACATTTTCAGGACTGGAGCCACTTTTCGATAATTTTTGTTAGTTAAAATAGGATTTCAGAGGCTATCAACCCTTCTGGATTATTTAGCCAGCACACTAAGCCAAGAATAGCGTCAGGACTGGAGCCGCTTTTCAAGAACCCCAGTCCCTTGCATAAATACTTGAACACCCCTTAGTCACTGTGAGCGATAACTATTTTTTTTTTTTTTTTTTTTTTTAAAGCTGATGATTTCCGATGCACAATTCCGAATTAGTATGTTCTTATAATTAAGAGGTCTATACCCCATCTTAACAAGGGACTGGAGTTCTTGAAAAGGGGCTCCAGTCATGACGCTATTCTTGACTTACAGTGTGCTGGCTTAATAATCCAGAATAGCTGATAGCCTCTGAAGTCCTATTTCAACTAACTAACCCATCTTGATTTCGCCGCCATCACGAACATTGTGTAGCGAAATGTGTTGTTAATGATGAAAAGTAAGCAATATTGGGACAGAGATATTGCAGTTTCATATTTTCCATTAAGGGGGGATGGCCGTATTTATTTGCTCATTTATATAATTATATTTTTACTATGTTTTTGATCTATGACTATAGATCAGGCAGGGGAAGTGGTGGTGGACAGGAGTGAATGGAGAATGCTTGTGAATAGTTGAGTGAACACGTGGTCATTTGGAGTAAGGGGTCGGGCGCAAGTTGGACTAGATAATAGTCCATCAGGCGCCTGGCCCGGGGAGACGATTAATATGAAGGGTGCGCCTGGAAGTGTGGTGGGAGAGCTTGTGGCTTTGTCTCCGCTGCATGTCTGCCTGCCGAGATCGGAACCTCTCCCGGTGGTCGGGGGCCGGGGGAGTGCTGGAGCGACCTTGGTGACCCTGGTCTCTGGGTCTTCTCCTGGGTGACCTGGATGTGTGTGAGTTTGTGCTTTTTATCTGTGTTTATTCGTTGTTTTTATGTTGTTTTTGTGTTTTCCCTGTTCTTGCTGTCTTGAGTCGGCTATCCCCAAAATGGGGATTGGGCCTGAGCATATAGATAGATAGATAGATAGACTATGTTTTTAGTTTCCTTCATAGACCTCCATCAAGCTTATAAAAACACCCGCCCAAGACCCTCCTTCAAGATAAGTTTGTACATTTTTTGATAGCAAAATATCCTGGCCGAAGGCCGGATCCTCTTAAATTACAGGCCTGCTATCGCTCGCCAAGATAAGTCTTAATATTGACACAGAAAAGGGACGAAAGGTCTTAAAAACGTCAAAGTAATGGGCCGAACATCTCAAAATCTAAAACAAACTAATGGGGCTAAACATGAGGAAGAAGGGGGACAAGAAACACGCCCCATCAGCCCTTAAGATTGGATAAATCAGTTGCACAAGGATTCACCGTCTCTCTCTCTCTCTCTCTCTCTCTCAGCTTACCAGGGTGTGGGTATATTTTTAGCGTCAGGCAAAGCTTGACAGTAATTTCAGCTGGGCTTCTTCTTGCTGCCGTGATGTTAAAGGGGAAGGTGATTTGTTTTTCTGGACCCTTCTCCCTCGTGTTTAGCATATTAGTTTTGAGATTTCAAGACGTTCGTTTCATCAGTTTGGCGATTTTTGAGACCTTTCGACCCATTGCTTTGTCAATATTAAGACTTTTCGTGACATTTAGCTGTCAATTTTTTCCTGGCGAGCGCGAGCCTGTAATTTTAGAAGGATTGGCCGGGATATTTTTCTACCGAAAAATTTACAAATATATTTTGAAAAGGGGGTCTAGGATTTTATGTTTATTTTTTGTTTTTAGCTTGATGGAGGTCAATCGAGGAAACACAAAAATAAATAAATAGATAATTATATAGACCCAAAAGCCAGAACTACCCCCTTTAATAGCGGTGACCTATACAACTTTACCCCCAGGTAACTCTCCACCTGTGCCTTTACCTGTCCAGTGTCCAACCTTAATTAGCCTCTCTGAGACTCTATAATGCATGTGTCAGCTCTATCTAGACGTGCAAGGGTCGAATTATTTGTGAGTGTGTGTGTGTGTGTGTGTGTGTGTGTGTGGGGTGGGGAGGGAGGGGGGGGGGGGGGCGAGCGAAAGAGAGCACCCGCAAATTAGGAGCCATCGCCTTCGGAAAAATACCTAATTTGATATTTTCTTTTTATCTTTTTATTTGAGCGAACCTTGTTGTGATATTTACTCTTTCAAGATCGGATACGCACTTCTTTTCTAATTTACCTCTCTCGAACTTGCTACTGTACTTTACGCGTCTGTCAGCTTCAACTCTCTCTCTCTCTCTCTCTCTCTCCAGGATATACAAATGCACAAATTTAGCTTGGAAGAGGTATTTCGGAAGGGGGGGGGGTCTTATTTTAGCCTGGCGGGGGCCCGATTGTATTGTTAACCCTTTCAGTACCAGCGCCGTCCCTTTAACTTGGTTGTGGCTACTTTTAGATATGTCAGTTTTAAATTATCTGCCAGCAATTAACAGGTATCGAACTATCTTAATTAACTCTTTTTACTACCACAGATCCTTCTTAAACGGCACAAAATAGTCTAAATATATCTAACTCTGCGTCTCTCTAACAAATGTAAGCTTAATTTCTTCAACCTTTCTTCATATGGAAGATTTATAATATAGATATTTTTTGTCATTCTTCGCTGCACTCTCTGCAAGGAATCTATGTCAATTCTGTAATAGGGACACCAACATTTGACAGCGTAATCCATATGTGGTCTTACTAACGCTAGATACAGTTTCAAGATTACGTCTACTATTCTATACTCGCACTTCTAGATATAGATCCGAGAACTCTATTTGCCTTATTTCTAACACTAATGCATTGATTTCTAAGTTTCAAATCATGGTTGACGATGACTCACAAATCTTGTTTTCATTATCTGAGTTTCTTATATCCACGTTGTCTAATCTATATCCTTCATTTTCTATTGATTTCCCAAATTTGACTACACTGCATTTATCTAGATTGCACTTCACCTGCCAATGTACTGACCATTCGTGTAGTGTGTCTAGACCTCTCTTTGGGGAGCCTGAATATCATGGTCAGAATTTATCACTTCTGATTTGAGTGTCCTCTGCAAATGTACTGATTTTACTAGTTATTCCTACATCAAGGTCGTTAATATAAATTATGAACAGAAGAGGGCCTAAAACAGATCCTTGTGGGAATGCACTCTTAAGGGGAGGTGTTTAGTTTCCTCCCTAGACTTCCATCAAACTTAAAATTACACTCCCTAGACCCCCTTTCAAGATAAATTTGTACATTTTTCAGTAGAAAAATTTCCCGGCCAAAGGCCGGTTCCTCTTAAATTAAAGGCTCGCTATCACTCGCCAGGAGAAAATCGACACCTAAATGGGACGAAAGGTCTTAAAAGTGACATAAATGGGGTGAAAGTTCTTAAAATCGCCAAACTAATGGGGCGAACGTCTTAAAATCTCAAAAGCAATAGGGCTAAACATGAGGGAGAAAGGGTTAAAGAATAAAATCCCTCAAGTGAAGATCTCCCCTTAACTATACCCCAGTCTGATAGTATACCATTTATACCTTTGCTTCCTACCAATTAACCATGACCTAATCCATCTAATTAGAGTTCCCCCTATGCCATGCGCTAAAGTTCCCCCTATGCCATGAGCATTGGTGATGGTCATGGTGTTGCAGTAGTGGTGATGGTGTAGTGGTGGTAGTGATGTTGGTGGTGATGAGTTAGTCCACAGGCTGCCATCCCCCCTCCATCATCACCACCAGGTAGTGTTGTGGTGGTGGTGGTGTCGCAGGGGCGGTGATGGTGATGGTGCTGCAGTAGTAATGGTGGTGATGGTGTAGTGGTGGTGGTGGTGATGAGTTAGTCCACAGATTGCCATCCCACCTGCATCATCACCATCAGGTAGTGTACACGTTGTGGTGGTGGTGGTGTCGCTGTAGTGGTGGTGGTGATGGTGGTGGTGGTGATGAGTTAGTCCACAGGTTGCCATCCCACCTGCATCATCACCACCAGGTAGTGTTGTGCTGGTGGTGGTGTCGCTGTAGTGGTGGTGGTGATGGTGGTGGTGGTGATGAGTTAGTCCACAGGTTGCCATCATACCTGCATCATCACCACCAGGTAGTGTTGTGGTGGTGGTGGTGTCGCTGTAGTGGTGGTGGTGTTGATGAGTTAGTCCACAGGTTGCCATCCCACCTGCATCATCACCACCAGGTAGTGTTGTGGTGGTGGTGGTGTCGCTGTAGTGGTGGTGGTGGTGGTGATGAGTTAGTCCACAGGTTGCCATCCCACCTGCATCATCACCACCAGGTAGTGTTGTGGTGGTGGTGGTGTCGCTGTAGTGGTGGTGGTGGTGGTGATGAGTTAGTCCACAGGTTGCCATCCCACCTGCATTATCACCACCAGGTAGTGTTGTGGTGGTGGTGATGAGTTAGTCCACAGGTTGCCATCCCACCTGCATCATCACCACCAGGTAGTGTTGTGGTGGTGGTGTCGCTGTAGTGGTGGTGGTGATGGTGGTGTCGCTGTAGTGGTGGTGGTGGTGGTGATGAGTTAGTCCACAGGTTGCCATCCCACCTGCATCATCACCACCAGGTAGTGTTGTGGTGGTGGTGGTGATGGTGGTGATGAGTTAGCCCACAGATTGCCATCCCACCTGCATCATCACCACCAGGTAGGTCACCACAAGGCTACACACCTGGGTACCATACACAACACATTAGCTTATACTACAACTATACCCTTATACTACAACTATACCCGTATACTACAACTATACCCTTATACTACAACTATACCCTTATACTACAACTATACCCTTATACTACAAATATACCCTTATACTACAACTATACCCTTATACTACAACTATACTCTTATACTACAACTATACCCTTATACTACAACTATACCCTTATACTACAACTATACCCTTATACTACAACTATACCCTTATACTACAACTATACTCTTATACTACAACTATACCCTTATACTACAACTATACCCTTATACTACAACTATACCCTTATACTACAACTATACTCTTATACTACAACTATACCCTTATAGTACAACTAAACCCTTATACTACAACTATACCCTTATACTACAACTATACCCTTATACTATACCCTTATACTACAACTATACCCTTATACTACAACTAAACCCTTATACTACAACTATACCCTTATACTACAACTATACCCTTATACAACTATACCTTTATACTACAACTATACCCTTATACTACAAATATACCCTTATACTACAACTATACCCTTATACTACAACTATACCCTTATACTACAACTATACCCTTATACTACAACTATACCCTTATACTACAAATATACCCTTATACTACAACTATACCCTTATACTACAACTATACCCTTATACTACAACTATACCCTTATACTACAACTATACCCTTATACTACAACTATACCCTTATACTACAACTATACCCTTATACTACAACTAAACCCTTATACTACAACTATACCCTTATACTACAACTATACCCTTATACTACAACTATACCTTTATACTACAACTATACCCTTATACTACAACTATACCCTTATACTACAACTAAACCCTTATACTACAACTATACCCTTATACTACAACTATACCCTTATACTACAACTATACCCTCTTCCAAATAGGTAGGCTACACATAGTGAACTAAAAGCTCCGTAATGATAATGATAAATAATGATAGCCAGAATAAACTATCCCAATATGTCATAATCTTCAAAAGGTTAATCTCAGTGGCGTTGGGATAGACAGACAGATAGATAGATAGACAGATATGTACACGAATGAATAAATGCATGGAAAGAGAGAGAGAGCGAGAGAGAGGAGAGAGAGAGAGAGAGAGAGAGCCCTGCACTTACCGAAACAAAAGTAGAGTTGCCAAGCGAGTACCACCCCCCCATATTGACTCTCCCGATACTCTCCAGGTGATGAATCAACCGGTACGTCTGAAGAAAATGTAATGCCAACCGTACGTTAGTCGATTAGCCAGCTCCGGTAATTGACCACTTGCGAGTTTTAGGCTATAAGGAAGTTAGCACCATACACATCCATTTTTAGCAGCAATAGGCTCACATAGGGGAAAAAACCGTTATGTTATGGGTGTGAGAGGGATCTGCCTATTTTTGGCCAATCGGCTTTCTGCAGACTCGCATTTTCATATGTTCTTATGTTCTGGATAGAAATTTAGATTAAAATATTTGCTTTGTATATATATATATATATATATATATATATATATATATATATATATATATATATATATATATATATATATATATATATATATATATATATATATATATATATGCTATCTAAAGTATTTATCTATCTCAGGCCCATTCCCCATTTCATTTTTTATTTTTTTGTTATGCAATGCAACCATATTATAGCTCACAATTCTGTTAAATATCAATAGAAAAAAATCCAACTTCCTTATATCCTGAAACTCGCAAGTGGTCAACCCCACAAGTTTACACCATTCAAGGGAGGTCAGGCTTACAGCATATTCTCCCAATAAACGGTTAACCCTTTCCAGATCCGAGTACGCATTTTTTTTCTGTATTCTAGGTATTATTAGACGATTTTATTCAGATTAGGAAGGGTGTATGGAAGGCAGAGGGTTGGTAGAGATAGTCTTTACCTTTGTAATTACCACAGTCCCTTCCTAAACTGTTTAAAATCGTCTAATGATAGCCAGAATAAACTGTCATAATGAGTCATAATCTTCAAAGGGTTAATAAGTGGTATGAAATCTCATTGACCAAGCTCATTATGATATAATAACTCATATAGAATAACTAACATAGGATAACTCACATAGAATAACTCACATAGCACAACTCACATAGAATAACTCACATAAAATAACTCACATAGAATAACTCACATAGCACAACTCGCATAGAATAACTCATAGAATAACTCACATAGAATAACTCATATTGCATAACTCACATAGAATAACTCACATAGAATAACTCACATATAATAACTCACATAGCACAACTCACATAGAATAACTCACATAGAATAACTCACATAGCATAACTCACATAAAATAACTCACGTAGAATAACTCACATAGAATAACTCACATAGAATAACTCACATAGAATAACTCACATGGCACAACTCACATGGCACAACTCACATAGAATAACCCACATAGAATAACTCACATAGCATAACTCACATAGCACAACTCACATAGAATAACTCATAGAATAACTCACATAGAATAATGCACATAGAATAACTCACATAGAATAACGCACATAGAATAACTCACATAGAATAACGCACATAGAATAACTCACATAGAATAACTCACATAGAATAACGCACATAGAATAACTCACATAGAATAACTCACATAGAATAACTCACATACAACAACTCACATAGAATAACGCACATAGAATAACTCACATAGAATAACGCACATAGAATAATGCACATAGAATAATGCACATAGAATAACTCACATAGAATAACGCACATAGAATAACTCACATACCACAACTCACATAGAATAACTCACATAGAATAACTCACATAGAATAACTCACATAGCATAACTCACATAGAATAACTCACATAGAGTAACTCACATAGCATAACTCACATAGAATAACTCACATAGAATAACTCACATAGAATAACGCACATAGAATAACACACATAGCATAACTCACATAGAATAACTCACATACTAACCTGACCCTTGACCTGATACTGACCTGACCCTTGACCTGATACTGACCTGACCCTTGACCTGATACTGAAATTACCCTTGACCTGTGACCTGTGACCTGACCTTTGACCCGATACTGACCTGACCCTTGACCTTCATATCAGCTGTCCTGGCACAGGTCTCCCTCAGGCACCTCACAGCCTCCATCACCTGAAAACAAAACCAGAAATGTTGAAGGCAGTTTTAAGTTAAGGGGAGATGGGTCTTTTTGGGGGGTCCCCCCTCTCCCTCGTGTTTAGCCCCATTAGTTATCAGATTTTAAGACATTAGGCCCATTAGTTTGGTGATTTTAAGGACTTTTCGTCCCATTTCTTAGTCAATATTTAGATTTTTCGTGTCATTTAGGCGTCGATTTTTTTCCCTGGTGAGCGATAGCGAGCCTGTAATTAAAGAGGAACCGGCCTTCGGCCGGGACATTTTTCTTTTGAAAAGTTTACAAATTTGTCTTGAAGATGGGTCTTGGGCGGGTGTTTTTATAAGCTTGATGGAGGTTTAGGGAGAAAACTAAACAAATAGTAAAAAGATACATAAATACGCCCATCCCCCTCTTAATACGTCTATCCCCCCTTAATACGCCTATCCCCCCTTAATACGCCTATCCCCTCTTAATACGTCTATCCCCCCTTAATACGCCTATCCCCCGTTAATACGCCTATCCCCCCTTAATACGCCTATCCCCTCTTAATACGCCGATCCCCTCTTAATACGTCTATCCCCTCTTAATACGCCTATCCCCTCTTAATACGTCTATCCCCCCTTAATACGCCTATCCCCCCTTAATACGTCTATCCCCCCTTAATACGCCTATCCCCCCTTAATATGCCTATCCCCCCTTAATACGCCTATCCCCTCTTAATACGTCTATCCCCCCTTAATACGCCTATCCCCCCTTAATACGTCTATCCCCCCTTAATACGCCTATCCCCTCTTAATACGCCTATCCCTCTTAATACGCCTATCCCCCTTAATACGCCTATCCCCCTTAATACGCCTATCCCCTCTTAATACGCCTATCCCCCCCTAATACCCCCTTTCCCTCTTAATACTCCTATCCCCCCTTAATACTCCTATCCCCCCTTAATACTCCTATCCCCCCTTAATACTCCTATCCCCCCTTAATACTCCTATTCCCCTTAATACTCCTATTCCCCTTAATACTCCTATCCCCCTTTAATACTCCTATCCCCCCTTAATACTCCTATCCCCCCTTAATACGCCTATCCCCCCCTAATACGCCTATCCCCCCTTAATTCGCCTATCCCCTCTTAATACGTCTATCCCCCCTTAATACGCCTATCCCCCCTTAATACGCCTATCCCCCCTTAATACGCCTATCCCCTCTTAATACGCCTATCCCCTCTTAATACGCCTATACCCCCTTAATACGCCTATCCCCCCTTAATACGCCTATCCCCCTTAATACGCCTATCCCCTCTTAATACGCCTATCCCCCCTTAATACGCCTATCCCCCTCTTAATACGCCTATCCCCCCTTAATACGCCTATCCCCCTTAATACGCCTATTAACTCTTAATACGCCTATCCCCCCTTAATACGCCTATCCCCTCTTAATACGCCTATTAACTCTTAATACGCCTATCCCCCCTTAATACGCCTATCCCCCCTTAATACGCCTATCCCCTCTTAATACGCCTATCCCCTCTTAATACGCCTATCCCCCGTTAATACGCCTATCCCCCCTTAATACGCCTATCCCCTCTTAATACGCCTATCCCCCCTTAATACGCCTATCCCCCGTTAATATGCCTATCCCCCCTTAATTAATACGTCTATCCCCTCTTAATTAATACGCCTATCCCCCCTTAATTAATACGCCTATCCCCCCTTAATACGCTTATCGCCCCTTAATACGCCTATCCCCCTTAATACGCCTATCCCCCCTTAATACGCCTATCCCCCCTTAATACGCCTATCCCCCTTATACGCCTATCCCCCCTTAATACGCCTATCCCCCCTTAATACGCCTATCCCCACTTAATACGCCTATCCCTCTTAATACGTCTATCCCCCTTAATACGCCTATCCCCCCCTTAATACGCCTATCCCCCCTTAATACTCTTATCCCCCCATTAATACTCCTATCCCCCCTTAATACGCCTATCCCCCCTTAATACGCCTATCCCCCTTAATACGCCTATCCCCTCTTAATACGTCTATCCCCCCTTAATACCCCTATCCCCCCTAATACGCCTATCCCCCCTTAATACGCCTATCCCCCCTTAAAACGCCTATCCCCCCTTAATACGCCTATCCTCCCTTAATACGCCTATCCCCCTTATACGCCTATCCCCCTTAATACGCCTATCCCCCCTTAATATGCCTATCCCCTCTTAATACGCCTATCCCCCCCTAATACGCCTATCCTCCCTTAATACGCCTATCCCCTCTTAATACGTCTATCCCCTCTTAATACGTCTATCCCCCCTTAATACGCCTACCCCCCCTTACTACCCCTATCCTCCCCCAATACCCCTATCCCCTCTTATACGTATACGCCTATCCCCCCTTAATACGCCTATCCCCTCTTAATACGTCTCTCCCCCCTTATAACGCCTATCCCCCCTTAAGCAGATTTCAAACCAACAAATTTGGTATGAAATTTACCACATGCGAGTTTCAGGTTATAAGAAATTGAAGTTGTAAATGTTAACATTTAACAGAGAGAAAAAAAAATGTTTATGGTTTTGTGATGTACATAATATACATTGAATTTTGCTTCATGTACACTCTAAGACATTACACAAGAACGACTGGCCCAGACACGGCAGATCCCTTTCACACCCAACTTAAATGGCACAAAAGGTCGCAACATTGACAAAGAAGTGGGGTGAAGGGTCTTGAAATCGCCAAACTAATGGGGCGAACATCTTAAAATCTGAAATCTAATGGGGCGAACATCTTAAAATCTGAAATCTAGTGGGGCTAAACATGAGGGAGAAGGGGGACCAGAAAAACGACCCCCCCCCCTCCCTTAACCTGACAAGCGCGATATAGACCTAGGTGCTAGGGTAGTTATTTGTGCATTTCTAGCCCTGGATTCTGACAGAATTCGTTATATTTACAATATAAAACCATTTGTTTTCGGTATGCATTATTTTTATATGATGTATATATGAACCTTCAAGACTGCTAAAATAAGTGGGAAAAGCATTTGGGTGGTGAAAAACGAAGATATTGGCCACCCGGTCATAATCTCAGGCGAGAGAGAGAGACAGGCAGCCCTCCCTCTCCCTGTCTGTGAGTCAACTGAGACGAGCGGGGCTGTGTGGCCGTGTCTGGGTGTTGCATAACGATCTTTTATGCAACCCACTGTGCTACATTCGCGGGAGAGAAAATAACGATAAATGCTGATAATATGAGGATAAATTGGTGGTAATTGAGGAGGGGAGGAGGGGGAATAAGTGGGGAAGGAGGAGGGGGGGGTGGGTGAGATTTACATGGATGAGTACTGGAGGGGAATTATCTCACCTAGAGACAAATTCCTTTGTTTTGATAGGCCCTTTTTTTTTATGGAAGGCTTTTTTTATGGTCCTGCTTCCGTGAGGCCTATCGCGTTCCCTATAGGAAGCCTTCCGTGAGGCCTATCGCGCTTGCCGGGTTAAGTAAGGCGTTACTGCAGCTGGTTGGCATAGAGTTGCGAGCTGGAGCAGATGTAGGAGAGGTTGATGGCATTTTTTTCTGGACCCCATTCCCCTTCATGCTTAGCCAAATTAATTTTGATTTTTATATTTTCGCCCCATTAGTTTGGCGATTTTAAGACCTTTTGCCGAAATTCTTTGTCAATTTTAAGACCTTTTGTGCTATTTAGGTACCCATTTTTTCTTGGCGAGCGATACCGAGCCTGCAATTTAGAATGCTCCTACCATCAGCCGGGTCATTTTTCTACCATAAAGTGACAAATTTATCTCGAAGGGGGTCTTGGGGGTATTTGTATAAGCTTGATGGAGGTCTAGGGAGGAAACTAAAAAGAAGTAAAAGTGACTGTAAGATAGCAATAATAAGCCATGTCTCAGTTGTCATTACGTTTGGTCGACTCTCTGCTGTATCAATGTCTGTCAGATGTTAAATAATGTGGGTAAGTGTACGAACATGTTTGTATATCTCACTCGAAATGAAGAAATACAGTTTAGATATGGCTGATACCAACTATTTATCAAAACATACTTGGTGCCGAGACATGACTTATGAGGCCGACGGTACCTGGTTGGCGTAAAGTTGTGAGCTGGCACAGATGTAGTAGAAACTGAAAAAGCTGTGGAGAGCCATTGTATAGTACATTGACAACCCCGGGATGCGGATCATGAAGTACAGGCTGGAAGTGAGGATGATGGCGGTGGAGATGATGGAGAGGCTCAGCTGGACTCCGAAGCGGCCAGAGAGAGTGCTCAACACATCTTCCACCTTCGGAAAGAGACACCAACTTGAAACCAATAATAACCTAAACAGCACGAAAGCTCTTGAAATCGTTAAACTAATGAGGCAAGTGTTGCAAAATCTCAAAACTAAAGAGCCTAAACAATTTGGGAATTTTTTGCATTGTTATCATAAACTAGACAGAAGTTCGATCATTCTAAGCGGCTGAATTATCATGAAAAAATTAATTTGAAGCTGCCATACCAGAATTGCTTAAACAAAATTGACGGAGAAAGCGTTCGTGTGAGATCGCCTTAATACTTACTTTCAAAAGCTGCGTCTCCAAGCTGATCATCTTGGACATCATGGTAGTCCTCCGATGTCCAGTATGTGACCTGATGTCCTGTTCTGTCCAGCCATGTGAGGTAATGTCCTGTTCTGTCCGGTTGTGTGAGCTGATGGCCTGTTCTGTTTGGCCATATGAGATAATGCCCGGTTCTCTCTGGCCACAAGAGATAAACACCTGTTCTGTATGGCTGTCCGTCGCTTCCCGCACTGCCCATTCTGTGCTCAACCGTATGTGGTCACCGAGTAACTTCAAACATTCATTATACATCAAGACAGAGACCAAATATTCACCATTGACAATAACAGCATAAAACATGTAAAAGGCTTTATCTATGGCATAGCTAATCTGATAAACAACTGATAAGGTTACCCACACATACAATGATGTGGAGAAGCCAGATATACCTATCATTGCTAGGTTCAGGTTGTCAACAAACTTGTTCAGCCTCATGGGCGTCTCATTTATCTTCATCTCTGAGGTATGGGAGAACATTGTTCCAAAGATGTTGATCAGATGTACTAGCTTGGGACTGGTATACAGATTAATGAAGGGACTTATGCTGGTACTACAGAGAAGAGCAATGAAGGAAAATTGTGTAATAAGCACACCAACATTCACAGAGGAAGATAAGTCAAACTTTGAGCAGGTGATAGCAAGGAAGCTGATGATGGAGCAGCGAGTGAAGAGAGCCCAAAGAAACAACGCCACGCTGAACTCCAGGTTAACGGCGTGACCTGATCTGCCCCAGCGGCAGGGAAAGGAACCGAACACCTGCAGCACTTTCACCAGCCTCCACAAGCTCTTCAGGGGGCGCTGATCCTGCATGGCTAATTTTAACCCCTTCTCTACCGGTGACGTCTTTTACAATTTTATTCTAGCTATATTTAGACGATTATGTGCAGCTTAAGAAGGTTCGGTGGTAGTAAGAAGGGTAGTTCGAAGCCTTTGAATTTCAGGGGCCCTTCTTAAACTGAATCAAATCGTCTAGTAGTAGTCAGCATAGAATGAAAAGGACGGAACTGGTACTGAAAGGGTTAAGATGTATTCGGTTAAAACGCGTTCTGGACGTTATTAGCACGAGAATTGCTATGCCAAATGTCAACTCCCAAGATGCAACAGCTGTAGGGAGAGGTGTGAAGTTGTAAATGTCTTGAGTATCCTTGTCCAGATCTACAACAGAAGGCGGAGTTAGAAAGTCTGATTTATCTCGGAAGGCGGTGGTTGAAACCTACGATTAATCCCGGAAGGAGGTGGTTGAAACTCCGATTGATCCCGGAAGGTGGTGGTTGAAAGTCCAATTGATCCCGGAAGGTGGTGGTTGAAAGTCCAATTGATCCCGGAAGGTGGTGGTTGAAAGTCCAATTGATCCCGGAAGGTGGTGGTTGAAAGTCCAATTGATCTCGGTCTTCTGGAGTCAAACAGTACCCCACTTTCACCTTTACGTCCACTGTAGCTTCTTATTTCCTGAGGCCAAGAGAAAAAAGGAAACATAAGAACAAGAACATAAGAAAACAGGAGTTTGCAGAGAGCCGATTGACCCACATATGGCAGATCCCTTTCACACTCAACCCATCTCGTCCATAATATTATCTGTTCATTACTCCATAAAGATGAACTGTAAGATGCACCAAGGGGAACTTATGGTATTGTGGAACTGTTTGTGAATAAATATAGCCTACATTTTTTTTTTTTTTTTTTTAGTTTGCCCCCTAGACCTTTATCAAACTTAAAATACACCCCCAAGACCCCCCTTAGAGAAAAATTTGTAAATTTTTCATTAGAAAAAAGTCCTGGCCAAAGGCCGGTTCCTCCTAATATACAGGCTCTCTATCGCTCGCTAGGAAAAATAATGACACCTAAGTGGCACGCAAGGTCTAATTATTGAAAAATAAATTAGGTGAAAGGTCTTACAATATCAAAACTAATGGGGCGAAACATGAGGGAGAAGGGGGTACACAAAAAAAAAAAAAATCCCCTTAAGATCTTTGAATTAATATTACGTAATGTGAGTGCAATTAAATCTGAATATATGGAGACCTATCGCTTAAGAGGAGTATTTTTCTGTACCTCCTTCTCCCTCATGTGTAGCCCCATTAATTTTAATATTTAAAGACGCGTTTGTCTCATTATTTTGGCGATTTTGAGACCTATCACCCCATTTCTTTGCCAATATTAAGACCTGTCGTGCCATTTTGGTGTCTTTTTTTTCCTAGCGAGGGATAGCGAGCCTGTATTTTAGGAGGAAATGGCCTGACAAAATTACAAATGGGAACAAACCAATGTCTCGCCAGCTTAAAAAGAACAGCCTATACAGACTAAAAACACACACATAACAAAGCCACTCCAACAGCTTCCTCTCTCTCCAACACCCCTTCTCCCCTCCCTACACTCTTCAGAAAAATAGGAAAAGTAGAATGTAGATAAGAGGTGCCGTTGTAAAGGCTTATCCCTCAATACCTTCACCTGACCTATAGTTTCTCAGTCTAAGAAGAATGACCCATCGCCTTGCTCTCTCCCTCCTAGAATAACAGTAGCCACACCCGTTCTTTAACCCGTCACTCGTCTGCTGCTACCACTCTGTTTACCAATCAACTAACCTGCTTATTCGCATTCCGGTTAGTTTGTTTGTTAGTTTATTGGCACTTCGATTAAGGGGAGGTTTTTAGTTTGTTCCCTAGACCTCAACACACCCTCTAGACCCCCTTTCAAGGTAAATTTGTAAAAAAAATCGGTAGAAAAATTTCCCGGTCGAAGGCCGATTCTTCTTAAATTACAGACTCGCTATCACTCGTCAGGAAAAAATCGACACCTAAATGGTATAAAAGGTCTTAAATTGACAGAAACGGGGCGAATGTTCTTAAAATCGCCAAACTAATGGGGCGAACGTCTTAAATTTTCAAAAACAATGGGGATAAAGACGAGGGAGAAAGGGATCCAGAAAACAAATTCCTCAAGTGGAAATCTCCCTTTAATATGTTCCGGACATCCCAGTAAGTGGTGGCTACCGATCAAAACTACTTACGTCACGAGGGTTGTCAACACTACAGGGTCAAGGCTATGTAATAATAATAATAATAATAATAATAATAATAATAATAATAATAATAATAATAATAGGCCTATCTATCTACTGCCAGACGTCATACTTCCCTTTATGAGCGTGGTCATACACAAAACCCCTCCAAACAGACCTATCTTTATCTCGTTAGCAGAATTTGTCAACAGTGGTGGGTGGCTAGTTCATCCACCATCTGTTTTGTTTTCTGTGTGAGTGAGGGAGACAAAAGGCAGAACTGCCTGTAGCGAGTGTCTCCCCCTTAGATGAGCAATAAGAATTTGCATATAGTTTACCCCCCTAGACGGGTTGCCGACCAAGGCTGGTGAGTCCCATCCACCCTCTTCTATGACTATCACTAATAACACTTTTAAACCAACATCGGTCTGAGGAGAGAGGCTATTATACCTTATGTTTACCGGAATCAACACACTATGATCACTAATCACTAAGAGAGCTTCCGTGTGTGTATGAAGGTAAACATGTTAATATTATCTTATGTATTTGATCGATACTTTAAGGATCCCACCTCGTTTTGTTTTCTCTCTCTCCCTCTCTCTAGGTTGTATCCATTCGGACCCATTCAGCCTATTGTTTTAAGACGTTTCTCCCTCTTCAGGTATAATTTCTTTTTTAGCGAGCCATCATTGTATTGAGAAATCCGGCTTCGCCGGACACATTTTTCTACCGAAAAATGTACAAATTAAGTCTGCTGTCTAAAACATAATCGAAAATATGCTGGCTCGCTATCACTCGCCAGGTGTAAATCGACACCTGAATGAGGATAAACGTCTTAAAACAGTAGGCTGAATGGGGTCGAATGGGGTCGAATGGGTACTACCCAGAAAGAACAAAAAAGTGGGTGGGTCCCCTTAACAGCGGCGGGCCAGTGGTGGTGGTCTCAACAAAGTGGGTATCTGCTTCCTTGACATGATGTATGACTTATAATCGATAGTTTAGTAATTTCACCACAGCACCAATATTAATCTAATCATGTTCATATTCCCAACCGCCGCGCTATGGTAGCCTATTGTTTAAGGGGAGGGTTTTAGTTTGTTCCCTAGACATCCATCAAGTTTAAAATTACACCCCCTTGACCCCCTTTCAAGATAAATCTTTACATTTTTCGGCAGAAAAATTTCCCGGCCGAAGGCCGGTTCCTCTTAAATTACAGGCTCGCTATCGCTCGCCTGGAAAAAATCGACACCTACATGGCACAAATGTTCTTAAAATTGACAGAAATTGGGCGAAAGTTCTTAAAATCGCCAAAATAATGGGGCGAACGTCTTAAAATCTCAAAAGCAATGAGGCTAAACATGAGGGAGAAAGGAGTCAAGAAAAAAGTCCTTCAAGTGGAAAATATCTCCCCTTAAGCGAGAGGAAAGAATATTCATGGGGCACAGATCATATAGACCGGCTTCGCTACGAAATATCCCTGAACCTACTGATAATCCACTGATAATCTACTGATAATCCACTGATAATCTACTGATAATCTACTGATAATCCACTGATAATCTACTGATAATCCACTGATAATCTACTGATAATCCACTGATAATCTACTGATAATCCACTGATAATCTACTGATAATCTACTGATAATCCACTGATAATCTACTGATAATCCACTGATAATCTACTGATAATCCACTGATAATCTACTGATAATCCACTGATAATCTACTGATAATCCACTGATAATCTACTGATAATCCACTGATAATCTACTGATAATCCACTGATAATCTACTGATAATCCACTGATAATCTACTGATAATCCACTGATAATCTATTGATAATCCACTGATAATCTACTGATAATCCACTGATAATCTACTGATAATCCACTGATAATCTACTGATAATCCACTGATAATCTAATGGCATATCAGTAATGTGTACAATTTACAAGTCGAAGCACATGAAAAGTACAAATGTAATATACGAAATAGCTTAACAACAATTTTAAGCCTTTCTAATGGCATATCAGTAATGTGAACAATTACCAAGTCAAAGCACAAGAATAGTACTAATGAAATAAACGAAATATCCTAACAATATTAAGCCTTTCATTATGGCATATAAGTCATGTGCATAATTTGCTGTCGAAGTATGTACGGTCGCGCTAATAAGTCATGTCCCAGCTGTCATTACGTTTGGCTCGCTCTGTGCTGTATTAATGTCTGTCAGATGTTGAATAGGGCGGGTAAGTGTAGGAACATGTTTGTATATTTCACTCGATATGAAGAAATGAAGCTTAGATATTGCTGATACCAATTATTGATCAAAACATATATGGTGCCGAAACATCACTTATTAGCGCGACTGTACACTCGGATACTATAGTCCACTCATAATCCACTCATACGAAATCGGGGACCCCCTATGGATTATTTTATGCAATTATAACTATCTGGATTATTTTATGCAATTATAATAACTATCTGGATTATTTTATGCAATTATAACTATCTGGATTATTTTATGCAATTATAATAACTATCTGGATTATTTTATGCAATTATAACTATCTGGATTATTTTATGCAATTATAACTATCTGGATTATGTTATGCAATTATAACTATCTGGATTATTTTAAGCAATTATAACTATCTGGATTATTTTATGCAATTATAACTCTGGATTATTTTATGCAATTATAACTATCGATTATTTTCTGCAATTATAACTATCTGGATTATTTTATGGCCAGAACGTTCTTTTTAATAAATAGTATATATATTGTTTTGTAGTTGATTAATAGACAATTATATTGATAAGTTGGTTTCCAGAGATATATACTTTCATAGTTAGAAATAGGTGAGGTCCAGGAATATTTATGAGTGGGCTAGATACTATGGTATCCGAGTGTACATTAAGGGGAGGTATTTAGTTTGTTCCATAGATCTCCATCAAGCTTAAAATTACACCCCCTTGAGTCCCTTTCAACATAAATTTGTACATTTTTCGGTAGAAAATTTGTCATGCATGTTCTCTCTCTCTCTCTCTCTCTCTCTCTGTTCTGTAATGCATGTTCTCTCTCACTCTCTGTGTTTTGTCATGCATGTTCTGTCTCTCTCTCTCTCTCTCTCTCTCTCTCTCTCTGTTCTGTCATGTATGTATCCTGGTGCCCTTATTACCAAAAAGATATAAACAAGCTAGAACGAGTTCAACGTAGAGTTACCAAAATGATACCTAGCCTAAAGAACAAACCATACGAAGAGCGTCTTAGAGAATTAAATCTATTTCCTTTAACCCAGCGCAGATTAAGAGGCGACTTAATTAAAGTGTTCAAAATCATCAAAGGCATCGACAATATGAACTGTAGTAAGTACTTCACTATCGACCAATCTAATTACACGCGGGGAAACGGTTGCAAAATTATTGGTAAATCTTTTAACTCGCACGAATCTAAGAATTTCTTCTTCAATCGAGTTGTCAACTTGTGGAATGGGCTTCCCCGAGACGTTATAGACTGCAGCACCGTTGATTCATTTAAATTCCGCCTAGACAAATATCTCGCATCAAACCCGCGACTGACTGCGTTTGTAAATGAATAACTTTATCCTCCCCTCAGTTACTAACCCATATGTCCCCTACTAACTTCCTAGTCCTGCCACGTTAGTGGCGGGGCAGTAGTTCCCTTTCCAATGTTCCCTTACCCACTCTAAACCACTGTTTGGACACTTGATCCTCAGTGTTTTGGAGGACAAGCAACCTAGAAGGGTCACTAGATCTGTTGTTGCTTGATTTCCTTTGTACTCCTTTGTATGTATGTTCTCTCTCTCTCTCTCTCTCTCACTCTCACTCTGTGTTTTGTCATGCATGTTCTGTCTCTCTCTCTCTCTCTCTCTCTCTCTGTGTTTTGTCATGCATGTTCTGTCTCTCTCTCTCTCTCTCTGTTCTGTCATGTATGTATGTTCTCTCTCTCTCTCTCTCTCTCTCTCTCTCTCTCTCTCTCTCTCTCTCTCTCTCTCTGTGTTTTGTCATGCATGTTCTGTCTCTGTCTCTCTCTCTCTCTCTCTGTTATATAGACAGAAAGCCAGAATTATATATAGGAAACCTACAGTTAAATAAATAAACATCGATTCTAAGATTATATTTCATAAGTAATTAAAACAATCTTTACAAATAACATTATTATTATTATTATATATGAAGTACTGCATATGCTTACATTATATATAATTATATCCTTATATATCCTTATATATCCTTACTGGCATCCCGGACAACAAGACATTTTACAAGACATTAACCCCTTCAGCGCGATGACGCCTTTTTACCTTTAATTCTGGTTATGGTTAATGATGTTATGCCGTTTAAGACAGAACTGTGTTATTTAGAGGGCTTGTTGAGATCGTATTTACCCTTAGAGTCCTGAAGGTAGATTAGTATAAAGAAAATCGTCGAATAGTAACCAGAATATGATGAAAATTACGTCATCGTGCTAAAGGGTTTAAAGGCATTAGTAAAAGTACTATTGTCAAAACTACAGTGAACGTGACAAACTATACAAAGGAATATATTACATAAAGAAAATAGGGATAAATGTTAAGAATAAACGAAATCTATATATAATATTTTAGTTTACGGTAGTAATTATAGTTTTCTATTATACCACTATGCGTTTTCTTCTAAGACTTGAATAGGGATAACTATGGTGATATTTAGTACCGCCTGCTTATCACGACACACTCAATACTCACGACACGCACACGTACAATTATACGCTCAGACTATTCTTAAACAATTATTTCCCTTCGCAGAGCCGATAATGGACGAAATAACTTGGCAAAAGACGTTACCTTGAGAAATGGGAGTGTTAATCCGTGTAATCTCTGTAAACAACACTCATTCCCACAATATTCGCTCGATATTAGGCGCTTCGAAAGGAAATACATATTTAAGAATACCAGCCTTAGACACACACATACACATCCCTTCAGCTACATCGTTATCCATGGTGTTGGGGCTTGTTCGGAGGGGAAAATAATGAATGACAGCAAAAGATATGTTATACAATAGCTTTAGAATTGCATGTGTACGATGTAACCCAAATGACACACTCAAAAGGGGGCTTTACATCCATTTCGAGGATGTTGGAGTAAACAAATTCGATTAGATATCAGTAGTATACAGTATTTCTCAACTTTGTTCGGAGGGAATGGTGGGTGAGGAGCCTTATACTTTGCTGTCTTTACCTTACACTTTGTAACAAACCTCATGTTAGAATTTAGTCCAGACTGCATAGTAGGGAAACTAAAGTTTATGCAGTCTGTATCTATGCAATTCTAGCGGCCATCTAGCGACTTTTGAGAACGAATCTAGCGGTATCGTGAGTTGGTAAAACTGGATTTCACCCTGGATTAATACTACGGGTTGATTTGGCACTAGTTGAGATCTACTGGTTGAAATGGTCCACTGGTCAAGCTGTCCCTTCACTCTCTGTCTGTTGGCTGTTAATCTTCTTTGGCTGTTTAACAGCCAAAGGAGATGAACAGCCAACAGACAGAGGGAGAAATCAACAAATAAAAGAAGGAAAACATAACTCTCAATAAATTCCTGCAGTATTTTAGTCTTTTCAACATTTCTAAGTCCCCCAACATAAATAATACAAAAAGGAGTGAGAAAAAAACTCTTTAAACATTCCTGCCGTATTTTATCCCCCCCCCCCCCCCCCAACACATACACACACAGACACATTACCATTGACCAAAACCAGCGGTTGTCGCCGATACACTGGTTGTTGCGCTCTACCGGAATACCCCACCGTAGGTAATGGAGGCTCTACTGTAAGTAGCCTATAATACGATTAATACCTATATTATCAGCGGGGAGTGAGTGACGGTAATTTGTGCGGACCTTCTTGGTGCAGATTCTGGTGTACAATTGCGGTCATAAATACTTAGTTAAAATAGGACTGGAGAGCTTATCAACCCTGCTGGATTATTTAGCCAGCACACTGCAAGTCAAGTACATTTTCAGGACTGGAGCCACTTTTCGATAATTTTTGTTAGTTAAAATAGGATTTCAGAGGCTATCAACCCTTCTGGATTATTTAGCCAGCACACTAAGCTAAGAATAGCCTCAGGACTGGAGCCGCTTTTCAAGAACCCCAGTCCCTTGCATAAATACTTGAACACCCCTTAGTCACTGTGAGCGATAACTAAATTTTTTTTTTTTTTTTTTTTTTTAAAGCTGATGATTTCCGATGCACATTTCCGAATTCGTTTGTTCTTATAATCAAGAGGTCTATACCCCATCTTAACAAGGGACTGGAGTTCTTGAAAAGGTGATCCAGTCATGACGCTATTCTTGACTTACAGTGTGCTGGCTTAATAATCCAGAATAGCTGATAGCCTCTGAAGTCCTATTTCAACTAACTAACCCATCTTGATTTCGCCGCCATCACGAACATTGTGTAGCGAAATGTGTTGATAATGATGAAAAGTAAGCAATGTTGGGACAGAGATATTGCAGTTTCATATTTTCCATTAAGGGGAGGTGTTTAGTTTCCTCCCTAGACTTCCATCAAGCTTAACATTACACTCCCTAGACCCCCTTTCAAGATAAATTTGTACATTTTTCGGTAGAAAAATTTCCCGGCCGAAGGCCGGTTCCTCTTAAATTACAGGCTCGCTATTGCTCGCCAGGAAAAAATCAACACCTAAATGGGACGAAAGGTCTTAAAAGTGACATAAATGGGGTGAAAGTTCTTAAAATCGCCAAACTAATGGGGCGAACGTCTTAAAATCTCAAAAGCAATAGGGCTAAACATGAGGGAGAAAGGGTTAAAGAATAAAATCCCTCAAGTGAAGATCTCCCCTTAACTATACCCCAGTCTGATAGTATACCATTTATACCTTTGCTTCCTACCAATTAACCATGACCTAATCCATCTAATTAGAGTTCCCCCTATGCCATGCGCTAAAGTTCCCCCTATGCCATGAGCATTGGTGATGGTCATGGTGTTGCAGTAGTGGTGATGGTGTAGTGGTGGTAGTGATGTTGGTGGTGATGAGTTAGTCCACAGGCTGCCATCCCCCCTCCATCATCACCACCAGGTAGTGTTGTGGTGGTGGTGGTGTCGCAGGGGCGGTGATGGTGATGGTGCTGCAGTAGTAATGGTGGTGATGGTGTAGTGGTGGTGGTGGTGATGAGTTAGTCCACAGATTGCCATCCCACCTGCATCATCACCATCAGGTAGTGTACACGTTGTGGTGGTGGTGGTGTCGCTGTAGTGGTGGTGGTGATGGTGGTGGTGGTGATGAGTTAGTCCACAGGTTGCCATCCCACCTGCATCATCACCACCAGGTAGTGTTGTGGTGGTGGTGGTGTCGCTGTAGTGGTGGTGGTGATGGTGGTGGTGGTGATGAGTTAGTCCACAGGTTGCCATCATACCTGCATCATCACCACCAGGTAGTGTTGTGGTGGTGGTGGTGTCGCTGTAGTGGTGGTGGTGTTGATGAGTTAGTCCACAGGTTGCCATCCCACCTGCATCATCACCACCAGGTAGTGTTGTGGTGGTGGTGGTGTCGCTGTAGTGGTGGTGGTGGTGGTGATGAGTTAGTCCACAGGTTGCCATCCCACCTGCATCATCACCACCAGGTAGTGTTGTGGTGGTGGTGGTGTCGCTGTAGTGGTGGTGGTGGTGGTGATGAGTTAGTCCACAGGTTGCCATCCCACCTGCATTATCACCACCAGGTAGTGTTGTGGTGGTGGTGATGAGTTAGTCCACAGGTTGCCATCCCACCTGCATCATCACCACCAGGTAGTGTTGTGGTGGTGGTGGTGTCGCTGTAGTGGTGGTGGTGATGGTGGTGTCGCTGTAGTGGTGGTGGTGGTGGTGATGAGTTAGTCCACAGGTTGCCATCCCACCTGCATCATCACCACCAGGTAGTGTTGTGGTGGTGGTGGTGATGGTGGTGATGAGTTAGCCCACAGATTGCCATCCCACCTGCATCATCACCACCAGGTAGGTCACCACAAGGCTACACACCTGGGTACCATACACAACACATTAGCTTATACTACAACTATACCCTTATACTACAACTATACCCGTATACTACAACTATACCCTTATACTACAACTATACCCTTATACTACAACTATACCCTTATACTACAAATATACCCTTATACTACAACTATACCCTTATACTACAACTATACTCTTATACTACAACTATACCCTTATACTACAACTATACCCTTATACTACAACTATACCCTTATACTACAACTATACCCTTATACTACAACTATACTCTTATACTACAACTATACCCTTATACTACAACTATACCCTTATACTACAACTATACCCTTATACTACAACTATACTCTTATACTACAACTATACCCTTATAGTACAACTAAACCCTTATACTACAACTATACCCTTATACTACAACTATACCCTTATACTATAACTATACCCTTATACTACAACTATACCCTTATACTACAACTAAACCCTTATACTACAACTATACCCTTATACTACAACTATACCCTTATACAACTATACCTTTATACTACAACTATACCCTTATACTACAAATATACCCTTATACTACAACTATACCCTTATACTACAACTATACCCTTATACTACAACTATACCCTTATACTACAACTATACCCTTATACAACTATACCCTTATACTACAACTATACCCTTATACTACAAATATACCCTTATACTACAACTATACCCTTATACTACAACTATACCCTTATACTACAACTATACCCTTATACTACAACTATACCCTTATACTACAACTATACCCTTATACTACAACTATACCCTTATACTACAACTATACCCTTATACTACAACTATACCCTTATACTACAACTAAACCCTTATACTACAACTATACCCTTATACTACAACTATACCCTTATACTACAACTATACCTTTATACTACAACTATACCCTTATACTACAACTATACCCTTATACTACAACTAAACCCTTATACTACAACTATACCCTTATACTACAACTATACCCTTATACTACAACTATACCCTCTTCCAAATAGGTAGGCTACACATAGTGAACTAAAAGCTCCGTAATGATAATGATAAATAATGATAGCCAGAATAAACTATCCCAATATGTCATAATCTTCAAAAGGTTAATCTCAGTGGCGTTGGGATAGACAGACAGATAGATAGATAGACAGATATGTACACGAATGAATAAATGCATGGAAAGAGAGAGAGAGCGAGAGAGAGGAGAGAGAGAGAGAGAGAGAGAGCCCTGCACTTACCGAAACAAAAGTAGAGTTGCCAAGCGAGTACCACCCCCCCATATTGACTCTCCCGATACTCTCCAGGTGATGAATCAACCGGTACGTCTGAAGAAAATGTAATGCCAACCGTACGTTAGTCGATTAGCCAGCTCCGGTAATTGACCACTTGCGAGTTTTAGGCTATAAGGAAGTTAGCACCATACACATCCATTTTTAGCAGCAACAGGCTCACATAGGGGAACAAAACCGTTATGTTATGGGTGTGAGAGGGATCTGCCTATTTTTGGCCAATCGGCTTTCTGCAGACTCGCATTTTCATATGTTCTTATGTTCTGGATAGAAATTTAGATTAAAATATTTGCTTTGTATATATATATATATATATATATATATATATATATATATATATATATATATATATATATATATATATATATATATATATATATATGATATCTAAAGTATTTATCTATCTCAGGCCCATTCCCCATTTCATTTTTTTTTTTTTTGTTATGCAATGCAACCATATTATAGCTCACAATTCTGTTAAATATCAATAGAAAAAAATCCAACTTCCTTATATCCTGAAACTCGCAAGTGGTCAACCCCACAAGTTTACACCATTCAAGGGAGGTCAGGCTTACAGCATATTCTCCCAATAAACGGTTAACCCTTTCCAGATCCGAGTACGCATTTTTTTTCTGTATTCTAGGTATTATTAGACGATTTTATTCAGATTAGGAAGGGTGTATGGAAGGCAGAGGGTTGGTAGAGATAGTCTTTACCTTTGTAATTACCACAGTCCCTTCCTAAACTGTTTAAAATCGTCTAATGATAGCCAGAATAAACTGTCATAATGAGTCATAATCTTCAAAGGGTTAATAAGTGGTATGAAATCTCATTGACCAAGCTCATTATGATATAATAACTCATATAGAATAACTAACATAGGATAACTCACATAGAATAACTCACATAGCACAACTCACATAGAATAACTCACATAAAATAACTCACATAGAATAACTCACATAGCACAACTCACATAGAATAACTCACATAGAATAACTCACATAGAATAACTCATATAGCATAACTCACATAGCATAACTCACATAGAATAACTCACATAGAATAACTCACATAGAATAACTCACATAGAATAACTCACATAGAATAACTCACATAGCATAACTCACATAGAATAACTCACATAGAATAACTCACATAGAATAACTCATATAGAATAACTCACATAGAATAACCCACATAGAATAACTCACATAGCATAACTCACATAGCACAACTCACACAGAATAACTCATAGAATAACTCACATAGAATAATGCACATAGAATAACTCACATAGAATAACGCACATAGAATAACTCACATAGCATAACTCACATAGAATAACTCACATAGAATAACGCACATAGAATAACGCACATAGAATAACTCACATAGAATAACTCACATAGAATAACTTACATAGAATAACTCACATAGAATAACTCACATAGAATAACGCACATAGAATAACTCACATAGAATAACGCACATAGAATAACGCACATAGAATAACTCACATAGAATAACGCACATAGAATAACTCACATAGCACAACTCACATAGCACAACTCACATAGAATAACTCACATAGCATAACTCACATAGCATAACTCACATAGAATAACTCACATAGAATAACTCACATAGAATAACTCACATAGAATAACTCACATAGCACAACTCACATAGAATAACTCACATAGAATAACTCACATAGCATAACTCACATAGAATAACTGACATAGAATAACTCACATAGCATAACTCATATAGAATAACTCACATAGAATAACCCTCATAGAATAACTCACATAGCATAACTCACATAGCACAACTCACATAGAATAACTCATAGAATAACTCACATAGAATAATGCACATAGAATAACTCACATAGAATAACGCACATAGAATAACTCACATAGCATAACTCACATAGAATAACGCACATAGAATAACGCACATAGAATAACGCACATAGAATAACTCACATAGAATAACTCACATAGAATAACTTACATAGAATAACTCACATAGAATAACTCACATAGAATAACGCACATAGAATAACTCACATAGAATAACGCACATAGAATAACTCACATAGAATAACGCACATAGAATAACTCACATAGCACAAATCACATAGAATAACTCACATAGAATAACTCACATAGCATAACTAACATAGAATAACTCACATAGAATAACTCACATAGCATAACTCATATAGAATAACTCACATAGAATAACTCACATAGAATAACACACATAGAATAACGCACATAGCATAACTCACATAGAATAACTCACATACTAACCTGACCCTTGACCTGATACTGACCTGACCCTTGACCTGACACTGACCTGACCCTTGACCTGATACTGACCTGACCCTTGACCTGATACTGACTTGACCCTTGACCTGTGACCTGTGACCTGACCCTTGACCTGACACTGACCTGACCCTTGACCTGATACTGACCTGACCCTTGACCTTCGTATCAGCTGTCCTGGCACAGGTCTCCCTCAGGCACCTCACAGCCTCCATCACCTGAAAACAAAACCAGAAATGTTGAAGGCAGTTTTAAGATAAGGGGAGATGGGTCTTTTGGGGGGGTCCCCCCTCTCCCTCGTGTTTAGCCCCATTAGTTATCAGATTTTAAGACATTCGGCCCGTTAGTTTGGTGATTTTAAGGACCTTTCGTCCCATTTCTTTGTCAATATTTAGATTGTTCGTGTCATTTAGGTGTTGATTTTTTTTCCTGGCGAGCGATAGCGAGCCTGTAATTAAAGAGGAACCGGCCTTTGGCCGGGACATTTTTATTTTGAAAAGTTTACAAATTTATCTTGAAGATGGATCTTGGGCGGGTGTTTTTATAAGCTTGATGGAGGTTTAGGGAGAAAACTAAACAAATAGCAAATAAATACGCCTATCCCCCCTTAATACGCCTATCCCCCCTTTATACGCCTATCCCCCCTTAATACGTCTATCCCCCCTTAATATGCCTATCCCCCCTTAATACGCCTATCCCCCCTTAATACGCCTATCCCCCCTTAATACGTCTATCCCCTCTTAATACGCCTATCCCCCCTTAATACGTCTATCCCCCCTTAATACACCTATCCCCCCTTAATACGCCTATCCCCTCTTAATACGCCTATCCCCCCTTAATACGCCTATCCCCTCTTAATACGCCTATCCCCTCTTAATACGCCTATCCCCTCTTAATACGCCTATCCCCTCTTAATACGCCTATCCCCTCTTAATACGCCTATCCCCCCTTAATACGCCTATTCCCTCTTAATACGCCTATCCCCTCTTAATACGCTTATCCCCTTTTAATACGCCTATCCCCCCTTAATACGCCTATCCCCTCTTAATATGCCTATCCCCTCTTAATACGCCTATCCCCTCTTAATACGCCTATCCCCTCTTAATACGCCTATCCCCCCTTAATACGCCTATCCCCTCTTAATACGTCTATCCCCTCTTAATACGCCTATCCCCTCTTAATACGCCTATACCCCCTTAATACGCCTATCCCCTCTTAATACGCCTATCCCCCCTTAATACGCCTATCCCCTCTTAATACGTCTATCCCCTCTTAATACGCCTATCCCCCCTTATTATGCCTATCCCCCCTTATTACGCCTATCCCTCCTTAATACGCCTATCCCCTCTTAATACGCCTATCCCCTCTTAATACGCCTATCCCCCCTTAATACGCCTATCCCCTCTTAATACGTCTATCCCCTCTTAATACGCCTATCCCCTCTTAATACGCCTATACCCCTTAATACGCCTATCCCCTCTTAATACGCCTATCCCTCCTTATTATGCCTATCCCCCCTTATTACGCCTATCCCTCCTTAATACGCCTATCCCTCCTTAATACGCCTATCCCCCCTTATTACGCCTATCCCCCCTTAATACGCCTATCCCCCCTTAAGCAGATTTCAAACCAACAAATTTGGTATGAAATTGACCACATGCGAGTTTCAGGTTATAAGAAATTAAAGTTGTAAATGTCAACATTTAACAGAGAGAGAAAAAAATGTATATGGTTTTGTGATGTACATAATATACATTGATTTTTTGCTTCATGTACACTCTAAGACATTACACAAGAACGACTGGCCCAGACACGGCAGATCCCTTTCACACCCAACTTAAATGGCACAAAAGGTCGCAACATTGACAAAGTAGTGGGGTGAAGGGTCTTGAAATCGCCAAACTAATGGGGCGAACATCTTAAAATCTGAAATCTAATGGGGCTAAACATGAGGGAGAAGGGGGACCAGAAAAACGACCCTCCCCCACCCCCCCTTTGGTGAGGCGTTACTGCAGCTGGTTGGCATAGAGTTGTGAGCTGGAGCAGATGTAGGAGAGGTTGATGGCATTTTTTTCTGGACCCCATTCCCCTTAATGCTTAGCCAAATTAATTTATATTTTTATATTTTCGCCCCATTAGTTTCTGATGAGAAACTGCAGCGGGTAGTCAAAGAGTTTGGTGTGGTTTGTGGAAGGAGGAAACTGAAGGTGAACGTCAATAAAAGTAAAGTATGGTGTGTAATAGGGGAGAGCATAGGGTGAATCTAGATGTGAGGCTGGATGGGGAAATATTGGAACAAGTAGAGTGTTTTAAATATCTAGGAGGAACGATAAGCAGGAGTGGAGTTATGGAAGTGGAGGTAAAACAGAGAGTGTGTGAAGGAAGGAAGGTTTTCGGAGCAATGGGAAGTATGTGGAAGACAAGAAATCTCGGAGTGAAAGTAAAAAGTGCACTGTATCAAGGAATTGTTGTGCCAACAGTGATGTATGGGGCTGAGACATGGGCTCTGAAGAAAAAGGAGAAAAGAGGGCTGGATGTGATGGAGATGAGCTGCTTGAGGAGTATGTGTGGAGTTACTCGTAGAGACAGATTGAGGAATGAAGAGATACATAGGAGAGTGGGGCAGCAGGAACATTTGTCAGCCAGAGTGGACAGAAGGGTGCTGAGCTGGTATGGTCATGTTGAACGAATGGGAGATGAAAGGCTTACAAAGAGAATATGTGAGTCAGGTACAAGGGGAGATAGAAGGGCAGGAAGACCCCCATTGAGATGGAGAGACTGTGTAAGAAAGGCTTTGGATGATAGAGGAATGACTATAGATCAGGCAGGGGAAGTGGTGGTGGACAGGAGTGAATGGAGAATGCTTGTGAATAGTTGAGTGAACACGTGGTCATTTGGAGTAAGGGGTCGGGCGCAAGTTCGACTAGATAATAGTCCATCAGGCGCCTGGCCTGGGGGGACGATTAATATGAAGGGTGTGCCTGGAAGTGTGGTGGGAGGGCTTGTGGCTTTGGCTCCGCTGCATGTCTGCCTGCCGAGATCGGAACCTCTCCGGGTGGTCAGGGGCCGGGGGAGTGCTGGAGCGACCTTGGTAACCCTGGTCTCTGGGTCTTCTCCTGGGTGACCTGGATGTGTGTGAGTTTGTGTTTTTTATCTGTGTTTATTTTTTGTTTTATGTTGTTTTTGTGTTTTCCCTGTTCTTGATCTGTCTTGAGTCGGCTACCCCCAAAATGGGGATTGGGCCTGAGCATATAGATAGATAGATAGTTTGGCGATTTTAAGACCTTTTGCCGAAATTCTTTGTCAATTTTAAGACCTTTTGTGCTATTTAGGTACCCATTTTTTCCTGGCGAGCGATACCGAGCCTGCAATTTAGAATGCTCCTACCATCAGCCGGGCCATTTTTCTACCAAAAAGTGACAAATTTATCTCGAAGGGGGTCTTGGGGGTATTTGTATAAGCTTGATGGAGGTCTAGGGAGGAAACTAAAAAGAAGTAAAAGTGACTGTAAGATAGCAATAATAAGCCATGTCTCAGCTGTCATTACGTTTGGTCGACTCTCTGCTGTATCAATGTCTGTCAGATGTTAAATAAGGTGGGTAAGTGAAAGAACATGTTTATATATCTCACTCGAAATGAAGAAATACAGTTTAGATATGGCTGATACCAATTATTTATCAAAATATACTTGGTGCCGAGACATGACTTATGAGGCCGACGGTACCTGGTTGGCGTAAAGTTGTGAGCTGGCACAGATGTAGTAGAAACTGAAAAAGCTGTGGAGAGCCATTGTATAGTACATTGACAACCCCGGGATGTGGATCATGAAGTACAGGCTGGAAGTGAGGATGATGGCGGTGGAGATGATGGAGAGGCTCAGCTGGACTCCGAAGCGGCCAGAGAGAGTGCTCAACACATCTTCCACCTTCGGAAAGAGACACCAACTTGAAACCAATAATAACCTAAACAGCACGAAAGCTCTTGAAATCGTTAAACTAATGAGGCAAGTGTTGCAAATCTCAAAACTAAAGAGCCTAAACAATTTGGGAATTGTTTGCATTGTTATCATAAACTAGACAGAAGTTCGATCATTCTAAGCGGCTGAATTATCATGAAAAAATGAATTTGAAGCTGCCATACCAGAATTGCTTAAACAAAATTGACGGAGAAAGCGTTCGTGTGAGATCGCCTTAATACTTACTTTCAAAAGCTGCGTCTCCAAGCTGATCATCTTGGACATCGTGGTAGTCCTCCAATGTCCAGTATGTGACCTGATGTCCTGTTCTGTCCAGCCGTGTGAGGTAATGTCCTGTTCTGTCCGGTTGTGTGAGCTGATGGCCTGTTCTGTTTGGCCATATGAGATAATGCCCGGTTCTCTCTGGCCACAAGAGATAAACACCTGTTCTGTATGGCTGTCCGTCTCTTCCCGCACTGCCCATTCTGTGCTCAACCGTATGTGGTCACCGAGTAACTTCAAACATTCATTATAGATCAAGACAGAGACCAAATATTCACCTGTGACAATAACAGAATAAAAAATATAAAAGGCTTTATCTATGGCATAGCTAATCTGATAAACACCTGATAAGGCTACCCACACATACAATGATGTGGTGAAGCCAGACGTACCTATCATTGCTAGGTTCAGGTTGTCAACAAACTTGTTCAGCCTCATGGGCGTCTTATTTATCTTCATCTCTGAGGTATGGGAGAACATTGTTCCAAAGATGTTGATCAGATGTACTAGCTTGGGACTGGTATACAGATTAATGAAGGGACTTATGCTGGTACTAAACATAAGAGCAATGAAGGCAACTTTTGAAATAAGTTTACCAACATTCTCAGAGGAAGATAAGTCAGACTTTGAGCAGGTCATGGCAAGGAAGCTCATGATGGAGCAGCGAGTGAAGAGAGCCCAAAGAAACAACGCCACGCTGAACTCCAGGTTAACGGCGTGACCTGATCTGCCCCAGCGGTAGGGAAAGGAACCGAACACCTGCAGCACTTTCACCAGCCTCCACAAGCTCTTCAGGGGGCGCTGATCCTGCATGGCTAATTTTAACCCCTTCTGTGGCGTCTTTTACAATTTTATTCTAGCTATATTTAGACGATTATGTGCAGCTTAAGAAGGTTCGGTGGTAGTAAGAAGGGTAGTTCGAAGCCTTTGAATTTCAGGGGCCCTTCTTAAACTGAATCAAATCGTCTAGTAGTAGCCAGAATAGAATGAAAAGGACGGAACTGGTACTGAAAGGGTTAAGATGTATTCGGTTAAAACGCGTTCTGGACGTTATTAGCACAAGAATTGTGATGCCAAATGTCAACTCCCAAGATGCAACAGCTGTAGGGAGAGGTGTGAAGTTGTAAATGTCTTGAGTATCCTTGTCCAGATCTACAACAGAAGGCGGAGTTAGAAAGTCTGATTGATCTCGGAAGGCGGTAGTTGAAACCTACGATTAATCCCGGAAGGAGGTGGTTGAAACTCCGATTGATCCCAAAGGAGTTGGTTGAAAGTCCAGTTGATCCCGGAAGGTGGTGATTGAAAGTCCAATTGATCCCGGAAGGTGGTGGTTGAAAGTCCAATTGATCCCGGAAGGAGCTGGTTGAAAGTCCAATTGATCCCGGAAGGTGGTGGTTGAAAGTCCAATTGATCCCGGAAGGTGGTGGTTGAAAGTCCAATTGATCTCGGTCTTCTGGAGTCAACAGTACCCCACTTTCACCTTTACGTCCACTGTAGCTTCTTACTTCCTGAGGCCAAGAGAAAAAAGGAAACATAAGAACAAGAACATAAGAAAACGGGAGTTTGCAGAGATCCGATTGGCCGACATATGGCAGATCCCTTTCACACTCAACCCATCTCGTCCATAATATTATCTGTTCATTACTCCATAAAGATGAACTGTAAGATGCACCATGGGGAACTTATGGTATTGTGGAACTTTTTGTGAATAAATATAGCCTACACTTATTTTATTTTTTTTTAGTTTGCCCCCTAGACCTTTATCAAACATAAAAAACACCCCCAAGACCCCCCTTAGAGATAAATTTGAAATTTTTTCATTAGAAAAAAGTCCTGGCCAAAGGCCGGTTCCTCCTAATATACAGGCTCGCTATCGCTCGCTAGGAAAAATAATGACACCTAAGTGGCACGCAAGGTCTAATTATTGAAAAATAAATTAGGTGAAAGGTCTTACAATATCAAAACTAATGGGGCGAAACATGAGGGAGAAGGGGGTACACAACAAAAACAAACAAAAAAACCTCCCCTTAAGATCTTTGAATTAATATTACGTAATGTGAGTGCAATTAAATCTGAATATATGGAGACCTATCGCTTAAGAGGAGTACTTTTCTGTACCTCCTTCTCCCTCATGTTTAGCCCCATTAATTTTAATATTTAAAGACGTTCGACTCATTATTTTGGCGATTTTGAGACCTATCACCCCATTTTTTTGCCAATATTAAGACCTGTCGTGCCATTTTGGTGTTTTTTTTTCCTAGCGAGGGATAGCGAGCCTGTATTTTAGGAGGAAATGGCCTGACAAAATTACAAATGGGAACAAACCAATGTCTCGCCAGCTTAAAAAGAACAGCCTATACAGACTAAAAACACACACATAACAAAGCCACTCCAACAGCTTCCTCTCTCTCCAACACCCCTTCTCCCCTCTCTACACTCTTCAGAAAAATAGGAAAAGTAGAATGTAGATACGAGGTGCCGTTGTAAAGGCTTATCCCTCAATACCTTCACCTGACCTATAGTTTCTCAGTCTAAGAAGAATGACCCATCGCCTTGCTCTCTCCCTCCTAGAATAACAGTAGCCACACCCGTTCTTTACCCCGTCACTCGTCTGCTGCTACCACTCTGTTTACTAATCAACTATCTTGTTTATTCGCACTCCGGTTAGTTTGTTTGTTAGTTTATTGGCACTTCGATTAAGGGGAGGTTTTTAGTTTGTTCCCTAGACCTCAACCAAGCTTATAATTACACCCCCTAGACCCCTTTTCAAGGTAAATTTGTACATTTTTTCGGTAGAAAAATTTCCCGGCCGAAGGCCGATTCTTCTTAAATTACAGACTCGCTATCACTCGTCAGGAAAAAATCGACACCTAAATGGTATGAAAGGTCTTAAAATTGACAGAAACGGGGCGAATGTTCTTAAAATCGCCAAACTAATGGGGCGAACGTCTTGAATTTTCAAAAACAATAGGGATAAAGACGAGGGAGAAAGGGATCCAGAAAACAAATTCCTCAAGTGGAAATCTCCCTTTAATATGTTCCGGACCTCCCAGTAAGTGGTGGCTACCGATCGAAACTACTTACGTCACGAGGGTTGTCAACACTACAGGGTCAAGGCTATGTAATAATAATAATAATAATAATAATAATGAAAATAATAATAATAATAATAATAATAATAATAATAAAATAGGCCTATCTATCTATTGCCAGACGTCATACTTCCCTTTATGAGCGTGGTCATACACAAAACCCCTCCAAACAGACCTATCTTTATCTCGTTAGCAGAATTTGTCAACAGTGGTGGGTGGCTAGTTCATCCACCATCTTTTTTTGTTTTCTGTGTGAGTGAGGGAGACAAAAGGCAGAACTGCCTGTAGCGAGTGTCTCCCCCTTAGATGAGCAATAAGAATTTGCATATAGTTTACCCCCCTAGACGGGTTGCCGACCAAGGCTGGTGAGTCCCATCCACCCTCTTCTATGACTATCACTAATAACACTTTTAAACCAACATCGGTCTGAGGAGAGAGGCTATTATACCTTATGTTTACCGGAATCAACACACTATGATCACTAATCACTAAGAGAGCTTCCGTGTGTGTATGAAGGTAAACATGTTAATATTATCTTATGTATTTGATCGATACTTTAAGGATCCCACCTCGTTTTGTTTTCTCTCTCTCCCTCTCTCTCTAGGTTGTATCCATTCGGACCCATTCAGCCTATTGTTTTAAGACGTTTCTCCCTCTTCAGGTATAATTTTTTTTTTTAGCGAGCCATCATTGTATTGAGAAATCCGGCTTCGCCGGACACATTTTTCTACCGAAAAATGTACAAATTAAGTCTGCTGTCTAAAACATAATCGAAAATATGCTGGCTCGCTATCACTCGCCAGGTATAAATCGACACCTGAATGAGGATAAACGTCTTAAAACAGTAGGCTGAATGGGGTCGAATGGGGTCGAATGGGTACTACCCAGAAAGAACAAAAAAGTGGGTGGGTCCCCTTAACAGCGGCGGGCCAGTGGTGGTGGTCTCAACAAAGTGGGTATCTGCTTCCTTGACATGATGTATGACTTATAATCGATAGTTTATTAATTTCACCACAGCACCAATATTAATCTAATCATGTTCATATTCCCAACCGCCGCGCTATGGTAGCCTATTGTTTAAGGGGAGGGTTTTAGTTTGTTCCCTAGACATCCATCAAGTTTAAAATCACACCCCCTTGACCCCCTTTCAAGATAAATCTTTACATTTTTCGGTAGAAAAATTTCCCGGCCGAAGGCCGGTTCCTCTTAAATTACAGGCTCGCTATCGCTCGCCTGGAAAAAATCGACACCTACATGGCACAAATGTTCTTAAAATTGACAGAAATTGGGCGAAAGTTCTTAAAATCGCCAAAATAATGGGGCGAACGTCTTAAAATCTCAAAAGCAATGAGGCTAAACATGAGGGAGAAAGGAGTCAAGAAAAAAGTCCTTCAAGTGGAAAATATCTCCCCTTAAGCGAGAGGAAAGAATATTCATGGGGCACAGATCATATAGACCGGCTTCGCTACGAAATATCCCTGAACCTACTGATAATCCACTGATAATCTACTGATAATCCACTGATAATCTACTGATAATCTACTGATAATCCACTGATAATCTACTGATAATCCACTGATAATCTACTGATAATCTACTGATAATCTACTGATAATCCACTGATAATCTACTGATAATCCACTGATAATCTGATAATCCACTGATAATCTACTGATAATCCACTGATAATCTACTGATAATCCTACTGATATCCCTGATATCTACTGATAATCCACTGATAATCTACTGATAATCCACTGATACTGATAATCCACTGATAATCTATTGATAATCCACTGATAATCTACTGATAATCCACTGATAATCTACTGATAATCCACTGATAATCTACTGATAATCCACTGATAATCTAATGGCATATCAGTAATGTGTACAATTTACAAGTCGAAGCACATGAAAAGTACAAATGTAATATACGAAATAGCTTAACAACAATTTTAAGCCTTTCTAATGGCATATCAGTAATGTGAACAATTACCAAGTCAAAGCACAAGAATAGTACTAATGAAATAAACGAAATATCCTAACAATATTAAGCCTTTCATTATGGCATATAAGTCATGTGCATAATTTGCTGTCGAAGTATGTACGGTCGCGCTAATAAGTCATGTCCCAGCTGTCATTACGTTTGGCTCGCTCTGTGCTGTATTAATGTCTGTCAGATGTTGAATAGGGCGGGTAAGTGTAGGAACATGTTTGTATATTTCACTCGATATGAAGAAATGAAGCTTAGATATTGCTGATACCAATTATTGATCAAAACATATATGGTGCTGAGACATCACTTATTAGCGCGACTGTACACTCGGATACTATAGTCCACTCATACGAAATCGGGGACCCCCTATGGTTTTCTTTATGCAATTATAACTATCTGGATTATTTTATGCAATTATAACTATCTGGATTATTTTATGCAATTATAACTATCTGGATTATTTTATGCAATTATAACTATCTGGATTATTTTATGCAATTATAACTATCTGGATTATTTTATGCCAGAACGTTCTTTTTAATAAATAGTATATATATTGTTTTGTAGTTGATTAATAGACAATTATATTGATAAGTTGGTTTCCAGAGATATACTTCCATAGTTAGAAATAGGTGAGGTCCAGGAATATTTATGAGTGGGCTAGAGACTATGGTATCCGAGTGTACATTAAGGGGAGGTATTTAGTTTGTTCCATAGATCTCCATCAAGCTTAAAATTACACCCCCTTGAGTCCCTTTCAACATAAATTTGTACATTTTTCGGTAGAAAATTTGTCATGCATGTTCTCTCTCTCTCTCTCTCTCTCTGTTCTGTAATGCATGTTCTCTCTCTCTCTCTCACTCTCTGTGTTTTGTCATGCATGTTCTGTCTGTCTCTCTCTCTCTCTCTGTTCTGTCATGTATGTATGTTCTCTCTCTCTCTTTCACTCTCACTCTGTGTTTTGTCATGCATGTTCTGTCTCTCTCTCTCTCTCTCTCTCTCTCTCTCTCTCTCTCTGTGTTCTGTCATGCATGTTCTCTCTCTCTCTCTCTCTCTCTGTGTCTCTCTCTCTGTCTCTCTCTCTCTCTCTCTCTCTCTCTCTCTGTTATGTCCTCCTTATGTTCTCTCCCTCTCTCTCTCTCTCTCCCCTCTGTTCTCTCTCTCTCTCTCTCTCTCTCTCTCTCTCTGTCTCTCTCTCATCTCTCTCTCTCTCTCTCTCTCTCTCTATCTCTCTCTCTCTCTCTCTGTTATATAGACAGAAAGCCAGAATTATATATAGGAAACCTACAGTTAAATAAATAAACATCGATTCTAAGATTATATTTCATAAGTAATTAAAACAATCTTTACAAATAACATTATTATTATTATTATATATGAAGTACTGCATATGCTTACATTATATCCTTATATATCCTTATATATCCTTATATATCCTTACTGGCATCCCGGACAACAAGACATTTTACAAGACATTAACCCCTTCAGCGCGATGACGCCTTTTTACCTTTAATTCTGGTTATGGCTAAACGATTTTATGCCGTTTAAGACAAAACTGTGTTATTTAGAGGGCTTGTTGAGATCGTATTTACCCTTAGAGTCCTGAAGGTAGATTAGTATAAAGAAAATCGTCGAATAGTAACCAGAATATGATGAAAATTACGTCATCGTGCTAAAGGGTTTAAAGGCATTAGTAAAAGTACTATTGTTAAAACTACAATGAACGTGACAAACTATACAAAGGAATATATTACATAAAGAAAATAGGGATAAATGTTAAGAATAAACGAAATCTATATATAATATTTTAGTTTACGGTAGTAATTACGGTTTTCTATTATACCACTATGCGTTTTCTTCTAAGACTTGAATAGGGATAACTATGGTGATATTTAGTACCACCTGCTTATCACGACACACTCAATACTCACGACACACACACGTACAATTATACGCTCAGACTATTCTTAAACAATTATTTCCCTTCGCAGAGCCGATATTGGACGAAATAACTTGGCAAAAGACGTTACCTTGAGAAATGGGAGTGTTAATCCGTTAATCTCTGTAAACAACACTCATTCCCACAATATTCGCTCGATATTAGGCGCTTCGAAAGGAAATTATTTTTTAAGAATACCAGCCTTAGACACACACATACACATCCATTCAGCTACATCGTTATCCATGGTGTTGGGGCTTGTTCGGAGGGGAAAATAATGAATGACAGCAAAAAATATGTTATACAATAGCTTTAGAATTGCATGTGTAGGCTACGATGTAACCCAAATGACACACTCAAAAGGGGGCTTTACATCCATTTCGAGGATGTTGGAGTAAACAAAATTCGATTAGATATCAGTAGTATACAGTATTTCTCAACTTTGTTCGGAGGGAATGGTGGGTGAGGAGCCTTATACTTTGCTGTCTTTACCTTACACTTTGTAACAAACCTCATGTTAGAATTTAGTCCAGACTGCATAGTAGGGAAACTAAAGTTTATGCAGTCTGTATCTATGCAATTCTAGCGGCCATCTAGCGACTTTTGAGAACGAATCTAGCGGTATCGTGAGTTGGTAAAACTGGATTTCACCCTGGATTAATACTACGGGTTGATTTGGCACTAGTTGAGATCTACTGGTTGAAATGGTCCACTGGTCAAGCTGTCCCTTCACTCTCTGTCTGTTGGCTGTTAATCTTCTTTGGCTGTTTAACAGCCAAAGGAGATGAACAGCCAACAGACAGAGGGAGAAATCAACAAATAAAAGAAGGAAAACATAACTCTCAATAAATTCCTGCAGTATTTTAGTCTTTTCAACATTTCTAAGTCCCCCAACATAAATAATACAAAAAGGAGTGAGAAAAAAACTCTTTAAACATTCCTGCCGTATTTTATCCCCCCCCCCCCCCCCCCCCCCCAACACATACACACACAGACACATTACCATTGACCAAAACCAGCGGTTGTCGCCGATACACTGGTTGTTGCGCTCTACCGGAATACCCCACCGTAGGTAATGGAGGCTCTACTGTAAGTAGCCTATAATACGATTAATACCTATATTATCAGCGGGGAGTGAGTGACGGTAATTTGTGCGGACCTTCTTGGTGCAGATTCTGGTGTACAATTGCGGTCATAAATACTTAGTTAAAATAGGACTGGAGAGCTTATCAACCCTGCTGGATTATTTAGCCAGCACACTGCAAGTCAAGTACATTTTCAGGACTGGAGCCACTTTTCGATAATTTTTGTTAGTTAAAATAGGATTTCAGAGGCTATCAACCCTTCTGGATTATTTAGCCAGCACACTAAGCTAAGAATAGCCTCAGGACTGGAGCCGCTTTTCAAGAACCCCAGTCCCTTGCATAAATACTTGAACACCCCTTAGTCACTGTGAGCGATAACTAAATTTTTTTTTTTTTTTTTTTTTTTTAAAGCTGATGATTTCCGATGCACATTTCCGAATTCGTTTGTTCTTATAATCAAGAGGTCTATACCCCATCTTAACAAGGGACTGGAGTTCTTGAAAAGGTGATCCAGTCATGACGCTATTCTTGACTTACAGTGTGCTGGCTTAATAATCCAGAATAGCTGATAGCCTCTGAAGTCCTATTTCAACTAACTAACCCATCTTGATTTCGCCGCCATCACGAACATTGTGTAGCGAAATGTGTTGTTAATGATGAAAAGTAAGCAATGTTGGGACAGAGATATTGCAGTTTCATATTTTCCATTAAGGGGAGGTGTTTAGTTTCCTCCCTAGACTTCCATCAAGCTTAACATTACACTCCCTAGACCCCCTTTCAAGATAAATTTGTACATTTTTCGGTAGAAAAATTTCCCGGCCGAAGGCCGGTTCCTCTTAAATTACAGGCTCGCTATTGCTCGCCAGGAAAAAATCAACACCTAAATGGGACGAAAGGTCTTAAAAGTGACATAAATGGGGTGAAAGTTCTTAAAATCGCCAAACTAATGGGGCGAACGTCTTAAAATCTCAAAAGCAATAGGGCTAAACATGAGGGAGAAAGGGTTAAAGAATAAAATCCCTCAAGTGAAGATCTCCCCTTAACTATACCCCAGTCTGATAGTATACCATTTATACCTTTGCTTCCTACCAATTAACCATGACCTAATCCATCTAATTAGAGTTCCCCCTATGCCATGCGCTAAAGTTCCCCCTATGCCATGAGCATTGGTGATGGTCATGGTGTTGCAGTAGTGGTGATGGTGTAGTGGTGGTAGTGATGTTGGTGGTGATGAGTTAGTCCACAGGCTGCCATCCCACCTCCATCATCACCACCAGGTAGTGTTGTGGTGGTGGTGGTGTCGCAGGGGCGGTGATGGTGATGGTGCTGCAGTAGTAATGGTGGTGATGGTGTAGTGGTGGTGGTGGTGGTGATTAGTTAGTCCACAGGTTGCCATCCCCCCTGCATCATAACCACCAGGTAGTGTACGTGTTGTGGTGGTGGTGGTGTCGCTGTAGTGGTGGTGGTCATGGTGGTGGTGGTGATGAGTTAGTCCACAGGTTGCCATCCCACCTGCGTCATCACCACCAGGTAGTGTTGTGGTGGTGGTGGTGTCGCTGTAGTGGTGGTGGTGGTGGTGATGAGTTAGTCCACAGGTTGCCATCCCACCTGCATCACCACCACCAGGTAGTGTTGTGGTGGTGGTGGTGTCGCTGTAGTGGTGGTGGTGATAGTGGTGGTGTTGATGAGTTAGTCCACAGGTTGCCATCCCACCTGCATCATTACCACCAGGTAGTGTTGTGGTGGTGGTGGTGTCGCTGTAGTGGTGGTGGTGGTGGTGATGAGTTAGTCCACAGGTTGCCATCCCACCTGCATCATCACCACCAGGTAGTGTTGTGGTGGTGGTGGTGTCGCTGTAGTGGTGGTGGTGATAGTGGTGGTGTTGATGAGTTAGTCCACAGGTTGCCATCCCACCTGCATCATCACCACCAGGTAGTGTTGTGGTGGTGGTAATGTCGCTGTAGTAGTGGTGATGGTGGTGATGAGTTAGTCCACAGGTTGCCATCCCACCTGCATCATCACCACCAGGTAGTGTTGTGGTGGTGGTGGTGTCGCTGTAGTGGTAGTGGTGATGGTGGTGATGAGTTAGCCCACAGATTGCCATCCCACCTGCATCATCACCACCAGGTAGGTCACCACAAGGCTACACACCTGGGCACCATACACAACACATTAGCTTATACTACAACTATACCCTTATACTACAACTATACCCTTATACTACAACTATACCCTTCTACTCAATATCTGAGCTCTGGAACTCTCTCCCAGAATCAGTCTTTCCCTCTTCCTATGACTTAAATTGCTTCAAACTCCGTGTGTCCAGGCATTTTGGCTCGAACGTCCCTTGATTTTGGCCCTGTCACTCTTTCAACTATGGGGGAGGCACTCGCTATAGGCAGTTATGCCTTTTGCCTCCCTCAATCACATAGAAAAAAAAAATAAAAATACAACTATACCCTTATACTACAACTAAACCCTTATACTACAACTATACCCTTATACTACAACTATACCCTTATACTACAACTATACCCTTATACTACAACTATACCCTTATACTACAAATATACCCTTATACTACAACTATACCCTTATACTACAACTATACCCTTATACTACAACTATACCCTTATACTACAACTATACCCTTATACTAAAACTATACCCTTATACTACAACTATACCCTTATACTACAAATATACCCTTATACTACAACTATACCCTTATACTACAACTATACCCTTATACTACAACTATACCCTTATACTACAACTATACCCTTATACTACAACTAAACCCTTATACTACAACTATACCCTTATACTACAACTATACCCTTATACTACAACTATACCCTTATACTACAACTATACCCTTATACTACAACTATACCCTTATACTACAACTAAACCCTTATACTACTACTATACCCTTATACTACAACTAAACCCTTATACTACAACTATACCCTTATACTACAACTATACCCTTATACTACAACTATACCCTCTTCCAAATAGGTAGGCTACACATAGTGAACTAAAACCTCCGTAATGATAATGATAAATAATGATAGCCAGAATAAACTATCCCAATATGTCATAATCTTCAAAAGGTTAATCTCAGTGGCGTTGGGATAGACAGACAGATAGATAGATAGATAGATAGATAGACAGATAGGTACACGAATGAATAAATGCATGGAAAGAGAGAGAGAGCGAGAGAGAGGAGAGAGAGAGAGAGAGAGAGAGAGAGCCCTGCACTTACCGAAACAAAAGTAGAGTTGTCAAGCGAGTACCACCCCCCCATATTGACTCTCCCGATACTCTCCAGGTGATGAATCAACCGGTACGTCTGAAGAAAATGTAATGCCAACCGTACGTTAGTCGATTAGCCAGCTCCGGTAATTGACCACTTGCGAATTTTAGGCTATAAGGAAGTTAGCACCATACACATCCATTTTTTAGCAGCAACAGGCTCACATAGGGGAACAAAACCGTTATGTTATGGGTGTGAGAGGGATTTACCTATTGTTGGCCAATCGGCTTTTTGCAGACTCGCATTTTCATATGTTCTTATGTTCTGGATAGAAATTTAGATTAATATATTTGCTTTGTATATATATATATATATATATATATATATATATATATATATATATATATATATATATATATATATATATATATATATATATATATATATATATATATATATATATATATATATAATTATATATATATATATATATATATATATATATATATATGCTATCTACAGTATTTTTCTATCTCAGGCCCATTCCCCATTTAATTTTTTATTTTTTTGTTATGCAATGCAACCATATTATAGCTCACAATTCTGTTAAATATCGATAGAAAAAATCCAACTTCCTTATATCCTGAAACTCGCAAGTGGTCAATCCCACAAGTTTACACCATTCAAGGGAGGTCAGGCTTACAGCATATTCTCCCAATAAACGGTTAACCCTTTCCAGATCCGAGTACGCATTTCTTTTCTGTATTCTAGCTATTATTAGACGATTTTATTCAGATTAGGAAGGGTGTATGGAAGGCAGAGGGTTGGTAGAGATGGTCTTTACCCTTGTAATTCCCACAGTCCCTTCCTAAACTGTTTAAAATCGTCTAATGATAGCCAGAATAAACTGTCATAATGCGTCATAATCTTCAAAGGGTTAATAAGTGGTATGAAATCTCATTGACCAAGCTCATTATGATATAATAACTCATATAGAATAACTAACATAGGATAACTCACATAGAATAACTCACATAGCACAACTCACATAGAATAACTCACATAAAATAACTCACATAGAATAACTCACATAGCACAACTCACATAGAATAACTCACATATAATAACTCATATAGCATAACTCACATAGCATAACTCACATAGAATAACTCACATAGAATAACTCACATAGAATAACTCACATAGCACAACTCACATAGAATAACTCACATAGAATAACTCACATAGCATAACTCACATAGAATAACTCACATAGAATAACTCACATAGAATAACTCACATAGCATAACTCACATAGAATAACTCACATAGAATAACTCACATAGAATAACCCACATAGAATAACTCACATAGCATAACTCACATAGCACATCTCACATAAAATAACTCACATAGAATAACGCACATAGAATAACGCACATTGAATAACTCACATAGAATAACTCACATAGAATAACTCACATAGAATAACTCACATAGAATAATGCACATAGAATAACGCACATAGAATAACTCACATAGAATAACGCACATAGAATAACTCACATAGAATAACGCACATAGAATAACTCACATAGCACAAATCACATAGAATAACTCACATAGAATAACTCACATAGCATAACTAACATAGAATAACTCACATAGAATAACTCACATAGCATAACTCACATAGAATAACTCACATAGAATAACTCACATATAATAACACATAGAATAACGCACATAGCATAACTCACATAGAATAACTCACATACTAACCTGACCCTTGACCTGATACTGACCTGACCCTTGACCTGACAATGACCTGACCCTTGACCTGATACTGACCTGACCCTTGACCTGATACTGACCTGACCCTTGACCTGTGACCTGTGACCTGACCCTTGACCTGACACTGACCTGACCCTTGACCTGATACTGACCTGACCCTTGACCTTCGTATCAGCTGTCCTGGCACAGGTCTCCCTCAGGCACCTCACAGCCTCCATCACCTGAAAACAAAACCAGAAATGTTGAAGGCAGTTTTAAGTTAAGGGGAGATGGGTCTTTTTGGGGGGTCCCCCCTCTCCCTCGTGTTTAGCCCCATTAGTTATCAGATTTTAAGACATTCGGCCCATTAGTTTGGTGATTTTAAGGACCTTTCGTCCCATTTCTTTGTCAATATTTAGATTGTTCGTGTCATTTAGGTGTTGATTTTTTTTTCCTGGCGAGCGATAGCGAGCCTGTAATTAAAGAGGAACCGGCCTTTGGCCGGGACATTTTTATTTTGAAAAGTTTACAAATTTATCTTGAAGATGGATCTTGGGCGGGTGTTTTTATAAGCTTGATGGAGGTTTAGGGAGAAAACTAAACAAATAGCAAATAAATACGCCTATCCCCCCTTAATACGCCTATCCCCCCTTAATACGCCTATCCCCCCTTAATACGTCTATCCCCCCTTAATATGCCTATCCCCTCTTAATACGCCTATCCCCTCTTAATACGCTTATCCCCCCTTAATACGCCTATCCCCCCTTAATACGCCTATCCCCTCTTAATACGCCTATCCCCCCTTAATACGCCTAACCCCCCTTAATACGCCTATCCCCTCTTAATACGCCTAACCCCCTTTAATACGCCTATCCCCCCTTTTTACACCTATCCCCCCTTAATACGCCTATCCCCTCTTAATACGCCTATCCCCCGTTAATACGCCTATCCCCCCTTAATACGCCTATCCCCCCTTAATACGCCTATCCCCCTTAATACGCCTATCCCCTCTTAATACGCCTATCCCCCCTTAATACGCCTATCCCCTCTTAATACGCCTATCCCCCCTTAATACGCCTATCCCCTCTTAATACGCCTATCCCCTCTTAATACGCCTATCCCCTCTTAATACGCCTAGCCCCTCTTAATACGCCTATCCCCTCTTAATACGCCTATCCCCTCTTAATACGCCTATCCCCTCTTAATACGCCTATCCCCCCTTAATACGCCTATCCCCTCTTAATACGCCTATCCCCTCTTAATACGCCTATCCCCTCTTAATACGCCTAGCCCCTCTTAATACGCCTATCCCCTCTTAATACGCCTATCCCCTCTTAATACGCCTATCCCCCCTTAATACGCCTATCCCTCTTAATACGCCTATCCCCTCTTAATACGCCTATCCCCCCTTAATACGCCTATTCCCTCTTAATACGCCTATCCCCCCTTAATACGCCTATCCCCCCTTAATACGCCTATCCCCTCTTAATACGCCTATCCCCCCTTAATACGCCTATCCCCTCTTAATACGCCTATCCCCTCTTAATACGCCTATCCCCTCTTAATACGCCTATCCCCTCTTAATACGCCTATCCCCCCTTAATACGCCTATCCCTCCTTAATACGCCTATCCCCCCTTAATACGCCTATCCCCCCTTAATACGCCTATCCCCTCTTAATACGCCTATTAACTCTTAATACGCCTATCCCCCCTTAATACGCCTATCCCCTCTTAATACGCCTATCCCCCCTTAATACGCCTATCCCTCCTTAATACGCCTATCCCCCCTTAATACGCCTATCCCCCCTTAATACGCCTATCCCCTCTTAATACGCCTATCCCCCCTTAATACGCCTATCCCCCCTTAATACGCCTATCCCCCCTTAATACGCCTATCCCTCCTTAATACGCCTATCCCCCCTTAATACGCCTATCCCCCCTTAATACGCCTATCCCCTCTTAATACGCCTATCCCCCCTTAATACGCCTATCCCCTCTTAATACGCCTATTAACTCTTAATACGCCTATCCCCCCTTAATACGCCTATCCCCTCTTAATACGCCTATCCCCTCTTAATACGCCTATCCCCCCTTAATACGCCTATCCCCTCTTAATACGCCTATCCCCCCTTAATACGCCTATCCCCTCTTAATACGCCTATCCCCCCTTATTACGCCTATCCCTCCTTAATACGCCTATCCCCCCTTATTACGCCTATCCCCCCTTAATACGCCTATCCCCCCTTATTACGCCTATCCCCCCTTATTACGCCTATCCCCCCTTAATACGCCTATCCCCCCTTATTACGCCTATCCCTCCTTAATACGCCTATCCCCTCGTAATGCGCGTATCCCCGCTTAATACGCCTATCCCCACTTAATACGCCTATCCCCCCTTATTACGCCTATCCCCCCTTAATACGCCTATCCCCCCTTATTACGCCTATCCCTCCTTAATACGCCTATCTCCCCTTATTACGCCTAACCCCCCCTATTACGCCTATCCCCCCTTAATACGCCTATCTCCCCTTATTACGCCTATCCCCCCTTATTACGCCTATCCCCCCTTAAGCAGATTTCAAACCAACAAATTTGGTATGAAATTGACCACATGCGAGTTTCAGGTTATAAGAAATTGAAGTTGTAAATGTCAACATTTAACAGAGAGAGAAAAAAATGTATATGGTTTTGTGATGTACATAATATACATTGAATTTTGCTTCATGTACACTCTTAGACATTACACAAGAACGACTGGCCCAGACACGGCAGATCCCTTTCACACCCAACTTAAATGGCACAAAAGGTCGCAACATTGACAAAGTAGTGGGGTGAAGGGTCTTGAAATCGCCAAACTAATGGGGCGAACATCTTAAAATCTGAAATCTAATGGGGCTAAACATGAGGGAGAAGGGGGACCAGAAAAACGACCCCCCCCCCCCTTTGGTGAGGCGTTACTGCAGCTGGTTGGCACATAGAGTTGTGAGCTGGAGCAGATGTAGGAGAGGTTGATGGCATTTTTTTCTGGACCCCATTCCCCTTAATGCTTAGCCAAATTAATTTTTATTTTTATATTTTCGCCCCATTAGTTTCTGATGAGAAACTGCAGCGGGTAGTCAAAGAGTTTGGTGTGGTTTGTGGAAGGAGGAAACTGAAGGTGAACGTCAATAAAAGTAAAGTAATGGTGTGTAATAGGGGAGAGCATAGGGTGAATCTAGATGTGAGGCTGGATGGGGAAATATTGGAACAAGTAGAGTGTTTTAAATATCTAGGAGGAACGATAAGCAGGAGTGGAGTTATGGAAGTGGAGGTAAAACAGAGAGTGTGTGAAGGAAGGAAGGTTTTCGGAGCAATGGGAAGTATGTGGAAGACAAGAAATCTCGGAGTGAAAGTAAAAAGTGCACTGTATCAAGGAATTGTTGTGCCAACAGTGATGTATGGGGCTGAGACATGGGCTCTGAAGAAAAAGGAGAAAAGAGGGCTGGATGTGATGGAGATGAGCTGCTTGAGGAGTATGTGTGGAGTTACTCGTAGAGACCGATTGAGGAATGAAGAGATACGTAGGAGAGTGGGGCAGCAGGAACATTTGTCAGCCAGAGTGGAGAGAAGGGTGCTGAGCTGGTATGGTCATGTTGAACGAATGGGAGATGAAAGGCTTACAAAGAGAATATGTGAGTCAGGTACAAGGGGAGATAGAAGGGCAGGAAGACCCCCATTGAGATGGAGAGACTGTGTAAGAAAGGCTTTGGATGATAGAGGAATGACTATAGATCAGGCAGGGGAAGTGGTGGTGGACAGGAGTGAATGGAGAATGCTTGTGAATAGTTGAGTGAACACGTGGTCATTTGGAGTAAGGGGTCGGGCGCAAGTTCGACTAGATAATAGTCCATCAGGCGCCTGGCCTGGGGGACGATTAATATGAAGGGTGTGCCTGGAAGTGTGGTGGGAGGGCTTGTGGCTTTGGCTCCGCTGCATGTCTGCCTGCCGAGATCGGAACCTCTCCGGGTGGTCAGGGGCCGGGGGAATGCTGGAGCGACCTTGGTAACCCTGGTCTCTGGGTCTTCTCCTGGGTGACCTGGATGTGTGTGAGTTTGTGTTTTTTATCTGTGTTTATTTTTTGTTTTATGTTGTTTTTGTGTTTTCCCTGTTCTTGATCTGTCTTGAGTCGGCTACCCCCAAAATGGGGATTGGGCCTGAGCATATAGATAGATAGATAGTTTGGCGATTTTAAGACCTTTTGCCGAAATTCTTTGTCAATTTTAAGACCTTTTGTGCTATTTAGGTACCCATTTTTTCCTGGCGAGCGATACCGAGCCTGCAATTTAGAATGCTCCTACCATCAGCCGGGCCATTTTTCTACCAAAAAGTGACAAATTTATCTCGAAGGGGGTCTTGGGGGTATTTGTATAAGCTTGATGGAGGTCTAGGGAGGAAACTAAAAAGAAGTAAAAGTGACTGTAAGATAGCAATAATAAGCCATGTCTCAGCTGTCATTACGTTTGGTCGACTCTCTGCTGTATCAATGTCTGTCAGATGTTAAATAAGGTGGGTAAGTGAAAGAACATGTTTATATATCTCACTCGAAATGAAGAAATACAGTTTAGATATGGCTGATACCAATTATTTATCAAAATATACTTGGTGCCGAGACATGACTTATGAGGCCGACGGTACCTGGTTGGTGTAAAGTTGTGAGCTGGCACAGATGTAGTAGAAACTGAAAAAGCTGTGGAGAGCCATTGTATAGTACATTGACAACCCCGGGATGCGGATCATGAAGTACAGGCTGGAAGTGAGGATGATGGCGGTGGAGATGATAGAGAGGCTCAGCTGGACTCCGAAGCGGCCAGAGAGAGTGCTCAACACATCTTCCACCTTCGGAAAGAGACACCAATTTGAAACCAATAATAACCTGAACAGCACGAAAGCTCTTGAAATCGTTAAACTAATGAGGCAAGTGTTGCAAAATCTCAAAACTAAAGAGCCTAAACAATTTGGGAATTTTTTGCATTGTTATCATAAACTAGACAGAAGTTCGATCAAGCTAAGCGGCTGAATTATCATGAAAAAATTAATTTGAAGCTGCCATACCAGAATTGCTTAAACAAAATTGACGGAGAAAGCGTTCGTGTGAGATCGCCTTAATACTTACTTTCAAAAGCTGCGTCTCCAAGCTGATCATCTTGGACATCATGGTAGTCCTCCGATGTCCAGTATGTGACCTGATGTCCTGTTCTGTCCAGCCGTGTGAGGTAATGTCCTGTTCTGTCCGGTTGTGTGAGCTGATGGCCTGTTCTGTTTGGCCATATGAGATAATGCCCGGTTCTCTCTGGCCACAAGAGATAAACACCTGTTCTGTATGGCTGTCCGTCTCTTCCCGCACTGCCCATTCTGTGCTCAACCGTATGTGGTCACCGAGTAACTTCAAACATTCATTATACATCAAGACAGAGACCAAATATTCACCATTGACAATAACAGCATAAAACATGTAAAAGGCTTTATCTATGGCATAGCTAATCTGATAAACAACTGATAAGGTTACCCACACATACAATGATGTGGAGAAGCCAGATATACCTATCATTGCTAGGTTCAGGTTGTCAACAAACGTGTTCAGCCTCATGGGCGTCTCATTTATCTTCATCTCTGAGGTATGGGAGAACATTGTTCCAAAGATGTTGATCAGATGTACTAGCTTGGGACTGGTATACAGATTAATGAAGGGACTTATGCTGGTACTACAGAGAAGAGCAATGAAGGAAAATTGTGTAATAAGCACACCAACATTCACAGAGGAAGATAAGTCAAACTTTGAGCAGGTGATAGCAAGGAAGCTGATGATGGAGCAGCGAGTGAAGAGAGCCCAAAGAAACAACGCCACGCTGAACTCCAGGTTAACGGCGTGACCTGATCTGCCCCAGCGGCAGGGAAAGGAACCGAACACCTGCAGCACTTTCACCAGCCTCCACAAGCTCTTCAGGGGGCGCTGATCCTGCATGGCTAATTTTAACCCCTTCTGTGGCGTCTTTTACAATTTTATTCTAGCTATATTTAGACGATTATGTGCAGCTTAAGAAGGTTCGGTGGTAGTAAGAATGGTAGTTCGAAGCCTTTGAATTTCAGGGGCCCTTCTTAAACTGAATCAAATCGTCTAGTAGTAGCCAGCATAAAATGAAAAGGACGGAACTGGTACTGAAAGGGTTAAGATGTATTCGGTTAAAACGCGTTCTGGACGTTATTAGCACGAGAATTGCTATGCCAAATGTCAACTCCCAAGATGCAACAGCTGTAGGGAGAGGTGTGAAGTTGTAAATGTCTTGAGTATCCTTGTCCAGATCTACAACAGAAGGCGGAGTTAGAAAGTCTGATTTATCTCGGAAGGCGGTGGTTGAAACCTACGATTAATCCCGGAAGGAGGTGGTTGAAACTCCGATTGATCCCGGAAGGTGGTGGTTGAAAGTCCAATTGATCCCGGAAGGTGGTGGTTGAAAGTCCAATTGATCCCGGAAGGTGGTGGTTGAAAGTCCAATTGATCCCGGAAGGTGGTGGTTGAAAGTCCAATTGATCTCGGTCTTCTGGAGTCAACAGTACCCCACTTTCACCTTTACGTCCACTGTAGCTTCTTATTTCCTGAGGCCAAGAGAAAAAAGGAAACATAAGAACAAGAACATAAGAAAACAGGAGTTTGCAGAGAGCCGATTGACCCACATATGGCAGATCCCTTTCACACTCAACCCATCTCGTCCATAATATTATCTGTTCATTACTCCATAAAGATGAACTGTAAGATGCACCAAGGGGAACTTATGGTATTGTGGAACTGTTTGTGAATAAATATAGCCTACATTTTTTTTTTTTTTTTTTAGTTTGTCCCCTAGACCTTTATCAAACTTAAAATACACCCCCAAGACCCCCCTTAGAGAAAAATTTGTAAATTTTTCATTAGAAAAAAGTCCTGGCCAAAGGCCGGTTCCTCCTAATATACAGGCTCGCTATCGCTCGCTAGGAAAAATAATGACACCTAAGTGGCACGCAAGGTCTAATTATTGAAAAATAAATTAGGTGAAAGGTCTTACAATATCAAAACTAATGGGGCGAAACATGAGGGAGAAGGGGGTACACAAAAAAAAAAAAAATCCCCTTAAGATCTTTGAATTAATATTAAGTAATGTGAGTGCAATTAAATCTGAATATATGGAGACCTATCGCTTAAGAGGAGTATTTTTCTGTACCTCCTTCTCCCTCATGTGTAGCCCCATTAATTTTAATATTTAAAGACGCGTTTGTCTCATTATTTTGGCGATTTTGAGACCTATCACCCCATTTCTTTGCCAATATTAAGACCTGTCGTGCCATTTTGGTGTCTTTTTTTTCCTAGCGAGGGATAGCGAGCCTGTATTTTAGGAGGAAATGGCCTGACAAAATTACAAATGGGAACAAACCAATGTCTCGCCAGCTTAAAAAGAACAGCCTATACAGACTAAAAACACACATAACAAAGCCACTCCAACAGCTTCCTCTCTCTCCAACACCCCTTCTCCCCTCCCTACACTCTTCAGAAAAATAGGAAAAGTAGAATGTAGATAAGAGGTGCCGTTGTAAAGGCTTATCCCTCAATACCTTCACCTGACCTATAGTTTCTCAGTCTAAGAAGAATGACCCATCGCCTTGCTCTCTCCCTCCTAGAATAACAGTAGCCACACCCGTTCTTTAACCCGTCACTCGTCTGCTGCTACCACTCTGTTTACCAATCAACTAACCTGTTTATTCGCATTCCGGTTAGTTTGTTTGTTAGTTTATTGGCACTTCGATTAAGGGGAGGTTTTTAGTTTGTTCCCTAGACCTCAACACACCCTCTAGACCCCATTTCAAGGTAAATTTGTAAAACAAATCGGTAGAAAAATTTCCCGGTCGAAGGCCGATTCTTCTTAAATTACAGACTCGCTATCACTCGTCAGGAAAAAATCGACACCTAAATGGTATAAAAGGTCTTAAATTGACAGAAACGGGGCGAATGTTCTTAAAATCGCCAAACTAATGGGGCGAACGTCTTAAATTTTCAAAAACAATGGGGATAAAGACGAGGGAGAAAGGGATCCAGAAAACAAATTCCTCAAGTGGAAATCTCCCTTTAATATGTTCCGGACATCCCAGTAAGTGGTGGCTACCGATCAAAACTACTTACGTCACGAGGGTTGTCAACACTACAGGGTCAAAGGCTAATAATAGGCCTATCTATCTACTGCCAGACGTCATACTTCCCTTTATGAGCGTGGTCATACACAAAACCCCTCCAAACAGACCTATCTTTATCTCGTTAGCAGAATTTGTCAACAGTGGTGGGTGGCTAGTTCATCCACCATCTGTTTTGTTTTCTGTGTGAGTGAGGGAGACAAAAGGCAGAACTGCCTGTAGCGAGTGTCTCTCCCTTAGATGAGCAATAAGAATTTGCATAGAGTTTACCCCCCTAGACGGGTTGCCGACCAAGGCTGGTGAGTCCCATCCACCCTCTATTATACCTTATGTTTACGGAATCAACACACTATGATCACTAATCACTAAGAGAGCTTCCGTGTGTGTATGAAGGTAAACATGTTAATATTATCTTATGTATTTGATCGATACTTTAAGGATCCCACCTCGTTTTGTTTTCTCTCTCTCCCTCTCTCTCTAGGTTGTATCCATTCGGACCCATTCAGCCTATTATTTTAAGACGTTTCTCCCTCTTCAGGTATAATTTTTTTTTTTAGCGAGCCATCATTGTATTGAGAAATCCGGCTTCGCCGGACACATTTTTCTACCGAAAAATGTACAAATTAAGTCTGCTGTCTAAAACATAATCGAAAATATGCTGGCTCGCTATCACTCGCCAGGTGTAAATCGACACCTGAATGAGGATAAACGTCTTAAAACAGTAGGCTGAATGGGGTCGAATGGGGTCGAATGGAAACTACCCAGAAAGAACAAAAAAGTGGGTGGGTCCCCTTAACAGCGGCGGGCCAGTGGTGGTGGTCTCAACAAAGTGGGTATCTGCTTCCTTGACATGATGTATGACTTATAATCGATATTTTATTAATTTCACCACAGCACCAATATTAATCTAATCATGTTCATATTCCCAACCGCCGCGCTATGGTAGCCTATTGTTTAAGGGGAGGGTTTTAGTTTGTTCCCTAGACATCCATCAAGTTTAAAATCACACCCCCTTGACCCCCTTTCAAGATAAATCTTTACATTTTTCGGTAGAAAAATTTCCCGGCCGAAGGCCGGTTCCTCTTAAATTACAGGCTCGCTATCGCTCGCCTGGAAAAAATCGACACCTACATGGCACGAAAGTTCTTAAAATTGACAGAAATTGGGCGAAAGTTCTTAAAATCGCCAAAATAATGGGGCGAACGTCTTAAAATCTCAAAAGCAATGAGGCTAAACATGAGGGAGAAAGGAGTCAAGAAAAAAGTCCTTCAAGTGGAAAATATCTCCCCTTAAGCGAGAGGAAAGAATATTCATGGGGCACAGATCATATAGACAATAATCGCTACGAAATATCCCTGAACCTACTGATAATCCACTGATAATCTACTGATAATCCACTGATAATCTACTGATAATCTACTGATAATCCACTGATAATCTACTGATAATCCACTGATAATCTACTGATAATCCACTGATAATCTACTGATAATCCACTGATAATCTACTGATAATCCACTGAGAATCTACTGGATAATCCACTGATAATCTACTGATAATCTACTGATAATCCACTGATAATCTACTGATAATCCACTGATAATCTACTGATAATCCTCCACTGAATTAATCTACTGTAATCCCACTATAATCTACTGATAATCTACTGATAATCCACTGATAATCTACTGATAATCCACTGATAATCTACTGATAATCCACTGATAATCTACTGATAATCCACTGATCAATCAATGATAATCTACTGATAATCTATCAAAGTTTATATACAAAGTACTAACATAATAGTACTAAATTGCTTAAGAGTATGCTTAAGGGGAGGAGAGACCTCCATCAAGCTTAAAATTACACCCTGAGTCCCTTTCAAGATAAATTTGTACATTTTTCGGTAGAAAAATTTCCCGGCCGAAGGCCGGTTCCTCTTAAATTACAGGCTCGCTATCGCTCGCCAGGATAAAATCGACACCTGAATGGCACGAAAGGTCTTAATATGGGGTGAAAGTTCTTAAAATCGCTAAACTAATGGGGCAAACGTTTTATAATATCAAAAGCAATGGGGCCAAACATGAGGGTGAAAGGGGTCAAGAAAAAAAATCCCTCAAGTGGAAATCTCCCCTTAAAAGAACAAAATAATGTAATATATGAAATACCATAACAACAATATTAAGGGAAGATTTCCACTTGAGGGAATTTTTACTTGACTCCTTTCTCCCTCATGTCTAGCCCCATTGCTTTTGAGATTTTAAGACGTTTGCCCCATTAGTTGGGTGATTTTTAAGAATTTCCGCCCCATTCTGTCAATTTTAAGACCTTTCGTGCCATTTAGGTGTCGATTTTATCCTGGCGAGCGATAGCGAGATATATATACTGTATATATATATACATATATATATATAGGTATATATATATATATATACAGGTATACAGTATATATACTGTAAATATATATATAAACCTACCCCAAGTTGGGCTTTTACATTTTTCTGAAGGCCAGATTTTCCTAATTTGTGGCCTCGCTATCGCTCACTCCCAACCGTTTATGTGTGTATTTATTTCTATATTTCTATATTTATAAATTAATTAATTTATATCTTATATTAATTTCTTAATCAATTTTAGTTTCCTCTCAACGCCTCCATCAAGCTGTAAAAAATACTCCCAAGATAAATTTGTACATTTCTTCGGTAGAAAAATGTCCCGGACGAAGGCCGGTTCCTCCTAAATTACAGGCTCGCTATCTCTCGCCAGGAAAAAAAACGACACCTAATTGGCAAAACAGGTCTTAATATTGATGAAGAAATGGGACGAAAGGTCTGAAAATCGCCAAACTAATGGGCCGAACGTATTAAAATCCCCAAACTAGTGGGGCTAAACATGAGAGAGAAAGGGGACCAGAGAACCCAGGAAGCAGCTCTCCCAACAATTACCATCCATCTCTCCCTCTCCATAATACCGCACACACTCTCTCTCTCTCGCCGCCAATATTAGTCCAACCAACACGTTGTTGTTGTTGTTGTTGTTCCCCAGGCTGTCTGGCCGAACAGCTCCAAGGTCTCGAGCAAGGCCAAGGCCATAAACGAGCGCCCCCACAAAATCCTCCCTGCTTACCACTAACAAAGCCCGGGTGACCGAAGCCACTCCAAGGCAGGGAGCTGAGGAAGGTGCGGAAACGCCCGGGAAACCAAAGCCCCACCCAAGGCCCTGTGCCCCTCAGCAATTATGAAGGGAAAGTTGAGGGGTAAGGGTTACGTTACTTCCGGTGATATACTTCCGGTAAAGCTGGAGGTGTGAGCGTACCGGAATTATACTTTGATAATGATGTACCACTTGCCAGTTTGAGGGAGATGGGCGTATTTTTTTGTTTCCTTATTTATCTTGTTATAATTTTAAAGTTTCCTCCCTAGACCTCCATCAAGCATAAAAAACAAAACAAACAACAACAACAACAACCTTCAAGATATGAACAAATATGAACGCACAACATTTAGCGTGTATAGGTTTGTAAAAAGAAAAGAAAAGAAGACCCAAAACTAGGAAAAATGGGGCTTGGGCCTGAGTATATAGATAGATATAGGTTGGTAAAATTGGCCCTCAGTATTGTTCCTATCGTTCCTACTATTGGCCCTCAGTATTGTTCCTATCGTTCCTACTATTGGCCCTCAGTATTGTTCCTATCGTTCCTACTATTGGCCCTCAGTATTGTTCCTATCGTTCCTACTATTGGCCCTCAGTATTGTTCCTATCGTTCCTACTATTGGCCCTCAGTATTGTTCCTATCGTTCCTACTATTGGCCCTCAGTATTGTTCCTATCGTTCCTACTATTGGCCCTCAGTATTGTTCCTATCGTTCCTACTATTGGCCCTCAGTATTGTTCCTATCGTTCCTACTATTGGCCCTCAGTATTGTTTCCTATCGTTCCTACTATTGGCCCTCAGTATTGTTTCCTATCGTTCCTACTATTGGCCCTCAGTATTGTTCCTATCGTTCCTACTATTGGCCCTCAGTATTGTTCCTATCGTTCCTACTATTGGCCCTCAGTATTGTTCCTATCGTTCCTACTATTGGCCCTCAGTATTGTTCCTATCGTTCCTACTATTGGCCCTCAGTATTGTTCCTATCGTTCCTACTATTGGCCCTCAGTATTGTTCCTATCGTTCCTACTATTGGCCCTCAGTATTGTTCCTATCGTTTCCTACTATTGGCCCTCAGTATTGTTCCTATCGTTCCTACTATTGGCCCTCAGTATTGTTCCTATCGTTCCTACTATTGGCCCTCAGTATTGTTCCTATCGTTCCTACTATTGGCCCTCAGTATTGTTCCTATCGTTCCTACTATTGGCCCTCAGTATTGTTCCTATCGTTCCTACTATTGGCCCTCAGTATTGTTCCTATCGTTCCTACTATTGGCCCTCAGTATTGTTCCTACTATTCCGTCGCGGGACACGGCAAAGATTCAATGGTTTATTAGCACTTCTATGTTTCCAGGGTATTTGCTCCATTTTATATATACCTCTGGAGGGGAATTGCAACCAGAACAATGCTCAGCTATAGAGTCAAAAGTTGGCTAGCAAGTCTATATATAACAACAACAACAACAACAACAACAACAACATGTGGAAATGAAAAGGGTAATTACAATATATATGATAATCTACCCATTTAAGGGGGAGGTAGCTGCTTTTCCTCCCTCATGTTTAGTCCCATTAGCTTTGAGATTATAAGACGTTCGTTCCATTATTTTGGCGATTGAAAGTCCTTTCTAGCTATATTTAGACGATTTTGTGAAGCTTAGGAAGGATATATGGTAGCTAAACTTATTAGTGGAGATAGACAACTCCCCTAAGCTGAATAAACTCGGTTAACAGTGTCCATAATATAATGGAAACTATATCACTACTTCATAACGAACTACAGTATCAATTCAATCATACTATTTTTCCTACTCAGAGTGCGGTTGGGTTTGAGTACATGATTAGATGGATATCCAGTATTCGGTTAATGGATATTTAATCGTAGTCATGTACTTAACCTTTAACTGCCTTGATGGTGTAATGGTTAGAGTATTTAAGATCTGTATGTGGTAACCCAGGTTCGAATCCTAGGAGGATCACATGTTTGGAAAGATTTGATGTTGGGAGTGAAATAAATAAATTAAATTATACATAAAATCGGGGAGTGTACGCAGACTTCTGTGGCCGATTGTACATCATTGAGCCCCCGTGTTGCACTATAAATATTCACATAGGGTGATGGGCATTTATTGTGTACAAGTCAATCTGGAAAATACCTGACTGAACGAATGGGTCTTTGTTGTCGAGATTGTGGTGGAGTTTTAGGGGCTGTTTGTTTGTTGTTATTGGTGTTTGTGTTATTGGTGTTTGTGTTATTGTTGTTTTTGTTGTATCCAGGTGAAGGGAGACAAAAGAAGCTGATATTGTTGCCTGCATAGCTTGTGTGGCTTATCTAGAGCAACGGAAGTAAATCTATATGCATACACCCGTAACAAAATACTTCGTCTATTATTACTACTACTACTACTACTACTACTACTTTTTTTTTTTTTTTTTTTTTTTTTTTTTTTTTATAAACCACTCAGCCTGTGCATCCCCTCTTTGGACCCTAAACCAGGTCAGAACAGTCATCAAAGCGTCCGACTTGGTAGTCATTCAGCTACTTACTATTCCGGGGTCAGCACTCAGACTCATCATCGTGGATTACTACTACTACATTGATTTTTATTTAATATTGTTCATACATTTTATTTTACAAGCATCAGATATTACTATTCAACACCATGCAACTTCAATCCAGTCTCCTTCCTATGCAACCCTCTGCCACTGCTGCCTCGTAGCCCACTTCTGCCACCGTCGCTGGTTGTGGTGCAGACAGTCTTGTTCCCCGCAGGCATAGTAGTGCTGATCTGAGCAATGAGAAAGATAGACGGCATCTCATCTCACTACTAGTACTACTAGTACTACTAGTACTACTAGTACTAGTACTACTACTACTACTACTACTACAGGAGGGATGGGACCCAGGGCCCAATGCTTCTATTCAAGGCTAGCAGAGATCATCGCAGAGAAGAAGCAACAGCCTAAGAGCCACGTCGTAGCCTGGATGAGATGCCGTCTATCTTTCTCATTGCTCAGATCAGCACTACTATGCCTGCGGGGAACAAGAAGGTCTGCACCACAACCAGTGACGGTGGCAGAAATAGACTACGAGGCAGCAGTGGCAGAGGGTCGCATAGGAAGGAGACTGGATTGAAGTTGCATGGTGTAGAATAGTAGTATCTGATGCTTGTGAAATTTAGTATGTGTACAATATTAAATATAAGGTAGTGGTGGTGGTGATGGTGGAGGTGGTGATGGTAGTAGTAGTAACATGAAATGTATGAAAAATATTAAATAAAAATCAATGTAGTAGTAGTAATCCACGATGATGAGTCTGAGTGCTTACCCCGGAATAGGAAGTAGCTGAATGACAACGAAGTCAGGCGCTTTGATGACTATTCTGACCTGGTCTAGGGTCCAAAGAGGGGATGCACAGACTGAGTGGTAAATATTTGAAGAAAAAAAAATACTACTACTACTACTAGTAGTAGTAGTAGTAGTAGTTAATCACCAATTTCTATTCCTACTCAGACTTGTTGTAAAAGCCAGTTAGCCAATGAGAGGCCAGGGTCGGGAAACTTAGAGGGTCCGCTGATGAGGCTGCGGGGAAGTTAGTGACTCGCGGAAGAACAAGTTGCTGGAATGAGGGAGGAACTTGGGCAGGCAGAAAGATTCGTTTTATATACTGAAATCGTACAACTTATTTCGGCATTTCTCCAACAGTTCATTCGTTTTATATACTGTCTTGATAGCGTAAGTTCGATGTGAGAATCCTGGGTTCGAGTCCTCGGAGTGCCACATGTATTTGTTGATTTAATTAATTGAGTTTAGAGGTGAAGTTGGTTGGTGGACAAAAACATAATATAATATATTGAAATCGTAAAACTTAATTCGGCATTTCTCCAACAGTTCATTCCATGGGAGACATTTTTCTATCGAAAAACGTACACATTTATCTTGAAGGAATGTATTGGGGGGTGTTATTTTTTAAAGGTTTGATGGAGGTCTAGGAAGGAAAATATAAATATGATCAAAAATTTATAAATGGGAAATTAATACGCCCATCTCCCCTTAACCCATTCAGAATCGGAGACGTCCTTTTCATCATATTCTGGACACTATTTTATTATTTTATTAAGCTTAGGAAGGATCTGCGTTGCCTCAAAGGATGAAATGAGATAGTCTGTAAACTTTTAATGGTTAGAGGTCCTTCCTGAGTTGAATATAATAGTCCAATAGTTGTCAGAATATACTGCAAAGAACTATTAAGCTTAGGAAGGATCTGTGTTGCCTCAAAGGATGACATGAGATAGTCTGTAGCCTTTTCATGGTTAGAGGTCCTTCCCGAGCTGAACAAATCGTCTAATAGTTGCCAGAATATAATGAAAAGACCGTCCCCGTTACTGAAAAGGTAGAGCTGGTGAGATAATACCCGGTGTGGTATATAATGGTGAGATAATACCCGGTGTGGTGTATAATGGTGAGATAATACCCGGTGTGGTGTATAATGGTGAGATAATACCCGGTGTGGTGTATAATGGTGAGATAATACCCGGTGTGGTGTATAATGGTGAGATAATACCCGGTGTGGTGTATAATGGTGAGATAATACCCGGTGTGGTGTATAATGGTGAGATAATACCCGGTGTGGTGTATAATGGTGAGATAATACCCGGTGTGGTATATAATGGTGAGATAATACCCGGTGTGGTGTATAATGGTGAGATAATACCCGGTGTGGTGTATAATGGTGAGATAATACCCGGTGTGGTGTATAATGGTGAGATAATACCCGGTGTGGTGTATAATGGTGAGATAATACCCGGTGTGGTGTATAATGGTGAGATAATACCCGGTGTGGTGTATAATGGTGAGATAATACCCGGTGTGGTGTATAATGGTGAGATAATACCCGATGTGGTGTATAATGGTGAGATAATACCCGGTGTGGTGTATAATGGTGAGATAATACCCGGTGTGGTATATAATGGTGAGATAATACCCGGTGTGGTGTATAATGGTGAGATAATACCCGGTGTGGTATATAATGGTGAGATAATACCCGGTGTGGTGTATGGTGAGATAATACCCGGTGTGGTGTATGAGATAATACCCTGTGGTGTATAATGGTGAGATAATACCCGGTGTGGTATAATGGTGAGATAATACCCGGTTGTGGTATATAATGGTGAGATAATACCCGGTGTGGTGTATAATGGTGAGATAATACCCGGTGTGGTATATAATGGTGAGATAATACCCGGTGTGGTGTATAATGGTGAGATAATACCCGGTGTGGTGTATAATGGTGAGATAATACCCGGTGTGGTGTATAATGGTGAGATAATACCCGGTGTGGTGTATAATGGTGAGATAATACCCGGTGTGGTGTATAATGGTGAGATAATACCAGGTGTGGTGTATAATGGTGAGATAATACCCGGTGTGGTGTATAATTGTGAGATAATACCCGGTGTGGTGTATAATGGTGAGATAATACCCGGTGTGGTATATAATGGTGAGATATTCTGGCAGGGAAGATTAGGATTGGACGGGTCGGCTTACGGGGAAATGTTGGAGAAAGAGGGTGGGACTGAGGTAGCTTTCTTATGTTCAGTTTACTTTACTATTAATACTGATAATATTACTACGACTACTACTACTACTACTACTACTATTATTATTATTATTATTATTATTATTTCTATTACTACTACCACCACCACTACTAGTACTACTATTACTACCACCACCATTACTACTACTACTACTACTACTACTACTACAACTGTAAATAGTGTAGGTCCGCGGGACTTGTGGCAGGCTTAGTGATTCAGTTCATACCAGCTATACCTTTATACCTGTGCTTCACCTTTAATAACACTACTCCTGTTCTGTATTTTTGTATTTAACACATATGTTTTTAAAAGCTTGATGGAGATCTAGTAAAATTGAATTAATAGATAAATAAATAGACCAAAAAACGAGCACTACCCCTTAAACGAGCACTACCCCTTAAACGAGCACTACCCCTTAAACGAGCACTACCCCTTAAACGAGCACTACCCCCTTAAAGCTGGTTTGCAAAATGATATATCAAATTTGCATACGTTATTACATTTCGCATCTCGCAGCGAAGGTTAGAATAATCTGATTGTTGCAGGGAGCGGCTAGAAACAAACGTACAACTGAATTCATTGACAGAATATATATGTGTACAAGTGTGTGTGTGTGTGTGTGTGTGTGTGTGTGTGTGAATAAGGGGACATCTCACACATTTTCAGGTAAAACACTAATCGCCCACCCAATATCCCATTAGACTAGATTACGGCATTATGTTGACAATGATGCTGCCTATTACGGCATTATGTTGACAATGATGCTGCCTATTACGGCATTATGTTGACAATGATGCTGCCTATTACGGCATTATGTTGACAATGATGCTGCCTATTACGGCATTATGTTGACAATGATGCTGCCTATTACGGCATTATGTTGACAATGATGCTGCCTATTACGGCATTATGTTGACAATGATGCTGCCTATTACGGCATTATGTTGACAATGATGCTGCCTATTACGGCATTATGTTGACAATGATGCCTATTACGGCATTATGTTGACAATGATGCTGCCTATTACGGCATTATGTTGACAATGATGCTGCCTATTACGGCATTATGTTGACAATGATGCTGCCTATTTTGTGACCGTCAATAGATAATTTGTTGTAATAGTCGTGGTAGGTACCGACTATGTGTCTATGTGTCACTCCTGTCACGTGTCACTCCTGTCATGTGTCACTCCGGTCATGTGTCACTCCGGTTATGTGTCACTCCTGCCACGTGTCACTCCTGTCATGTGTCACTCCGGTCACGTGTCACTCCTGTCATGTGTCACTCCGGTCATGTGTCACTCCGGTCACGTGTCACTCCTGTCACGTGTCACTCTGGTCATGTGTCACTCCGGTCATGTGTCACTCCGGTCATGTGTCACTCCTGTCACGTGTCACTTAAGCCTTAGAAGACCCGATGGCGTATTTATTTTCATATTCTCTCTCTCTCTCTCTCTCTCTCTCTCTCTCTCTCTCTCTCTCTCTAACCCACTAATTTCTCGATTATCAGACGTTTTGTTGAGGTCGTATTTTTAGCTTGCTGAGGGTGTGAGGGGTTTGTGTGCGTCTGTGTGTCTTATTATTGTATTTTATCTTTATTTTACATTCACTTTTTTGAGGGGGTCTAGCGAGGTAAACAAAAGAATTGTTATCAGTTAAAATGATGACGGTAATTTCCGAGGTACGTTCTTCCTGCCGTAAAGTCGGTGTCATACGAGCGATTTTTCCGGCAATTTGTTACAGGCAATTGTTGTCTGGTAGCTTCAAAATACAAGTTCCGTAAGAATTAAACTACCTAACATAATCTACCTTTGATCTAGTTTCCGGTTCCAATGTGAAAATATCCCTAAATATCACCAGAAAAAACTTGCAAATGGAAAATTGACGGAAAAAGCGCCCGTGTGACAGTGGCTTAATGTTAACAACGTCGACCTTTAGAAATTATCTCCCCAGGTGTACGATTACCTGTCCAACCTAATGTACTACCTCCCAGCCTGCGTACTCCGAGTGTCTGGCAGCTTTGTCCACCGCTTAAGGGGGAGGTAGTCACTTTTTCTGGACCTCCTTCTCCCTCATGTTTAGCATGTTCATGTTGAGATTTTAAGACGTTTGTTCCATTAGTTTGGCGATTTTAAGACCCTTTACTCCATTTGTTTGTCAATACTAAACCTTTCGTGCCATTTAGATGTCGATTTTTTCCTGGCGGGCAAAAGCGAGCCTGTAATTTTTTAAGGATCCGGCCTTTGGCCGGGAAATTTTTCTACCGAAAAATTTACAAATTTATCTTGCAAGGGGATTATTATGTTCTCTCCACCAACCAACTTTACTCCTAAACTCGATTAATTAAATTAACAAACCCATGTGGCAGTCCGGGGATTCGAACCTAGGGGGTGCTATTTTAAGCTTGATGGAGGTCTAGCGAGGAAACCGCTTAACCCTTTCACTACCTGTTGTTTTATTTCAGCTAATATGTAGACGATTTTATGTAGCTTAGGAAGGATCTGTTGTAGTTGAAAGGGTTAACGGAGATAGTCTGTAGCCTCTTAATTGCCACACGCCCATCCTAGACATGAGGGAGAAGTGGTCTTTGAAGGTAAAATCAGCGAAAATGTGTTGACAAATGTTAGCCAGAACCAGTTGCAGGTAAAAAGAAAAAAAAAATCGACATTTTATCTTGGCTCGCACAGAATGTCTTAAAATACAATGGGTACAAATGACTACAAAGGAATACAAAGGACTTACAAAATTACGTGGCAGTTTTGATATCTACACTGCTAAGCTACTAACTGCTAGGTAAAGAAATGGATAGTAAAGCAGAAGGCGAAACTAGTGGGCGAAACATCTTATAATCAACACAATTGTGGAGTGATATAGAGGGATGGGAGCATACTATACCCTATTCCAAAGAAGTAGGCCTAAACTCTTGAACACTAACCTACATAACTCACGAACGACTAGAATAATCGAGCTAATATTTGGGAAGGGTCAGCCAGGGAATAGGTGTGAAAATTTACAGCCCATTTGCTCTAGCCCTTTTTGAGTTATGAGAGGTTAGGGTTCAGGATTTCTAGCCTACCTATTTGGAACAGGGTATAGACCACTAGAGGGTCGTATTTACGCGATTTTGAGAGAGAGAGAGAGTGTGTGTGTGAGAGTGAGTGAGTGAATGAGTGAGAGGAGAGAGAGAGAGAGACACACATAAACAAGACTCCAACGAGAGAGAGAGAGAGAGAGTAGAGATAGAGAGAGACCCCACTATATTAGACCCAAATACAACACTATCACCACTATACACCATCACAATACAACACCACTATCACCACTACCGTATCACCACACTCCACACCGCCCCCATATCACCATACTGCACAAACACCATCACATGACCACCATAAAAACACTAAGTCACCATCAACAATAATACAACATCACCATCACCACACCATATCATCATCATCATTACACCACTATAACACTAATTCACCATCACCAACACCACATAATCACCATACCAACATCATCAGCACACCACCATAACACTAAGTCACCACCATAACAATACAGCATCACCACCATGACACCACATCATCACCATCACTATCACCATACCACCATAATAGCACTAAATCACCATTAACACCACAGGATCCCCACACCATCACATCACCACCATCAGGGGAGGTGTGGCGGAGTGGTCTTGCCACTGGACTGGTAATCCAATGGACCCGGGTTCGAATCCCAATATGTCAATGGGAAGATATTATTGGGATGGAATTTGTGCTGTACTTAGTATCAGTGCATTACCACAGCACACCGAAATGCCAAAAAAATACCCTCATTGTTCCCTGATTAAATAGCACTGTATGAATATTCCCATATTCAAAAATATGCTACAGGGGGGCAATGCCTAGTGAGTTAATTGCTCAATAGGTGGCGTTCTGAGAGTGAGGGTCCGAGCCTGGGGAATGAGACTGTGAAGCACAGAGGTGAAGCAGCTTCAGAGATGGAGTTGGGTTCCAGCCGTGAATAGGTGCTTCGCATGTCTCACTCCCTAGACTGGAACAAGACCTCACGGGCCTCACCGTGTTCAGCGGTAGAGTGTAAAGGCTCCCCAGCCTATGCTCGAGAGGGAGTAGTTGGAATATAGAAAAACAAAAAAACAAAAAAACAACACACCACTCTAACACAATAACCTCACCATACCACCATCCAGTATTAACTTGGAAGGGTAAATTAGCTTTGACAGGTAAAAATACACCTGGAATTACGTAGAGAGAGGGAGGGAGGGAGAGGGAGAGGGAGAGGGAGAGAGAGAGAGCTGACAGACACGCGATGTATTAAGTCTAGAAGGGTAAATTAGGCTGGACAGGTAGTAAAACACCTGGAATATAACCTTTGAGAGTATAGTTGTACAATTCTCCGCTATCAACATCACGGTAGAAAGATCAACGATAAATGACCGTAAATATTTGATCAACCATACCACCCACTTTATCCGATCAAATATTTCCCAGTTAAGGATAATTGTTTTTTATCATCTATCTATTTATATATTCACCTTCTTATAATTTCTTTCCTCCCTAGACCTCTATCAAGCTTAAATTAATATCCACAAGACTCCCCTTGAAGATAAATTTGTGAATTTTTTCGGTAGAAAATATGCTCCGAATTTGCAGGCTCGCCATCCCTCGCCAGGGAAATATTGACCCCTAAATCGAACGAAAGGTCTTAGCATTGACGAAGAAATTAGGCAAGAAGTCTTAAAATCGCAAATCGAATGGGGCGAACATAACTAATGGAGCTCAACATAAAACAAAAACACAAACAAAAAACACACACACACAAAAACACCCCCTTAAGCCTGGAAGGTAAATTAGGTTTGATAGGTAAGAGTACACCTGGAATTATCGCTGAGAGAGAGAGAGAGAGAGAGAGAGAGAGAGAGAGAGAGAGAGAGAGAGAGAGAGAGAGAGAGAGAGAGAGAGAGAGAGTGAGAGAGTGAGAAAAAACCAGCTCGTTTTCGTGATTTGGGTAAACATATCCGAACAAAAATACCTTTCGTATTCCCTGGGAAGTGTGAGATTCTACTAAGGAAGTGAATACATTATCAGCCGAGAGAGAGAGAGAGAGCTGACAGACAAGAGGGATATACAGTATATAGTCTAGGAAGGCCAATTAGGACTGACAGGTAGACAGGTAAGAAGGCACCTTGAAGTACCTAAGAGAGGGTATAAAGTTGCATAAGGCCCCGCTGTTGACATTACGGCTGGAGGAGCAGCCTGAAGATTACCGTCAATTATTATCAACGACAATACTTGCACTATCCGAGAGAGAGAGAGAGAGAGATAGTGTGTGTGTGTGAGAGTGAGTGTGCGTGTGTGTGTGATTCACCGAACTTGCTTGTCAAGGGGATTCCACGCAATGCACAAGCTTCAGCTCATTATTATCGTGCCTCCTTGACTGGGAATGTATTGCGTGAAGTGCATGTCATGTGTTAGTGTATCGTTGGCTGTGGATGTGAGTGTAGTCTGTAATCAGTCAATTGGCGACATCTGAAATCGAAGGCTTGGGTTGATCTGTACGATACCAGCCTCACCCGAAGGCTTAGTCTGACCTATACAATAGTACCCTGCTCACCTTGTAACAAAACACGTCACAACTTCGTCCAATTACACCAGGTTCCTATTTATACTGCTAGGTGAACAGAGGTGTGTGTGTGTGTGTGTGTGTGTGTGTGTGTGTGTGTGTGTGTGTGTGAAATTGAGAGTGAGCTAGAGAGAGAGAGATCAAACCGGCTTGTTTTCGTAATTTGGGTAACAATATCCAAACCAAACCACCTTCCGTATTCCCTCCGAAGAGTGAGATAATTCTCGGGATAAATATATAATAAACTAAAAGAGAGAGAGAGAGAGAGCTGATAGAGAGGCAGAACATCTAGTCTAGGAAGGCCAATAATTACGTCTGACAGGTACACCAAGGAATACCATGGGAGTAAAGTTACTAACATTACGGAAAGAGGAAGAATTTGACCAGTCTTTTTACCAAGAAGAATATCACCCGTGGCTCGAACAGTATAATTTATTCTGGTTAGCGTGGGGTGAATTAGTCTCTCTTGCAACTAAATATGTTCAGGATTTTTTTTTTTTTTTTTTTTTTTTTTTTTTTTTTAATAACACCCCCTTCTTGCTCACGTTTAGTCCCTGATAAAATATGGTGGAAGGAAGGGATATCAAAGCCGATGTAGCCAAAGTTTTTATACAAAGTTATATATACTTTGGATGTAACTCCCTCCCCACCCTCCGGCACCCTTCACTTAGTAACGGGAGAGAAAGAAAGGATATAGGGACGGCTGGAAGAAAGGCAAGGGGGGGGGGGGGGAGAGAGAGAGAACAGGAATGATAGTCAGGAATACCGAGATTGTCAAGCCACCAACCACATTGTCAACTTATAATTTGTCAAGCCCGGACAGACTTACCAACGGACGTGAGCACCGGGGTAAAGTTTTATAGTTCACAACTATTATGCCACCAGCCCGGCAAGCACCCTTCCCGCTATAATTCATACCACTTACCCAGGCACTTAAGGGGAGGCAGTTGTTTTTTCAAGTCCTCCTCCTCCCTCATGTTTAGCCCCATTAGTTTTCAGATTTTATGATGTTTGCCCCATTAGTTTGTCGTTTTTAAGACCTTTCGTCCTATTTCTTTGTCAATATTAAGACTTTTCGTGGTATTTAGGTGTCGATTTTTTTCCTGGCGAACGATAGTGAGCCTGAGCCTGTTATTTTGGAAGAATCGACCTTCGGCCGAGACATTTTTCTACCGAAAAATGTACACATTAATCTAGAAGGGGGATCTAATGGATGTTTTTTTAAGCTTGATAGAGGTTTAGAGAGCAAACTAAACCCCTTCCTTAAACCATTGAGCCGAACCAGTAAATTATGCTGCACAATACCGTCTGGGCTCCCTTAACATATTATAGCACTCACCACCACTATAATTTATATAATTTACCCTGGCATTTAAAATAGCACACACATGCTTACCTCTGTGACTTTAACTTTAGCTGTCTCTCTCTCTCTCTCTCTCTCTCTATATATATTTATTTATTATTTTTAGTATTCTCGCCAGACCTCTATCAAGCTTAACAAAATTTCCCCTTCGAGATAAATGTGTGTCCCTGCCAAAGGTCAGTTCTTCCTAAATTGCAGGCTGGCTATCGCTCGCCAGAATAAAAATTAACACCTGAATGGCACGAAAGGTTTAGAAATTGACAAAGAAAAAGGGCTAAAGGTTTTTCAAGAGCCAAACTAATGGGGCGAACGTCTTAAAATGTCAAAACTGAAGGGGCTAAGCATGAGGGAGAAGGGTTATTTATTTGCGTTAACCCCTTCTGTTCCGGCGGCGTATTTTTAATTTTATACTAGCTATATTTAGACGATTATGTGCAGCTTAAGAAGGATCTGTGGTAGTAAAAAGGGTTAAGTGAGATAGCACGAAGCCTGTACACTGCTGGAGGCCTTTCTTAAACTGAATAAAATCGTCTAATAGTAGCCAGAATAAAGTTAAATGAACTTTACCGGTACTGAATGGGTTAAGGGGAGGTTTTTAGTTAGTTCCCTAGACCTCCATCAAGCTTAAAATTACACCCTCTAGGCCCCCTTTCAAGATAAATGTGTAAATTTTTCGGTAGAAATATGTCCCGGCCAAAGGCCGCTTCCTCTTAAATTACAGGCTCTCTATCGCTTGCCAGGAAAAAAATGACACCTAAATTGCATGAAAGGTCTTAAAATTGACAGAAATGGGGCGAAAGTTCTTAATTATGGGGCGAACGTCTTAACATATCAAAAGCAATGGGGCTAAACATGAGGGAGAAAGGGGTCCAGAAAAATATCCCTCAAGTGGAAATGTCCCTTTAATAAAGCGTATATATTGTACTGTATGTATGTATGTATGTATGTATGTATGTATGTATGTAGGCCTATTACTACCTCCGCAATCGATGTTAGACGGAGCTTATGTAAATGGCCTTCGTTTGTCTGTCTGCCTGTCTGTCTGTAAACAAGATATCTCAAAAAGTTATGAACCGATTTTCACGAAATTTGGTGGGCAGATATAGGAGAGAACCAGTCAGCCTAGGCGGGGGTATGCGTTCTACAGAGTGCTCCTCCAGGTTTATGTATGTATGTATGTATTTATGTATGTATTTATGTATGTATGTATGTATTTATGTATGTATTTATGTATGTATGTATGTATGTATGTATGTATCTACTGTCTTGATAGCGTAATGGTTAGTGCACTGGATTTCGGTGTGAGTATCCTAGGTTCGAATCCTGGGAGTACCACATGTATTAATTAATTTCATTGATTACATTGATTAGGTTTATTTGTAAGTTAATTGGTGGGTTGGTGCTATTACAAATTAAGCGTATTTTCTAAACTGAGTAAAGTTACTAAATTACAATATAACATAACATCGCATGGAAAGAATTAACCAAAAATATTCCTCCTCATCATCGCAACGAACCTGTTAAGTGAATTATTTAAGGCACACTCCCCCACCAAGAACTGAGAGAGAGAGAGAGAGAGAGAGAGAGAGAGAGAGAGAGAGAGAGAGAGAGAGAGAGAGAGTGTGTGTGTGAAATAGAGAGTGTGTGAGAGTGAGAGAGAGAGAGTGTGTGTGTGAGATAGAGAGTGTGTGTGTGTGAGAGAGAGAGAGAGAAAGAGAGTGAGTGTGTGTGTGTGTGAGAGAGAGAGAGAGAGCCATCTGGACTTAATTTAACTGTCGGGAATCAGTTGCTCAAGTTTGGGAAGGGAGGGGGAGGGAGGGAGGGAGAGATAGTGGGGGGACATAGATGTATAAATAGATAGATACTGTAGATAGATAGATAGCTAGAGAGATAGAGAGATATAGATAGATAGATAGATAGATAGAGAGAGAGAGAGATTGTGCGTATGTGTGTGTGTGTGTGTGTGTGTGGAAAGTAGAAACATAGATAGATAGATAGGCAGATATATATATAGATAGACGTATAGATAGATAGAAATTTAAAGACAAATAGTTAGACAGACAGATAAAGTACATACAAAAGTTGGAAATAACAGTGAAATGAGAGAACTAGCACAAGAGATCGGAGATGCATAGTGAAATGAGTCCAATAAATCAGAGAGGAAATAAGCAAATCTATAATAGAGCTGAGAGGAGAGAAAGAGACCAAATATAATAGAGCTGAGAGGAGAGACGCGACCAATATAATAGAGCTGAGAGGAGAGAAAGAGACCAAATATAATAGAGCTGAGAGGAGAGAAAGAGACCAAATATATCGAGGCTGAAGAGGAGGAGAAAGAGACCAAATATAATAGAGCTGAGAGGAGAGAAAGAGACCAAATATAATAGAGCTGAGAGGAGAGAAAGAGACCAAATATAATAGAGCTGAGAGGAGAGAAAGAGACCAAATATTAGAATATGCTGAAGGAGAGAAAGAGACCACATATAATAACAAATGAGAGGAGAGAAAGAGACCAAATATAATAGAGCTGAGAGGAGAGAAAGAGACCAAATATAATAGAGCTGAGAGGAGAGAAAGAGACCAAATATAATAGAGCTCTGGAGATGAGAAAGAGACCAAATATAATAGAGCTGAGAGGAGAGAAAGAGACCAAATATATATGCGGGCGGTGAAACATGTTAACGATTTGACCTCTTCCAATATTTAAGGGAGAGAGAGGATGATGAGCGTAATAGATAGCGCGCGAGGAGAGAAGAGAGAGAGAGAGAGAGAGAGGAGACGAGAGAGAGACTAGAGTGAGAGAGGAGAGAGATATAGAGAGAGAGAGAGGAAAAAAAAAAGTTACAAAAGGAGTACGAAAGGAACATCAAGCAAACAACAAACTATTTACCATTCTAGGCTGCTTGTCCTCCTAAACCCTGAGGATCAAGTGTCCAAACAGTGGGTTTAGAGTGGGTAAGGGAACATGGAAAAATGGGAAACTACTGGCCCCTGGAAAAGAGGATTGAGGAGACGAGGGAGATGAAGAGAGAGAGAGAGTATACATAAATCACCAAAGAGCAATGGCTACAGCATTTGCATTAGAATATAACATAGCTAAACACAGAACAACACAACATTAGAAACGAAGCTATTGGAATTCATCTAGATAACTCAACAAGACAATAATACTCTCTACACTGGAAGCTTAAGATAACACACACAATCTATATCTAAACCAAACTTGTGAACTCAGCCAAGGGTTCCACTATTACACCAATCAACATAGCGATACAGTTTGGAATACAAGCAATATAAAACACCGATAAAACACACACACTTTGGAAAACATACGCAAATACACACAACTACATGAACACCAAACTTCTGAACTCGGCCAAGGATTCCACTAATACACCAATTAGCGTAGCCACACCATTAGGATAAATAAACAATAGAATACAAAGATAATAATAATAGTAATAATAATAATACTTTATATAAATAATAACACTTTATATAAGCACAAAAACACGCAACAACTATATACAAACCAAACTTCTGAACTCAGCCAAGGATTCCACTATTACCTCAATCAGCGTAGCAGCACCATTGGGATTACAAGATATAAATAACACAGATCAAACACACAAACTTTAGCAAACATACGCAAAAAATCTATCAAAGCCAAATGTCTAAACTCCGCTTAGGATTCCACTATTACCTCAATCTACTTGTCTAACTTTTCCCATAACAAATCAACGTAGTGTCATTATCTGAAAAGTAAGAGAGTTAAGTAGAGTTACGTATAGTTACATATAGTTACACAGACACAGACCTTGCAGTCCCTACTAGGCAGTCCGGCTTTATACCTAACAAAAGTATATGATACATTTTAAAACAAGGATAGTAAAGCGGAAGAGAGATAGAGATAGAAATAGATAGATGGATAGACAGATAGATAGAAAGATAGATAGATAAATATAGAGAGAGTGAGAGTGAGAATGTGTGTGATTGAAAAAGTGAGTGGGAGAGGGAGATGGAGGGGGAGCAAGATAAGAAAGAAACGACATCGCAATGAGGTACGAGAGAGAGAGAGAGAGAGAGAGAGAGAGAGAGAGAGAGAGAGAGAGAGAGAGAGGGAGATGGAGGGGGAGCAAGATAAGAAAGAAAGAATGAGAGAGAGAGAGAGAGAGAGAGAGAGAGAGGGAGATGGAGGGGGGGGGGGGGGGGGGGCGTTTGGGTGGGGGGGGGGGGCGGGGTGCGTTATGGAGGCGGGAGCAAGGATAAGAAAGAAATGAATCATAGAGAGAGAGAGAGAGAATGAGATAATGAGAGAGAGAGAGAGAGAGAGAGAGAGAGAGAGAGAGAGAGAGAGGGAGATGGAGGGGGAGCAAGATAAGAAAGAAAGAATTAGAGAGAGAGAGAGAGAGAGAGAGAGAGAGAGAGAGAGAGAGAGCCAGAGCCAGGAGATTGACAGACCACCTAGAGATATGGACTAATAATGTATTAGTCTGGGGAACCAACGGACGTGAATACTGTAGTTCACAACCATTATACTAACAGACGGACAAGATCTTACAGCAATCAACATAATTTATAACGACGCCCCCCCCCCCCCCTAATAATATTAGGGGGGGGGAGGGCTTTCTTTGGACGCCCCCCTTGTTATACCCCATTACTTTGGAAAATTTAAGACGTTTCACCTAATAGGCTTGGGTTCAGACTACTTTTTGTTTTGGTCAATGTTAGTAAAGGAGAAAAAAGGCAAAGCTGCCTCTAACAAGTGCCTCCCCCAAAGTAGAAAGACTGACAGAGAAACTAATTCAAGATACGTTAGAGTCAAAGTGTCTGGACACACGGAATTTGAAGCAGTTTAAGTCATAGGATGAGGGAAAGACAAATTTAAGGAGAGAGTTCCAAAACTTACTTGTTGAGTAGAAGAAAGACTGGGAAAATCGGTGCACTCTTGGGTTAGAGAGTTGGACAAAATAGCGGTGGGAGTGTGTTGAAAGTTGGGTGCCCCCCACTCTCCATAAGGGAGGATATACACACTGGGAAAGTTGTAAAGAAAACACCTAGAACAGCTTACTCTCGGCTGTCATGTTTGATTAGTTATACTCTGATTAATACTACTACCACCACATCTACTACTACCACTTCTACTACTACTACTACTACTACTACCACTTCTACTTCTACTACTTTTTTTTGTTTTATTATTTAAAACCACTCAGCCTGTGCATCCCCTCTTTGGACCCTAGACCAGGTCAGAACAGTCATCAAAGCGCCTGACTTCGTTGTCATTCAGCTACTTCCTATTCCGGGGTAAGCACTCAGACTCATCATCGTGTGATTAAACTACTACTACATTGCTTTGTATTTAATATTTTTTCATACCTTTCATGTTTACTACTACTACCCATACACCACCTCCACCATCACCACCACCACTACCATATATTTAATATTGTACACAGTACTAAAAAAAATTTCCAACAAGCATCAGATACTACTATTCTACAACCATGCAACTTCATCCAGTCTCCTTCCTAATGCGACGCCCTCTGCCACTGTCTGCCTCGTAGTCATATATTCTGCCCCCGTCACTGGTTGTGGTGCAGACCTTCTTGTTCCCCGCAAGGCAGAGTAGTGCTGATCTGAGCAATGAAGAAAAAGATAGACGGCATCTCATCCAGGGCCTACGACGTGGCTCCTAGGCTGTGTGCTTCTTTCTCATGCGATGTATCTCTGCTAGCCTTGAATAAGAAGCACTGGGCCCCTGGGTTCCCATCCCTCCTGATGTGGTGAAGACTAGTGGGGTAAAGCTGGACATGTTCGACGTGTAAGATACTTCCTCCATATGTCCTGACCTTCTCTCGTTCGGTTTCCTCTTGTGGTGCAGCCTACAGACAAAAGACAAAGCTCGCTGTAGCTGTGGGCCATTGGGTCAAATACTCTTATGTCAAAGAACGCTCACCCCCTTTTTCAGCTGTGCATTTGTCCAAAAGCCTCTTGCACTAACGTCCAATCTTGCTTCAGTGGATGTGTTGGCCGTCCTGTGCTGCATGATCTCTCCATCCAAGGGAATGAGTGATTGGTTCGCTCACCACATCTCTACACAACCTCCCATCGAACGCCATGTTCGCTGTTACATCTCTTACTTCATCGTGCCTGATGCTGATGAATCCTCCTTTCTTACATATCATGGTGTGCTCTGTATCGTTGATGGTTCCACAAACGCATCGATCGGGCAGTCCTTCAATCGGCCAATCATACCTCAGTGCAATAGCATCATTAAATTCTTGTTTGTTGAGATTGAAGCTTTTTGCCTTGATTGGTAGTGTTGTCAGCCAATTTGAAGCGCTCTTTTCTTGTACTACTACTACTACTTCTACTACCACTACTACTACTACTACTACTACTACTACTACTACTACTACTACTATTACTTTTTTTTTTTTTTTTTTTTTTTTTTTGTTAAACCATTCAGCCTGTGCATCCCCTCTTTGGACCCTAAACCAGGTCAGAACAGTCATCACCAAGGCGGGCCTGACTTCGTTGTCATTCATCTACTTCCTATTCCGGGGTAAGCACATCAGACTCATCATCGTGGATTACTACTACATTGATTTTTATTTAATATTTGTTCATACATTTCATGTTACTACTACTACCATCACCACCTCCACCATCACCACCACCACTACCATATATTTAATATTGTACACATACTAAATTTCACTACTACTACTACTTCTACTACTACTACTACTACTTCTACTACTACTACTACTTCTACTACTACTTCTACATTGATTTTTATTTAATATGTTTCATACATTTCATGTTACTACTACTACCATCACCACCTCCACCATCACCACCACCACTACCTTATATTTAATATTGTACACATACTAAATTTCACACACTTCTACTACTACTACTTTTACTAATACTACTTCCACTACTACTACTACTACTACTACTACTACTACTACTACTTCTACTACTACTTCTACTACTACTCCGACTACTAACTAAACTCTTCACTACTTTCCTACTACTACTTCTACTACTACTACTACTACTACTTCTATTACTACTACAACTACTGACTACTGACTACGAGAGAGAGAGAGAGAGAGAGAGAGAGAGAGAGAGAGAGAGAGAGAGAAAGAAAGAGAGAGTGAGGAGGGAGAGAGCGTATACCGGTAATGGAACACTTAAGAGGCCAGATAACAACAATGTCTTCAGGCGAGAGAGAGAGAGAGGACGAGAGAGAGAGACAGAGAGGAGAGAGAGAGAGAGAGAGGAGAGAGAGAGAGAGAGAGAGAGAGAGAGAGGGGGGGGGGGAGAGAGAGAGCGTATACCGGTAATGGAACACTTAAGAGGCCAGATAACAACAATGTCTTCAGGCGAGAGAGAGAGAGAGAGAGAGAGAGAGAGAGAGAGAGAGAGAGAGAGAGAGAGAGAGAGAGAGACAGAGAGAGAGAGACAGAGAGAGAGAGAGAGGGACAGAGAGAGAGAGGGAGAGAGAGAGCCCGTTTAGTTTTCAGATTATAAGACGTTAGGCCCATTAGTATGGCGATTTATGACCTTTCGACTCGTTTTCTTTGTCAATATTAAGACTTTTCTTGTCATTTAGGCGTCGATTTATCCCTGGCGAGCGAAAGCGAGCCTGAAATTTAAGAGAAACCGGCCTTCGGCCTGCACATTTTTCTGTCGAAAAATGTACAAATTTATCTTGAAGGAGGGTCTTGGGCAGGTGTTTTTTAAGCTTGATGGAGGTCTAGAGGGGAAACTAATTACAATAATAATAATATACATAAATGAACAAATAAATACGCCCATCTCCCAATAAATACGCCCATCTCCCAATAAATACGCCCATCTCCCAATAAATGACAAGATACATACGCCCATCTCCCCATAATAATACGCCCATCTTCGCCCATCTCCCAATAAATACGCCCATCTCCCAATAAATACGCCCATCTCCCAATAAATACGCCCATCTCCCAATAAATGAACAAATAAATACGCCCATCTCCCAATAAATGAACAAATAAATACGCCCATCTCCCAATAAATACGCCCATCTCCCAATAAATACGCCCATCTCCCAATAAATACGCCCATCTCCCAATAAATACGCCCATCTCCCATTAAATCTAAACTTAATCTGGGCTTGACTTATTATTGGCTTGGTTGGAAATAATGTGTTTTTTCTGCGACCACTGAAATATAAATTATCATTATCCTAAATTGGCATCTGTGTTGTATTATGGTTTGGTCTAATTATAAATATTATCTTGGGGGCAGTCTCTCTTCCCTTTAATCTGGGTATAATATGTTTGGCATAAAAATATATAACAAAAACAGAATCAGTCTTTCCCTCTTCCTAGGACTTAAATTGCTTCAAACTCCGTGTGTCCAGGCATTTTGGCTCGAACGTCCCTTGATTTTGGCCCTGTCACTACTCACTTTTTCAACTATGGGATGGGGGGAAACTGCAGCTATCGCTAATAAGGCAGTTCTGCCTTTTGCCGCTCGCCTCAACTCACATAGAAAAAAAGAAAAAATAAATAATTAATATATACATATATATATATATATTAAATATATATAAACGCATAAAGGTAAATAGGAATAAAATATGTATACAGTAATATTTCCTTGCAATAAAATGTATTAAAAAAGCGGTCCACAACAATCTGCTGCTCTGCAAAAACCCTTTATAAGCTTGTAAATTAATTAATTTCTCTTTCTTTTCTCTGAAGCTGGCTCGAATTTCGGAATAAAACTGGGAATATATTTTTTGAGCATTAGTATGAGCAGCTGAGGCCGGAATATGGAGAAAACTGTATAATGTTTT